>CM062817.1:626779135-627188261 GCA_031772625.1 Pinus tabuliformis | reverse complement strand
TTAATATCATTTTAAGAAATTAAAAATCAATTCCAATTTATTATTATTAAAAAATAATGAGACACAATCAAGTTTAATAGGTAAGAAACAAAATCAAGTTTTGAATCATTTAAAAGCTAGGTCAAGGTTAGAAATTTTCAAACATAATCATAAGTGTTAAATTCACATGAGCATAATACTATAATGTTTTAATTTGTGTATCATAATATTGTAACATACATAGGACACTTTTGACTTAGTCATCTGTAAGTTTATTAAGTTATAATATTAAGAAATAAATAAATAAAATAGGAAATTTTATAATAAATTTGAGAATAGTTATAAATCAATAAATTTTTTGTTTAGGGATAAGAAAAAATGTTATTATGAATTTCTAGTCACATTTTTTATTTTGTATGGGTATGAAGTTTGGAGAAAGTAGTTTGGAGAAAGTTAACGTAAATATAAAAGTGTTTTATCTTATCCTTCTCTTAAAAGAAAGTATAAAATTAAGTATTTTCTCATTGAGAGCTTGGTATAACTAGGTTCTTAATGTGCAAAAATCTAGTCAAATTGTTAAGTATGTGTTATATTCTTTTGCATGATTGACCCCATGTAATGTAGACTAATATGAGAGCCTTGATCCACTAATCGGGGTACTAACATAGTAAAGGGATGTGGATTTTAGTTGGAAATCTGAGGCTATATGCTAGGGCTACCACCATCACACCCCTCATGTCAACGGTTAATGTAATGTATCAAAAACACAACCCACCACCCTGCATGGCATATCACAGTGAATGCATCCATGTGGGAGAAGTCTATAGGCTTTCCGCGAGGGTTTTTTCAACCAAGCTAGCCTTATACGTTTTAGAAACTAGTGTTCAATTATTTCTAAGGAAATCCATGATTTTAACCTACAAATTCTTGAGGCATCATTTGATGGTGGAGTGATTTCCTTGGACCTTCTTCCTACCCTAGCCTACAATGGATTCAGGGGAAGTGCTCTCTATTTCACTCACACAAGGCTTGATTTGTTGGCCTCCTCAAATATTTGGACCTGCACTTTCTCCAACCTTTGGCTTTGGCTTGCTTTTGTCCATCTTGCATGTTTCCACCTCCTGTAGCAATGAATCATCAATGAGGCCCTTGTAGTGAAGTGTGGGAGGAAGCAGAAATATGGGAAGCTTCAGGGTGTAGTTTAGAGCTAAAGCTTCTACTCAAAGTTATCAGATGCATTACCCAGTACATGTATAGGTTAAAATTAGTGCAACTGAAGTGGTCATTCGGGTTGAGAGGAAAAGCAACTTGGATCCAGAAGAATTGAATGATTTAGCTACCTGGATCTCATATATATCCCACACTAGAGGGCATCATAATCCTTAGCTCTACATAGTTGATCTATATTTGCACATAAAACCCTTGACGACCAAAGTATTGGTGGAAAGTAAAGAATCCAAGGACAGTGTGATGCAAAGGTTGGATGATCTGAAGGAACCTCTTCTTGATGTCAAAGGTAGGTTATAGTTTTTAGAGTTGTGCTCCCCTCTAAGCCTAATAGTGATTCCATCTAGTAGGCATGCTTTTCATCCTATCGGATTGGATACATCCATGTCCATTTCATTTCCAAGTTCTTTTAGTCAATTTTGTTATGTTGCTTGGTTTGCTAGTTTTCTAGTTTCCTCTATCTATGTACTTATGGTTAGTCACCCTTGGGTATGGGCTTGTTTGGAATTTTTGGTCCCTATGATGTCAAACTCGGACTCTGCACTCTTTGCTGGTTTTGCCACTTGTGGAGAAACTGTCCTATGGTTTGAGTTTTTGCTATTTTGGAATTAACAAAGAATTGATTATTCTACCTTTGGTTTGGGTTCCTGAGTGGTAGCCTAGGGATGAATAATCTCTTATAAATTTAACTTAGAAAGTAAATATGAGAGGCTGAATAAAAAAAATTGGTTTTTTTTTTTTGTATCTTTTTGGTCTTTTTAACCGATGGATTTTGAACTGATTTTAGTATAGTTCAGTCAAGGAATCTAATCCTATTCAATAGATTGTGGTTTTGGATATTATTGGATCCTCTTTATTGTACAGTAAAAAATGGAATTAAATAATAATAAAAATTAAAGGTGTAACTAGAATTTCTCTTTATAATTTTCATTGTTTTCTTTTCTATTGAAAATATATGCAACAAAGATTCCAATTCTTGACTAAATAATTAAGCTAGTATCATTTTTTTAGAATAATATAATTATTAAAAATATTATATTTCATCTAATTTTAAAAAGAAATCGTATTGTGATAAAAAATTAAAAAATAACACAAGCTTCAAATATTAAAAATGGATAAAAACTTCATTTTAGAATGTTCTACTTATAATCACATTAAATTTTAAATTGAATTTTGTTTAAAATATTAATCTACCCCTCTATATATATATATATATAACCAAAGTAACATTCTAAAACAAATCAAATCAAGTAATTCCTTAGAGTTTAGTAACTCATGATAATCTTAATAAGCATTAATAAGGCCCACACATATTTATTCACTAAACATTTATTTTAATAATTTTCTCTATGTTTATAATGCTTTTATTAAATTTTAATGAAAATGGAGGGGATTTACGATATAATCTAACCACTAAATTATTTTCAAGTGAAGAAACTTATTTAGTTAATTGTTCATTAATATAATTTTTATTAAATATTAAGGATAATAAATAAATATAAATATAAATATAAAAACTAATGCTATTCATTTAAAATTTTGTAGAGAAGTTATGATGGGGAAGATGGAGCGCACGCGAAAAGGATTGGGTTAGGGTTTTTTCGCGCAACATCTGCAGTCCGTCGCGGCTAGGTTTCGAAAGTCTCCCTCGATTAGGTTTCAACCGCCGCGGTCACAGCCCAGGATCATCACAGCTGCAGCATCTCCATCGGTTTCTCCACCAGTCGTTTTCGGTCGCCGACAGTTATGGCTGACATGGAGCAAGAAGCGGTGGATTACTCGGCGGATCCCTCGCCGGACAAGACTATTTTTGGTAATCCTAGCTTCGCCTCTCGCTCTCGGTTCGCTCCGTCTACATCTTCATCTGTTCCAGTGCTCCCACAGCATCCGTCCTCCATCTCGCCTGAAGCTTATCTAGCCATTCCAACCTCTGCAGGCACTTACCCTACCGAATCTCCGCCATTTGAGGTCCCCCCACTCTCGCCGGGCTCCCTGCATTTTTTGGCTACCCATACTCCTCCCTCGCCCTCCTTTGATCCGCAGGCCCCTCCCCTCCTATCGGTGCCTCTTCCCCCGCCGCCAGTTCCCCCTGCATCTCGTCCCTCTGTTCCGGGAGTCCGTCAATCCGGATGCTTTGAGACACCTGCTGTCGTTATTCGCCCTACAAAAACCCCATCCCTGGAAGGCATTACAAATCCTCTGGTAGATCATCCGTCGGCCCCCCGCACTGGTAAAAAGAAAGCAAAGTGTGTTAGGGCTACAGCTCGGGACATCGCCATCAAATTCGACGAATCAAAGCCTCTCGGTGAATACATGGATATTGCGAACACTGTGTTGGTAGGGCATGTCAGGGGAAGGACATACTCGGTGCAGAGGCTCAAGCAATGGGTACAGGAGATCTGGGGCGGAGTTCTTTTTGATCTACCAGTGGTTCATGTCCTCCCCAGAGGATGGTTCTCCCTCAAATTCTCCAAGGAAAGTCAAACTAATCTAGTTTTGGGCCGATACTGGCATATTGAAATGGCCCCGGTCCTCCTAAAGCACTGGAACCCCCTCTTTGACCCTGAACGGGAACAGCTCGGAGCTGGACCAATCTGGGTTCGCCTACCAGGACTACCAATACCATTCTGGGCAGAAGAAGTCTTCATTAGGGTTGGAAATGCCCTGGGGACATATCTGGACTACGATCGCACATATGTGGAATCTGGGAACCGAACACTAGCGCGGATTCTGGTCCACCTGGACACCCGCGAAGGACTTGAGGAACAGATCACGCTACAGTGGGGGAGGTGTATCAGAGTGCAATTGCTGGACTACGAAGGAGTTCCCTTCCGATGCAGACGATGCCACAAAGTGGGGCACCTTGCGAAGGACTGCCCACTCAACAAGAAAGCAGATGATACTCCGAGAGGCACCCCGGCATCCACCAGGACGGCATCCCCCAACATCTCTCGCCCTCCCTCTGCGGGCCCGCCCCCTCTGGCTACATCTCCCATGGTCGATCCTGGACTGCGGCGACCCTCGCCTCCAAAGACCAGGGCTCGCTCGGCGGCTGAAGCGGGTATGAATTCGGGTTCTCTTAACCCTTCTTTGCATTCTTCGTTTGATGTTAATCATGTTATTGGACCCACCTCACAACCCTCCATGATTCACTGCACATTAACATCATCCCCACTTATCTGCAACACTGAACCCATCATATCCACATCCCCCCCCGTGGCTCGTTCCTCCCCGCTCCCCCTGGGGTCCTCCCCTCCTCATTCATATTTTCTCCGGTCTAGGAACCCGGCCAAAGAGCCATCAGACTGTCACTCGGGATTGGGCATTGTTATACCTGAGGGGGTTTCATTGAATACCAGAGGGAGAAAATCCCATCTCTCAAAGGCCATTAAACAAGCTGGGGCAGAGGTGGTCTCTGGCCGGCAATCGACCATTGACGGGGTCCTTAGAGCAGGACACACCCCGAGAGGTGTTCCCCCATGAAGTGTCTATCCTTTAATTGCAGAGGACTGGCTAGTTCCTCCAAGAAACTAGCCATGAAGCGGCTCATTGAATCTGAACCTATCGACATTATCATGCTCCAAGAGACACTCTGCTCAGCAGAACAGATAACTCGAGCCTTGCAAGCCTTGGCCCCTGCCTGGAGCTTCCATGCCATTGATGTTGTGGGACGATCTGGAGGTCTAGCCATTGGTATCAACCCTCGCTCCATTAAGATGGACTCGACCTGGGGGGGAGCGGGGTTCATTGGGCTGGACATTTTCTCTGCTGAACTCGGCATGAATCTCAGAGTTTTCAATGTATATGCTCCCTGCTCCCAGAGAGAATCGTTCTGGCAGCACCTACTACATCTCTCTTTGATGAACGAAGACCGGGTTATTATTGGAGGAGACCTAAATTTCTCCCTGGGGTTCAGGGAGTCATGGGGCTCGGAAGCACAATTCGACCCCATTACTGATTACATGACCAATCTGCTTGAGCAAACAAATTTTTTGGATATACCTATGCAGCGCCTTCTTCCTACATGGAGGAATAGACGGGTAGGGGATGCTGCTCTTGCTCGCAGACTAGACAGATTTCTTATGAAGGGGACTCTCCAACAGCGCTTACATCTCTTCAGACAATGGGTTGGCTCGGGGGGATTATCGGATCACAATCCTATATTCCTGGAGATTCAGGGTCCTTTCAAGAAACCTAAGGCACCCTTCAAATTTAATCACACCTGGCTGAAGGACCCAGCATATGTCAAGATGATAGCGGATTACTGGATCTCCCAGCTTATCAATGACTCAGAATCCCTCGCCAAAGGGTTCTGCAGGAATCTCTCTGAAATAAAGCATATATCAATTAAGTGGGCAAAGGAGAAACTGGATCGTGATTCAGCACAGCTCATTCAAATTGAAGCTAACTTAACCTCTCTCACCGACGATAGAGGATTGGGTTTCATTACAGCTGCAGACAAATGCAGGCTAATTGACTTGGAGAATCAAAAAGCAAAGATACTCAAAGAGAGGGAGGAATCCATTAGATTAAGAAGTCGGGCTATATGGATCCAAGTTGGGGATGACAACACGAAGTTCTTTCATAATTTTGCAAAGTGCAGGAAAGTATCAAATACTATTTGGAAGCTCCCCTCCCCGGATGGCGATTTCGCAGATAATTTTAATAAGCTCGCTCACCTGGGCACCACCCATTTCAGGAACCTTTACAAGAGCCCCCGGGAAGTCAACCTACTTGATATCATTAATGTGGCAAACCACTTCCCGAGATTTGTGGAGGAAGAAGATGTAGAGGCTCTAAACAACCCGGTCACGACAGAGGAACTGGAAGGAGTGCTGAAATGGTTCAAAAAAGACAAAAGCCCTGGCCCGGATGGATGGACCATTGAATTTTACTTAGCCTTCTTTGATGTTCTGGGACAGGACCTACTGAGGGTGGTCGAGGAGAGCAGGACTACGGGTTCTATATATCATGCCATCAATTCTACTTTTATTGCTCTCATCCCAAAATCTGATTCCCCGGCATCCTTTGATGACTACAGGCCCATATCCTTGTGTAACTGCCTCTATAAAATCATATCTAAGACCATTGCAAACCGTCTTAGACCCATCCTCTCACGATCCATTGCCCCGCAGCAATTTGCTTTCCTTGAATCTAGGCAGATCCACGAGGCCATCAGACTCGCCCAAGAAGCATTGCACTCCATCTGGTCAAAGAATCTGAAAGCCATCCTCCTCAAAATTGACCTCTCAAAAGCCTTCGACCGAGTCAGCTGGCTCTATATAAAAATGATCCTCATCCACCTGGGCTTCCCCCACGCTTACATCACTTGGATCATGGCCTGTATAACCTCCCCTTCCTTCAGTATACTCATCAATGGCTCAGCCTCTCCTTTCTTCCACTCTGAAAGGGGCTTGAGACAGGGGTGCCCCCTATCTCCCCTTCTCTTCCTCTTGGTCATGGAAGGTCTCAGCCGTCTCATGGACTCTGCAAAATGGGCTGGAGATATTGGGGGCCTTCGCATATCCGACCTATGCTATCTTACTCACCTACTCTTTGTGGACGATGTTCTTATTCTACTTGATGGCAGTGTACGAGACTCTCGGACCTTCTCAAAGATCCTGCAACTGTTTTCTGCAGCTACAGGTATGCTGCCAAATCAGTTGAAATCTACCATCACTTGTGCACGTACTTCTGTACAGGAGTCCCGGACGGCCCTTCAGGCCTTCCCCTACTCTGTCCACCCTCTGGATAGAGGTCTCAAATACCTGGGGTTCAATCTGAAGCCTACATGCCAAAGGATTGCTGATTGGGTCTGGTTGGTTGCCAAACTGGAAAAAAGACTTACTAGCTGGAGCTACAGATATCTCTATAGGGCTGGCAGATTAGTGCTCATTAAATATGTGTTAGAGGCTACCCCGGTCTTCTGGATGGCACTAGCATGGATACCGAGAAATATACTTGGGCGACTTCAGCAGCTGTGCAATCAATACCTCTGGAATGGGAGTCAGGACAAGAGAATCTTTGCATGGATCAGCTGGAAGAAAATATCTCTGCCCAAAAAATGGGGAGGATGGGGCCTCAAAGAACTCCCAGCATTCGCCATGTTACTAGCTGCCAAGATGGGATGGACCTTACTAACCAGCCAAAGCATATGGACACAGGTATCCTATCACAAATATATTTGGCCCCAGAACATTCTGGATTGGGCTCGACTACCAACTTGGTCATCTAAGGGATGTTCATCAGTCTGGAAGGCTTTGGTACATGCCCTTCCCCTCATACGAGACAATCTTGCTTGGCGAATAAATGATGGCTTGACGGGCAGGATTGGCTTGGATCCATGGATCAACAGTGGGGGCAGACACATCCTCAATCCGGATCTTATTACTCATCTACAGTCCCGCGACATCAGGCATTTCGCACAAATCGCCGATCAGCAGCACACTGACATTTTCTCCCAAGCATGGAAATCGGCCCAGCAACTGGATCTCCCACTTCATTGGCATCAGGAATGGCAACACTTTACTGTGGCTTTATCGAAATCCCACATTCGCATTAAACAAGGTCCGGATGAACTTGTTTGGTGCCCTGCGGATCATGGTATATACGCTCCAAAGTATGGGTACAAAGCACTCATATCCCACAGAATACCTGATCCGATTCACCCGTGGTGGCATACCATTTGGAAGCTTAAGGCTCCACCTCACTCCAGACTTTTTTTCTGGTGTGCCCTTAATGGTATTGTCCCCACAGGTGACTATCTTACTCGTAGATCCATCTACGGACCATCCTGGTGCATCTTCTGTAAGGCTGCATCAGAAAACTCAGAGCATATATTCCTACTCTGCCCTGCTATCCACACCCTTTGGACCAACATCCGCAATCAATTGGGCATTGCTGGGAACTGGACTGGAAATGATCTATCGGACGCATGGGACGCTTGGACACACAGTCATCCGGGCTCAAAACTTTTAAATCTCCCCCTCGTCGCAACATGGTATACCTGGCTTGCGCGGAATCGAGCTGTCTTCGAGGATCGAACGGTATCTTGGAGCCGGGTTGAAGCCACCATCATCGCTGCCTATCATGAGCTACCCGATCCGCCTCCATCTCGGCCCAGAATCATACAACCCATGCCCAATATCGACAGAGCCACCCCGTGGGCCTTCTTCGACGGGGCAGCAAACCAAACGGGGTGTGGAGGGGGCTTCGTCCTGCATATTAACGAACATCACCGTTTCCTTGCAAAAATGGGATTCGGAAATGGATCAAATAATTATGCTGAACTTTCTGCCATCCGAAATCTATTACACTTTACTTTATCGCATCAACTCACAAATATCAATATTTTTGGGGATTCAATGGTGGTCGTTAACTGGATCAATAATGTCACTACATGTCATACACACACACTCAGCAATATATTACATGATGCTCTCACTCTCAAAGCAGCATTTAATCATTTCTCTTGTTTACACATTTACAGAGAACATAACAGCGTTGCTGACAAATTATCCAAAGAGGCCTCGACACTTCCCAGAGGCGAATGGCTAATTGTGGAGCAGAATGGAACCGAAGAGCACCGGTTTTACCACAGGCCATTCATAGATCAGAGAGAACAGAGGGACAACAGTCCCGATAACTGACAGTAATGGAGACTATTTTGACATGATGAACTGTTTTGAACTATGGCTATTTTGTATACAAAAAGGATCTTTTTGTGATAGAGATTAGGCTTGAACAGCCAGACATATGTAGGTACCCAGCACAATTTTGTAACTACTTTCTGATACAACACCTTGTGAGGTGAATTTTGTATGAACAACACAGTCATGCCAAGGCATCTACTATATGTAATTTTCTAATATTAATGAAAATTACTGATTTTTCCAGTGGAAAATTTTTTTGTAGATATGAATTAAAATTAAAATGATATTTTATTAATGACAGATTTTTATAGTTAAATTAAACTTTATTATATGCTTGGCCAAATAATAGAACATGTTTCCAATTAAACACTATTAATTGTTTTTTCTAAGTGCTAATCCCAATGATTTACAAGGTTTTAATTGACAAGAAATTTTTTAATAGATGTTTCATCCCCGGTAAAGACAGAGATTATAAAATTAAAAAAAGAATGTAGTTGTTACTAATAAAATACACAATAACATAATTATGGTAGATTGATAAGTGCAAGATGACTTGAGTTGTATGGAGGTGGTGGATCTCTTTGTAAGATAGTGGTTGCAATGGGTCCCATGCACTCATCCATGAGTTGATATAACCTATGTAATTCCTCCATGTAGAGGGCGAGTTCATCTCAATTTCCATTTCGATTAAACACAACCTTTTCCAACAGACTCTTGGTATGACAATAGAGCTCAATTGTGTGGATATAGTGACTTTGTTGAGCTCGAGGTCTATAGGTCGAGATCTAGTTTGAGACCAAAGCCATGACCTCGTTGTCTAAAACAATTTTCTTTTATTCTATGACTTCTTGCTCCAAATCAAAATTTCCTATTGAATTCCTAATGGGGTGTGCTCCCTAAACCTATCGGCAGATGCATGGGCTCAAGCTCAAACTTGTGCTTTGTTGTAGGCTCCACGACCTCCATCACCCTATCTCGAGTGAGTTCATTAGTGGGGCACGATGATGATAACATAAAGCATACTAGATATGCACGGGATAGGGAGGGAGAGACTATTGAGTGAGAGAGAGGGGATTTGGAAGGAAAATTACCACACCAAGACTCAACGAGACTTAACCAATGGAGAAGAGAAGGGAAAAATTTAGCGGTTAATATTCGTAGGTGGGCTAATTTTCTTTGTTTTTTCCAAAACAAAAAATCATTAATTTCAATTTTTTTCTAAAAATAATTCGCCAAAATTTTATGATATGAAATTATTTTACTTAAATAATCGCCAAAATATTATATAGAGACAATATAAAATTATTAGAAATTTTAATATTTTTACAAAAATATTACCAAACATTTTATAGATTACATATTAAATACTAGTGAGATTAGTCAAGGTTTCTAAACTTTGAGATAACTTTCCATCCTTAAAATTTTCCCTAGAGAAGAGGGCCAATTAACAGGATAAATAGGGAGTCTCCTAGTAAAATTAACCTTTTTGAATTGCAATAGAAAGAAAATCTAACAAAGCTGACAAAAAAATACCATGCATGTGGATTATAGACTTGTTGCATGATTCATCCTACAAAAATTTATGAGGAAGGAGGCTAATGAGAGAAAATAGGGGGAGGCTGGTGTTGGAGTCCTTGAAGCTTTGGAAGATCCCACTGAGCATTATTGATGACCCCTGCTAGGAGGAGGACCTTATACTCAAGAAAATCAAAACACTGCAAATAAAAGAAGTGAACCCCACTAGGAGTACAACCTCACAATTAGAGAAATATAACATAAGCAGAATCAGGCAAGGAATCAAGCTAAGAGGGCTTGGTCCTCGAGACTGCACAAATCGGGCCAGAAGACTAGGAATTTCCTTAACCCATATAAGCCTACCAGGTTGGAATTGGAACTTGCTAATATTGGTAGTGAAAAAAAATGATCCTAACCTCCTCATACCAAATTGATATATAAAACCAATTCTGAGTGCAATGTGAATCCCAACACCATCAATGGTAGCCTCTCTGAGTGTACACACAAACTTGTTGACATAATGTTTGAATGGGGAGAATGAATGCATGTTAGTTCATGGTGATGTGGGAGGGCGTCCAACACCACATCGCCTCCCAAATTCTCATGAGGTGGCAATTGAAATCCGACCCCTCTTTCCTTGCTCCCATCTTGAGACATCCCATTAGGAAAATTATAAGAAAATTTATTTTATTTATTTCTTTTTTGTGACCCAGAGGAACCCAAGAGCTTGCCTCACAGATAACTACTAGTAAACCTCTGGGGTGCTACGATATGTCCTCATCCCCATAGCACGGGTCACAATAGGGGGATTTGAACCTAGGACTTTCAAGTTTCAACGATTTCACATTTCTTGGATTAACCAATTAAACTACCCTAAGGACAAATTATAAGTAAATTTAATTTATACCTTATTTTAAATTTTTTTATAAATTAATATAAAAATTTAAATATAATTTATTATATAATATTTAATAAAATAATATTGCAATAAATATAATTTATTATGTAATATCTAATAAAAATACATTAAATATAAAGTTAAATTATGAAGTACGATATAAAATATTACATTCAAAGTTAAAATAAATAAATAAATATATACACTAAATATAACTGAGTAATCAACATATCTTTAATATTATTTTAAAAAATTAAAAATAAAGTCAAACTTTATTATTATTTTAAGAAATTGAAAACAAAGTCAAAGTTAATAAGTAAGAAACAAAATAAAGTTTTTAAATTATTGGTCAAACATAATTAATGTGTATATTATAATGATCTTATATTGTTGGTCGAAGTTATATTGTTGTTTATTTTGGTAAAAAATCTTTCACTTTTAAGTAGTTTTGAAATTTTTAAACAATTTTTATGAATTTTATTAAAGTTTTGGAAAAAAAAATATTAAATTGAATATTTTGAATATATCTATATATATATATATACACATTGTTTTTTCTAATTGGTTAATGACATGAACTAATACCATGGTTTATCAATACCCTAAAAAATTATAACTTATTTCAAAATCAAAATATTTTATAACTATATTTTAATTTAATTTTATAAAAAAAAAAAATTAAAACTTAATACTTACAATATAACAATATTCTTAACCTTGAATATTTACCCCATTTTACCATGGCTTATCAATACCACTTGCCCAAAAACCATAACTCATTTCAAAATCAAAATATTTACTTTATTTTAATTGTATTACGAAACTTTTATTATGTTAAATTTTTATATTAGTTTTTAATATTATACAATGAATTTAAAATTATATTAAATTATATATATATATATATATATATATATATATATATATATATATATATATATATATATATATATATATATATATATTAAAATTATCAATTATATTTAGTATAAGAGGGAGATACTAAGTAGCAATGTTGCATATTATACTTGTTTTTGTTACATAATATTATAATGTATATAAGATAATTTTCAATCAATTGAGAAGTAAGTTTATTAAGCTATAATATTAAGAAATAACTAAATAAATAAAATAGGAAATTTTATTATGAATTTGAGAATAGTTATAAATTAATAAATTTTTGGTTTAGGGATAAGAAGAAATATCTTTTTGAAATTGTAGTCACATTTATTATCTTTTGTGGGCATGAAGTTTGGAGAAATTTAAATTAGATCTAAAAGTGTTTAATAAATTATAATGTTAAAACTAAGACAATACATTTTATCCTATCCTTCTCTTAAAAGTAAGTTTGTCCCCATCGAGATCTTTGCTATAACTAGGCTCTTAATGTACAAAATCTAGTTAAATTGGTTCTTAATGTACAAAATATAGTCAAATTGTCAAGTATGTGTTATATCCTTTTGCATGATTGACCTCATGTAATGTAGACTAAGATGAGAACCTTGATCCCTTTATTGGCATGCCAATGCAACAAAGAGGGGTGGCTTTTAGTTGGAAAGCTAGGGCTATGTGCCAAGGATACCACCAACACACCCCTCATGTCAATAGTTAATGCAATGTTTCAAAAACTCAAGCAACCACCTTAGATGGCATATCACAATGATTGCATCCATGTGGGAGAAGTATCTAGACTCACTACGAGGGATTTTTTAACCAAGTTCCTCGACAACCTCACCTTATATGTTTTGTAAACTGATCTTTGGCTATTTCTTAGGACAACCATGATTTTAGTCTACAAATTATTGAATCATCATTTGATGGTGGAGTGTTTTTCTTGGGCCTTCCTCTTTCCTTCTCCCATAATTGATTCGAGGGAAGTGCTCTTTATTTCTCTCACATATTTACATAAGGCTTCATTTGTTTCTCTTCTCGCATCTTTGGGCCTGCACTTTTTCCATCCTTTGGCTTTGGCTTTCTTTCATCCATATTTCATTTTCCACCTCCTATAGCGATCACACGCCAAAAAGGCCGTTGTAGGTGAGGTGGGGGAGGAAGGGGAAGTATGTTAGGCTCCAGGGTGCAGTTTAGAGCTGAAGTTCCTGCTCAAAGTTATCAAAAACGTACTCCAACAAATGTACAAGTTGAAATTAGTGCAATTGAAGTGGCCATTTTGGAGGAGAGACAAAGCAACTCGGATTTGATAGCTACTGGAATCTCATATATAGTCCACACAAGAGGGAATAGAAATCCTTATCTTTACATAGTTGACTTACATTGGCACATAAAACTATTCATGGCCAAAGTATTGGTGGAAAGGAAAGAAATATTGGCACATAAAACTATTCATAGCCAAAGTATTGGTCGAAAGGAAAGAATCGAAGGACATTCTAATGCAAAGGTTAGATGATCTAAAGGAGTTTCTTCGTAACGTCGATAGTGCTTACACTTGGGCTCCTCTCTAAGCCTAATAATGCAACCATCTAGAAGGCATGCCTTCCATCGTATTGACTTGGATACATCCTTGTGCACTTGATTTCCATGTTCTTTTAGTCAATCTTGTTATGTTGCTTGGTTTGCTAGTTTTCTAGTTTACTTTGTCTATGTAGTTATGGTTATTCACTCTTGGGTATGGGTATGGGCTTGTTATTCACTATTGCATATGGGCTTGTTATTCACTCTTAGCTGGTTTTCCCACCTATCTAACAATTGTCATATGGTTTTGGTTTTGGCTACTTGGGACTTATAGACAATTGATTGTTTTGTCTTTGGTTTGGTTTCCCGAGTGGTAGGCTTGAGATGAATAACCTCTTAGCAATTTGTAATCTAATTGATAAAGGAGTAGAATATCAACTTATAAAAATTTGGCCAATCGATTTTCAACTCATTGTAAGGTAGTTCCGGTCAAGGAATCTAACCTAAAATCAAATGATTGGTGTTTTGGATTCCATTGGATCCTCTCTATTATACTGTAAAAGATGAAATTAGATAATGATAAAAGTTAAAAGTGTAACCAACATTTCACTTGTTTTTCCCAATTAAAAATTTATAAAGTTAATATTTAACTATTATGTTTGATTGTCACTATTTTCTTTTCTATTTTATTAAAAATATATATAACAAATATGCCAAATTTTAATTTAATTCACTGAGATATCCAAGAAAAATGTCAGTTTTTAGAATAATATGATTATTAAAAATATTATTTCATCTAAATTTAAAAAAAATTCTAAAATGATAAAGAATTAAAATATAATACAAAATTTAAATATTAAAAAAGTTTAAAAACATTCTTTAGAATCTTAATTTCAAAATATTTTTAAATATTAATATTTCAAATTTCATATTAATGAAAAGAAAAATAGTTTTAAAATGATTTTCCTTTTAAATAACTTTAAACACAAATGTAAAATTCTAAGAGGAATCAAATAATTCTTTACATCATTCATAATAATCTTAATAAACATTAATAACCACTCACATTTATGTGTAAAACATTTAATTTAATAATCTTCTTTATGTACAATGATTTATTAATTTTTAATGAAACTACGAGAGATTACCATATAATCTAACCATTAACTTGATTATTTCAAGCGAGAAAACTTGATTACATATTTTTTTATTAATATACATTTATTTTAGTATTAATTTTATTAATATAAATTTATTTTTAGTATTAATTTTATTAAATATTAAAAATAATAAATTAAAAGAATCAAAATAGTCCTGCGGCTCTGCGGCTCGTCTTCGTCTAGATCTGCGGTGAAACTATATTATTTTCCATCTGCGGCTCACGGTGAAACTATATTATTTTCGATCACGGTGAAACTATATTATTTTTCCATCTGCGGCCCAAAATTTCTTCGGCTCTGCGGTTTGAGCAGATATCTTCGGCTCTGCGGCTCGTCTAGATCTGACATCTGCGGCAAAGACTCTAGATCTGCGGCTCACTCTCGCTTTTTTGACAGTGTATTGAAGGCTAGGATCTGCGGCCCTTAACAGAATCGATTCGCCAAAAGCTCGGAGATTCAGAACGTCCGCAGATTAAGAACTTTCGTGTATGCTTCAACCCTACGGCAACCCTAATTCCGTAGAGTTAAAGTTACTTCGTTTGATAAGGAGAACATTTTCTAGATGGCTCCCAGCTTCGCGAAAATAGCTGCTGGCTCTCTGTCTGCCTCGGGGCAAGCTCCTGCCCATATTGTCAGTGAAGCCCCAGCTCCCACTGTCCAGCTAGTCCAGGCTTCACTCGATGAGGCTTTGAAGTTCTCTGAAAGTGCCCTAGTATGCCGATTCAATGGTTTTTGGCCGCAGCTGACAGCTCTCCACAGTTGGATCTCAGAGGTATGGAAGCCTCTAATTCCTGATGCAATTAATATCTACCCCTGTGCTAGGGGTTTCTTTATAGTAGATTTTGAAAACCGTGAAAGCAGACAATGTATTCTAGATTCTGGCCCTTGGTTTTGGGATAAATCAGGCCTATTCTTGAGGCCATGGTACCCATCATTCGATCCCTCAACAGCAGTCATAACCTCAGCACCAGTTTGGGTGAGATTGCCAAACCTACCCTTGCATCTCTAGAATCTCTCTTCGCTAGAAGCCATTGGAAATGCAATTGGGAAATTTTACTGCAGGTGCCCAGAAACAGAGGAATATGTCAGAACCACATATGCACGCATATGTGTGGAAATGGACTTCAGCGCCGGATTCCCAGCTGAAATACACCTAACAAGTAAAGACTATGTGTGGAACCAGAAACTCGATTATGAAAGTGTCCTCTTCAGATGTCGATCTTGCTTTGAGACAGGCCACCTTGCCAAAAATTGCCCAAAAGCTTCCCAGAAAAATTCTGCTAGAAAAAATCACCACAGATCTACATGGTGGGAAGGAGCACAAAAAGAACACTACACTGTCATCCAAGAAGAATACTCTCGAGAAAACTCTGAATCACAAGCAATCGGGCAAGATAGAAACAATTCTCAAGACGAGCAGGGGGAAAGCCCCGCCCAACAACAAAAAGGTGAACTTAACAACCCCTCAAGCATCGATAGTTATGCGGTTTCGAATAATGCGGAAAATAAATCTTCATTTAACAGCAAAACAGATCTCCTAGACCAAACTTCTTCTCCGACTATCTCCAAAAGGACGAACACAATAGATCGCGAAGCTAAGACACCAATGTCCTAAGAACCAGAAGAGATGAAGGAGATGCAAGATAAAGAAAGTTGGAAGACTGTAGAGAAGAAAAAGAAAGCTACATCACCAATCTCGCCAAGAAAGACAAGGAGCCAGACAATTAGAAATTAAGAAAGTATAGGTCCGATAGACCAATTTGGTCTCAGTGGACGTTAACCATCATCATCATCATCATCATCATAATTATTTTTTCAAATTATTTATTTTATTTTTTTAATTTAATAAATGTGAGTAAATGTTAAGATGATATTTTATTAATAATCATTTTATATAATAAAATTAAGTTTTAATATATGTTTTTTCAAATATTATAATATGTTTTAGGTTTATTATTTAATATTATTAGTTGTTTTTTCTAATACTATTTTTAATGATTTACAAATTGTTAATCTATATGAAAAAATTTTAATTCAAGATTATATTCTGATAATGAATCATACAAATTGGTTCAAAACACGTCCGCACATTTTTTTTCCTATACGATTTTAACGAAAACAAACTCTTCCACATAAAAATTTTTAATATATATTTTAATCCTTTAATATAAATAATTCCATTAGTTAATAAAATTCCACAAATTTATAATTGAAACATACATTGGAGATTTTCATAGTGAAATTTCATTATTATACACAATGTTTCCAATGAATAAAAAAAACGGTAAAGTGATTTAGAAACTCAAACAATGTTTATTGCACGCGAATATCATTCTTTGTTGCAAATAAATGTATGGTTTTATCAAATACTCTTATGTGGAACCATGGAAAAATGTATTTTTTTGGAACCTAGTAAATTTATAGGATAAATTTATAGCTTTAATATGCGTTTTTGGAAAAATGTATTTTTTTTGGAACCTAGTAAATTTATAACTTTAATATGTGTTCTTGGTAAAGGCCATGCAAGCATACATACTAACCATGATTGTTTGAGTTTATGTTTTGCCAAATCTATTTATTTATACAAAAAAATTTACATTGATTTTTACTAAACAAAATTTTAACTCTAAAAATATTGTATTTATCAATTTTTAACCTATCAAGTTTTAGGAGAATAATGCACCTTAGGTTAAGTATTAATTTAAAAATTTTATCTTTTGTATTATAATATTGTATGTGTTTTAATATACCAATATATTTTAAGATATAAGAGAATTTATCTTAAAAGAGATATAAGAGAATTTAGAATTTATCTTAAAAGAATTGAGATATTAAAGAATTTCTTAGTACATTAAATTTTATGTGCATGATTCCAAATGAATGAGATGGATTTATTAGATGTTATTATCGACTAGAAAGGACGTTTTACCCAATATTATAATTATTTGGATGACTAGTGGAGAAATTAGAACACTGAGTTTTGGAGATATACGAAAGATATATTTTGAAGTGGATTGATGGACATTTACCATGGTGGTGATTATAGAGATGTCATGGGTTAAAGCGAATGTTATAGCGAATGTTATGGTAAATATTAAAATGAGACTTTTCATATAAGGCAATTTAGAGAAATTTGGATGTTGAAATTTATAATTATTTATATTTTAAAAATTAATTTTTTCCTTTATGTAATATATTTGTTTTTTATATTATATTTGTTTTTTATATTATATTTGTTAAATATATACTAAATTATTAAAAAATAATTTTTAATAATTTATTTTTAATTTGTGGGTTGAATTTTTTATCATTTTATTGTGCAGTTTTTGTAAGATTCTTCTCATATGATTTTAAGATAATAAAAACAAAACGAAATTATAAATATTTTAAATTTTCATAATAAATAAGTGTTGATGGTGTTGAACCTATCAATATTTAAGGGGATCTCCCCAATAAGAAGTCTCAACTAGACCTCAGACTGTTTGGAGTAGGAGTCCTAGCAGTGGGTGGTAATGTAGTACCTTGACAGCGATAGTGCGCATAGATAAATATAATGACTTTGGTCGGATGCAAGTGTGGGACCTTGCAGTGAGTCAAGTGAGATGCATGGGGATTCTAACACACAGAGGGGAAAAGGAAGTGTGTCACTTAGATGCATGTAATAGTATGCAGCCTAAAAGTAACACACGAGCAGAATGACATCACAAAATGGAAGCAAAATAGTCCACAAACCAAAGTGATGGTTTAATCCAACAACACACCTTCAACAAGATTCATACAATTGCATACAAAATAGTTCATAAGCAAATGCGTAAGTTAAACAACATACATTACTAAAGTAACTAGAATAATTGAACTACAATAACAACATGTGCATGAAAACGTGTTGACTCAGTTATATTATTAAGTGAAAGTTCCATCCATACATACACCATTGATAGCTACTAGCCCCAATAGTGGAACATTACAGTCAACACCACCTGCTCCTCCAAAGAAGTATACTCACTCTATGTTGTGGAGAAGCCAATGCTCGTCACAATACTCCCAGTGCTTCTCTAAGCCTAAGCCTAGCAAAAAGCTTGGCTCCCAAAACCCAAGTCTATGAGTTATGAGGTTCTATTTATAAAAAAGGGTGGGGTGACCCTTGACATTCCCCTTTGACTCTTTGACTACCCTCATGACTCTTCAACTCCTTTACAAATAACTCTTTACAATACATAGTGACTGTTCACATTCCATTAACGACACTTGGAGTTTCACTTACAATATATTTACAAATAATATACAACTTTCACATATATCCATGTGGGACAAAATAGGCTAGAGTCAACCTAACAAGGTAAACACCATGACTCAGAAGCTTGGGGAAAGACCAAATTGGCAACATCCTCTTGATGATCTTCAGTGACGATTTGATACCAAGATTGATATTGTGTTATCGTGTCCCCATACTAGTTTGTGATGTCTTTATGGAAACAGACTCTTGCCTCCATGGCTTATAGGTATATGGTCTTAGAGCCTTTTTCCAACTCATCTTGAGGCATTCACAAAATTGTCCTAAGTGTGGCTAGACCACCAATGTACTTATGCATGTTTGCGCTTAAATACAGGCCGTCGTTGGTGGCCTCTCACATTAATTGCACCATGTACCTGTCGACCTCTTGTTGGACTTGGCTCTTCTTAATGGCTTGGGTGAGGGAACTCATTTAAGGGATCCTGTGTGTCCTCACCATGACATCCGAACTCTTTAACAACTGTGCATAGGAAGCCTCAATGTTATTGATGAGAGTAGGGAGCTGCTCATAGTTCCAGATCAACATCTGAATCCATGCTTTGTCTAGCTCGGCCTGCGGCTTCATTATCTTATGCAAGTAAAGCAGGTATCCCTTGTATCTCATTGTCCATTCACGTACATGTGCAATAATAGCATGAATGACTTTGAGAGTTTGGGCAATCTTCATGCACCACTGTTGAAAACCATGTAGATGGACAATTGCCTTGTGCATGGTGACAAATCTGTCACAAAGTTTCTGCATGGTGGTCTCAAGAGACAATACTTCAGAAAGTATTGCTTTCATCATCTCTACCATAACAGATCCTATGGATTGTTCTACCCTCTGCCTGGCCACTTGCAATTCCTTTGTCATCTGTTCATTCTTTGCTAACAAGAACTTGAGACTTGAGCTCGTGAATTCTGCATAAGCCTTAGTGACATCCTCTATGGAAGCTAGATGCTTTCTAACATCCTACACTATGACCCTTTCTTTCATAAATGCAGGTGATCCGTGATCATCCGGGAAATTCTTTCTCTATGCCTGTATAATATTTTGTTGCAACTCATCAAAGGATATATTGTACACATTCACCAAATCATCATCAAGGAGGAAAGCCTCTCCTTGCCCGCTCGAGACTAGTTCTGATACTAGAGGTGGTGGAGACTGTGGGGTGACCTTAGATGCTCTTGGCATGAGGTCAGTGTCTTGGTATTGTGTCTCTTAGCCAACTCTGTGTCCATTTATTCAACCATTTTCTCAATCTATTGAGAAAGTTCTCGATCCTACCACTGCTAACCCTCTTCTTCCTCTACTGGTTGTTCTCACTCTTCAACCTGTATTGGTGTAGTTTTCTCTATGATCACACCTTCCCCTTCTTATTGTTCCTGTTTCTACTTCTCTTCCCTCTCTCTCCTTCTTAGCTCCTTCTCTTCTTTCAACTTCTTTTCTATTTCCTGCAAATTCCTTTCTACCTCCTCCAACCTTTGATTCCCCTCTTCCTTCACTCTGCTCTCTTTATGTGTTGTTTCCTCTTTGCCTCCACAACAAAAGTTGTTTTCTCAACAAGAGGATATTGTTTGAAATTGTAGCTTTTCTCAGCCTATGGGCTCTCAACAATCTTACTCTTGCCTTTAACTTGCATTGGTTTGCTTCTTACTATTGTTGTTATTGTTGCTTCCTATGGTGTTGCTTCCTGCAGAGCATCTTTCCATTCTATAGCCATCCTGGTTGGTTCATTGAGCTTAGAGGAGTTGTAACAATTTCTCTAAAGATCTTCCTCTGCCCAATGAAATGTCCTGTGGATCCATGGATAATACACCTTCTCACAATGGTTCCTGCATATGAAGTGGGGATCATACGGATTGTAGTCCTTGGTGTCAAACTCAAAATTTTCGAAGTCCTTGGTCTCACAACCACATCCTTCAAGCTCCTAATCTCGTACAATCCAATTCGCAAAGGAAGAGCAGGCCATGGTGACTTCTTCCTCCTATTCAACCCTATTGATAACATTGTGGAGATGTGATACGCAACATATTGCATGACCAACTTATCCGTGGAAAACCTTGGTAACACATGTGAAGGCTTCTCTCTGCCAAACATCCTAATGAAGGTACCACCAGGTGAGGCATACCAATCTGCAATGTTAAGTAATGCCTCCATCACTTCTTGGGACATGCAAGGTGGATCTTGTTCAAAGATCAACTTGTAAACTAGGATGATGAAATGGTCAGATAGCCTTGCCATGACTCCTTGGTAGCTGCACTCAGAAAGAAACTTGCAATAAATATTCACGACAGTCTCTGATGGTGTCCATGTCCAACCCATGACAAGAAACTAATGTTGGGCACATATTGCATCAAGTAGGTAAACAGACATATAGAATCTCGCTTGCTCATCCTTAGGAAGATTCTGGGCATTAGTCACAAGCACTTTCAGCTAAAGAGCCAACAGAGCCGACTGGTTGAATGACCTTCCATCATTTTCCAACTAGTCCAACACAACCACCCAATTCCACGAAAAGGCCTCCATGCTCTCTTGATCATACAATCAGCATGCAAAGATGATCAAGATTTGGTAGGCCTTTTTGAGTGACTTAGTCTTGTAAACATGATTGGGTGTCAATCTGAACTTCGACGACTCTTTCACCCAATGCTTTATGATGTCTCTAGTGTTCACATTGTTGTTGGGGGCATAGAAAAGTGCATCCATGCAGTTCACTGACTGTGGTAAGTGATACATCTGATGATAGTTTTTCGTCTTGAAGGTAGCAAGTTGTGTTCCACTGGCACTGCTCAATGTCATCATCTCGAGATCGGTATGTGAGACAATCCAGTGAATGATGTCTACATATGGGAAGGCGGGGTACCTGCATGCAACCTTATATAAGCCTGACTTGTGGATGTTGACATAGACCTGTCGATCTTATATATCTTCCTTGAAGCTGCCTACAAAGAGATCCTTGATTTCCTTCCATGTTATCTTCATGTCCTTCTCTATGAATAGTTTTGTATCTGCATAGATGGGCAAGTTCATTGTCACTTGTTCAACTACATCCCTAGTGTTGCTCTTGATAGTATCCTTTGATGCAACTTTCTTGGAAGCCATGTTACCTATACTGTTGAAAAGATTCTCAAAACTGTTATACCTAGAGACAGAGAGGACACCCATGGCATGCAACTGTTAGCTTGAAATCAAAAGCACTTCAAGAACAAACAAAGCAACAAACTAGGCAACTACTAGGAAGGATTACGTAATTCTGGGTTTCAGAGGAGAGTCACTATCAGTTGGATCTGTGCATTGCACACTCCCAGCTGTTAGTGGGGAGGTGATGCTCATTGGAACTGTGCAATGTGTAGTTCAGTCTAGCTTGTGCTCACTGGAACTGCATATTGTGCAATCCTAGTGGCTAAGGCCTCGGGACTAGCTCCTGGAACTACGCATTGTGTAGTTGGATCTAGTTCCTGGCCGCCTCTGCACAATTCCTAGAGCCAAGGGAGAGCCTTGAGATCTAGAAATGTGTAGTGCATGCCAGGAAGAGATAGGTTCGGGCCAAGGAAGCTGAGAACTGCCTAAGGGCAATCATGAAAACGAGCATATATGAAAGTGTAACTGATTGTTGGTGTAGATCTAAGTGAATGATGATGCATGCAATTAAAACAAGTAGAGAAATCGATCAAACTAAAGAACAATGGAGCTTATGGAGAGAGTCATTGCAACGATAATTGTTAGTGTAAAAATTGGGCTATGCTTGCGACACTTGGGAAAAGCAATGCAAAACTTAAAACAATGCTTCTACAAGCTAAAACAAATCAAAACACCAATGGTTGTTCAATAAAATAGGAAAAATAGTACTCTCACAAGCAAAGGAAACAAAAGCGACAAAAAAAGCAGCAAAAAATTAGAAAATAAAGACGTACCTGAAAAAGCTGAGACAATTGTGTCAAAGGTTCCTAGATCTCCTCGTGAATTCTAGAGCTCCAAGATCAAATGTAAAAATAAGATATGGTGACGTCCATTAAATAGATTTTGTCGTTTTAGGGTTTATGACACGAAGGCCAAATTCTAGGAAAAAGCGACACATGGTTGTAGTTTCCAAAATAGCTCAAGTGTAACTCCAACTACTAAAAATAGATCCCTATGATTTAGGGAGTCTTTTTCTCTTTTTTTCTTTTTCTGGAAATGTTGTCATGCATGCACGAAGAGATTGTGCAATTCCAGGGAGAACTGGGCAACTCACTAGCGCATGCATTGGATAGTTGCTGAGGGAATGGTGTTGTGCAATTCCTAGGTTGAGTGGCTCTAACTGCCTCTCATGCTTTGCACAGTTTCCCAGCTGAAGGTAGGCTGCCAGCTGGGTCTGCGCAATTTTGGAGCCGAAGCTCACTGTAGGATTGAACTGTGCATTTCCTAAGAACAAGGTTGGTTTCCCTCTAGGATTGCGTAACTCACTGAGGCAATGCAAGAACTAGATTGCAACCAAGTCAAGAGGTTAGGCTGTGGTTAGACAACAAAGCAAGTAAGCAAACACAAACCTGGGTGATTGGGAGATAAGCCGCTGAGATTTTAGGAGGGAGGCTCCAAAATGAAGTATAGGCAAAATTTTGGAAGGTGGTTGTAGCGGCTACAACAATAATAAAATCAATAATTTCTATAATATATTTTTAAATTATTGATTTTTAAGATAACATATCTATATATATAAATAGATATAGATGTGATTGTAGTAAGAGTGTTTTCTATTACCCAATATAAAAGAGATTGTAATTCATTTCATGTTAAATAAGAAATTCATAAATGCCATTAAAAACATATTAATTAATTTTAAATAAAATATTATTGGGGAATATATAAATTAATTAAAAAAAAATCTTTATTTTAATAAATATGTTTTTTTTTTCCAATTTAGTAGTAGTGGTTATGTGTAATTTCTTTCCTATTTAAAATGGACTTGACACATAACATTTTAAAAGTATGCCCATGTCTAGGAATATAATATTTTAATATTCACCTTTAATAAAATATTTCAATAACATATAAAACACACAAACATATAATCAAAAGAAAAATGAGATCAAGTCCCTAAATATGAAAACCATTTTTAAATTAAAAATAGACTCAAAATTAAAATGGATTTACAATAATTTTAATACATTAAAATTACCCTTCACAATTTATCTCATAACATAAATACAAATTTATGTTGATTAGTCCTCAGATGGCTGATCTTACCTATCCTAAGCATAAACTCTGGACTTTCCTCCTCGGTAGCATCGATTGTTCTAAATGGCTCACCATTATTTCCACTTCATTGGTGTCTTTCTCCTCTAGTATGCCCAACCACTCATGTGAAGAAGTCATAGGCAATTTATGGGAGACAATGGATTTACCTCCACTTCAGTTAGACCATCTAGAACCATCTGATAGCCAAAAATGGATAGAAAGGAAATTAGAAACGTATTAATGGATTTAGAGAAAACTAAGGATGCTCTTTGAAAAGAAAAACCTTCATTTTAACAAGGATCCACACAACATGGTTTGGTGAAAGAGGACTCTTCGTACCAAGGATGAATTTAGAAAAAGATTTGAAACATCAACCATCTTAGAAGATTACCACTGTGGAAGATATTCTCAAAAAATTAGATAGCTTGCTTTTCACTCCTACTTAAAAGAATATGTAGAGTCCGTTAAGAAAAGCGAGGCCTATTAAGCTTAAGAAAATGAAATAAAGAACAAAAATAATCCCTACATTAAGAAAAACGAGAAATAATAAGAATAACAAAGACTAAGATTGGGCAATAAAACTAAAGAAGAAAAATTCTCTCCCAGTAATACAACGAATACTGAAGAAGCTCTTCGTTAATAGCTTCGTTCGTTAGGAATTTTGTACGTCTAAAAACTTTGATTATACCTAACCCAAAACATGATAGAGGATGATTATTGATACATGAGGATGATTTGTCTCTGATGAACAAATATAAATGAAGTAGGTTCGAGGCAAATTAAAATAAAAATTCATTGAATTTAATATAAAGATTCCAATAATCTACGTGACTTATTATTGTTAAACCTTTTTATCAAGAATATATCCAAACAACATCAAGAAAAACGTTTGAAATAAATCGTATACAACAAATTTAAGAAATGATGTCAAAACAGTACTGGCAAATTCTCACTGAACGCCAAATTCATGTCTGCCATATCTCAAATTTATAGCGTTCTTCGTTCAACTAGTGATCAATGCCGGCCCATATTTCTGGTGCGCTAAATTGGGAAACGGAATTAATTGGCGGGCATGACTGATCGATAGGCTTCTCAAATTGGTTCACGTAATCTTCCAGGGTACCGATCGCCACCTCGTGAGTGGTATAAGGTCCTGTATAAACATCACTAAAATTAGCTGCATTTGAATAGGAATCACTAGCGCTCCATCCGGCCATGGAAGAAGATGCTGGGAACAACAAATTGTCTATCATTTCATTAATGATGTCGCCGTTGTTTTCAATATCTCCTTCCAATGGATCGCTGAAGTCAACGAGAGCAGGGAAGGCGGTGCTGCAGCCAACAGATTTATTGGTAGAGCCAGGCGTTTCATGACTCGGAGGGGAAGAAGCCTGAGAGAAGGTCCCAGCGATGTGGGCAGAAGTAGAATCAATCCACAGCTGAGAATTAGAAATTAGTGGGTTGTTGGCAGGGTGATGTGGATCAATTGACAACTTATGATTTTCATCACGCACGTCATTTTTTATTTCGTACGTTTCACCATTGACGTCCAACAGCTGGGGAGAGTGAGACGACGTATAAGCATCATGAGAATGAGAATGAGCAGACACTGAACTGGTAGTGCAGGTACGAGCGGACTGCACAGGGATTTTAGATTTTGTGTTGCTATTGCCGTTACCGTCGGTGCAGGAGAGCCTGGAATTGAGCTTCTTCTTGATGCAAGAGTTCCAGTAGTTCTTGATCGCATTGTCCGTCCGTCCAGGCAAATGGGCAGCAATTTGGGACCACCTGCGTTGTGAATACCAGTAATTTAAATTAAATTAATTTAAAGGGACTTTCAAACATTAATTAATTAATTAATTTCTATTTTTTTTTTCAATTATAAGAATGGGTAATGAGTTGGAGTAGATAGCCACTGTAATATCAAAAATATATTCAACCATTTTAAGATAGCTATATTAGAAATTTATGATTTAAAAATAATTAATATTATGGTAACATAAAAAATATATTTAACCACTCTAAATCAAATATGCTAAAAATTTATCACTTAACCATAACTAAAACTCTAATAAAATTTAAGACTTAACAATAACCGTAACTCCACTAAACAGAAATGAGAAAAATAAGAATGAGAAGAGTAAGAATAGAAACCTGTTACCCAGAATGGACTGTAAATGTATGATCAATTGTTCTTCTTGTGGTGAAATTGCACCAGGTTTAAGTCCAGGTCGTAAGTAGTTCATCCATCTTAACCTGCAACTCTTTCCGGATCTCTGTAGACCTGTATGTGCGTAACATTTATCATCCCATTATCCAGATTTAGAAGATGATTGCAATTAGAATGAGATTGGGTATTTGAAGAAATTACCAATTCGGTTGGCCACATATCTCCAGGAGCAGCCGAGAAGGCAGTTATTCATCATATAATTGATGAGTTTCTCATCTTCCTCAGGTGACCACAGACCTTTTCTTAACTTTAGGTTGGAGGTAAACGGCGCGCCTTCTGCTTCTCCTTGCCCTGGCGTGCACCTCATTTTTGGCTGTGCTGCGTATTGTTCTTCTCTGCGAGTTTGGTGGTGCGCTCCGCAAGGGCTTACTTACCTTGGAAGTCGTCGCTCATCGCAGATATTTAAATACAAAAAAAAGCAAGATTGACCAACAGACACAGTAGAAACACGCGTTTATCCTGGCCGTGTGTGTAAGGACGGAGGCCAGCATTCTCCAATTTTCAGTCATCACCCCATTACCAACTACTTTCCTATTATTATATTTGATGACGTGCTTCACATGATGGTTTTTATTATTTGATTACACACAAAGACTGTCAGCAGAGTGGGACAGCTCGTTGACTGTTTGCCGATCCCATGAAGTTCCTTATTCCTAGATTGGACATACAGAATAAATTTCTTTGCGATATTCTCGATTTAAAAATCTAATGAATAGAAGATTATAAAAAAAAAATGATTATCTTTTGAATTGAGGAATTTCGCTACTACAGCCCAGCCCTGCAAGCAGTATAACGAGTCAGTTTGCGGATTTATTATAGATATTTCATTATTCAGAAAATTTTATATAACATGGATTTGCCAAAAGAGTTACTTATAACACATTAAAATTTAATAATTAAAATAATTTAATTTCTTTTATTTAATAAAAATATTAATTGTCATATTTTTAATTAAAAAAAATAAATTCTATTTTTAGTAATTTAATTTATTTTAAATTAAATTTTAAAATAAAAAATATATATATTATATATATATATATGAGGAGAGATCTGTCTGCTTCACTAGAGAGCCTGTCCATCGTTAGCTTAAAAAAAAATAACTAGCCTTTTGTTTAATATTTTCAGTTAGTACATAATTTAAAATCAAATAAATTGATAAATTTGGGGTTCATAACAATAGTACATAATTTCCCGGATGCGGGTGTGTAGTACTGATTATGGTACGAAGGCGGCTTGGTGGGTTGGCGCGTGGCTCATTCCCACCGCCATCTGGCCTCGCGTGCTGCCGGCCTTTATACTCTCTGCAAACTCCTTCAATGCTGTGTTATTGCAGCTCGTCCCTCCATACCAGCCTTCTCGTCCTTTTGTTATGGCGCTCCTCCATTTCCTCAACGCTCCTCCCCTGCGAATGTATTGCTCCCTCGCTGCCGCGGAGCCCTGCTCTCGGTCCAGACCAGGTAATCGCTGTGCTCAGGATTGTGGTGTTGATTCTCAGCCGGGATTTCATGCTTTCCAAAGTCCTTCCTGCAATTTTAAGTGTCACTCGGCCTCTGTCATTCTCAGCGCTCCTCTGCATGCTGAAGCTCTGCCCCTTTCAGTCTCCCCCAGCCTGCACAGTTCTGCTACCTGTTCAGCTCCTCCTGCTCTTTTCAACATGCCTAAATTGCGCCAAAGAATGGGCTGCAAGAGGGGAAGCTCCCGTGGGTGAGTTATCCGCCAGCCCTCCTCCTCTACCACGGACTCCTCGTCTTACTCCTCGGGCTTCGGCTCTGATCGCTATCCCGCTACCAGGAGCGGTCGTGGACGAGGTCGAGGGCAGCATGAATTAGCGTCGAGCTCTCACAACTCTCACTCTCACACTGCTCGTTTTCAATTCCCCTGCACTCTCAGTAATCACTCTTTCATTGCTTCTGTCACAATTGAGCTGCGCGAGGGTACTGTTGGTCTGGTGGCCGCAACTCTAGGAGTGACTATGGAGACGAGGGCGGAAGATTCGCCTGGCACTTCTCAGCTTCACAGCAAGCAGAATAAGGTTCCAGGTGGTACTGCTACCCAGGAAATGCAAACTCAAGCTGGTCCGAGTGTCCCAACTGGTGGCGGTTCTTCAGGCAAAGAGGGCCATCCCTCTGAAGATGATGACCCCTTCAATTATGGGTGTCGTATCGTTGAAGAGTCGCCTTCCACCACTCATGAAGCATAAACAGGTCTGCGTTCTTTGGTTTTTGTTTCCCTGTTGCTCAAAGTTACGGGTACAGTTGCTTTATGGATCAGATTACAGTTTTGACCTGGGCAGCGCTTCCCTGTTTATATGTATAAGCCCAGACAATCCGTTTTGGTCCTTGAATTACCTCTAGTCAGTCTACAGTTTTGACAATGTTGTATTCTATTTCCATGCACTAGTCATGGTCCTGGTCCTAGAAGCTCTTCTAGTCAGTCAACAGCAAGTCTTTTTGGTCAATTTTCAGCTATGTAATGTGAGTATGCCGCCTCTCTGGGCTAGACTTCTCGAGGCCGCTGCCTCTATGTAAAAATATTTTGTATCAATATAGGAGTAGACATATTCAAAAAAACAAAACAAAACAAAACAAAAATACATAATTTAAAATCAGATAAACTTGGTGTTGATAACCATATTTAAAATATAATTTTTTTTAATTAATTTAAGAGATAAATATATTATAATTTTATTATATTTAAAAATTACAATTTTAACGGAATAAAATTATAATTTTAAATTACAATTTAATAAAAAAATTGCAGTTAAAAATATTTGTTGAAAAAATCTTTTAAATTTACACAAAAATAAACTCAAGAATGGTATCATTTATCTCAAATCCAACTGGAAATGTGAGCTGGAATTTTCTTTCCGGCCTTTTTTTAATTTTATTTTTTTTAAAGTTTAGGATTTATGTTAAGTTAATGTTTGGGTCAATGAAGTTGAAGTTAAAGTCAGTTTATATGTTGGATAAAAAATGATTTGTTTAATTTTTAGATGTTTATATTTAAATAATATGATATTCAAGTAATAAAATTTTACCAACAAATTACTTATCACAAGGTAATTTAGTCATCCAATATTATTAGTGTCAAATTTCTTTACCAATAAACATTCTTTATTAAAATAGTTAAAACTAATTTAATAAATACTTTAAGTCTGAAATTTAAACTTATCATGGAATACTTTTTATCTCTTACGAATTAACTTCATCATTAACTCCTTCCACTAAAATTAAAACCAAAATTTTCCTAGTAAATTATACGGATATTGTCCTTTTACTTAGTCAAATATAACGTGAAGGAAACATTTGAGTCCATACTATCTTCCCATGAAACAAATTCTACACTATTCAATTTTTTAATCACCGACAATCACCGACAACCAAAACGAAGAAAGTTCCCATGGAAATTTCAACACGGAAAATGTCAATTACATTAATGATTAAACCCTACGTTTCTCAATTATTTTTCTTCTCGAGATCAACCGAGATTCGCACCTTGGTTGCTTCACGTCCACAATTGAATTATAAAGTTGAAAATCAAATTACGATCTGCAATTGTTTATAAGCCTGCGAGTCAAAAGCAAGCAGTTAAATATTGAATCACCGCAATTGTTTTAAAATTTTCGAGTCAAAAGCAAGCAGTTAAGATTGAATGACCGTAATTGTTTAAAAGCCCTCGAGTAAAAAACAAGCAGTTAAGATTATAGATTCATTATGAACGATTGTTTATAAGTTTAGAGGAAGGTGAAGTCAATTGGTTGAAACACACTTCACACTCAATTGAATTATGCATTTCATAATATTTTATATATCAAATTGAAATATTTAATTTTTTATTAAATTTTATAATAGAGCAAATATCAAATTAATTAGATAAACGTTTTGAGTTTTTTTATATTTTTAAATATTCGAGTGGATTTGTAAAATTGTTATTCAAAGTCTATATCATTGATATGCATCATAATTTGACCAAGCTAAAATTATTGGTCTTGCTCTCTTTTATTTCATACGATAAATCCCTCAAAATCTAAAAGCATTAGAATAGATTTAATAGAGAAGATGATCAAATAACTTTAAAGGTGAAAATGACTACAAGTTAAGCCATTCATTGAAATTTCTCATTCATAATCTTAATCTCTAATCTCCCTCCTCCTTGTTCTCAGTTTATTTTTTTCTTTAATTCACCCTCCCCCTCCTCTCAGTTTAATTTCTTCTTTAATTCACCCTCAGCCCTCCTCTGCCTCCCCCTCCACATGTTTGCTTTCCCTTCATCTTATTTTTCTTGTATTAAGCTTTCCATTTCATCATAACTCCCCCCACCTCCATGTAGGTAGGAGTATTATGTTTGCATATTAATTCCTCTCATCCCCACCCTCATGAGAGTGAGGTGTGAGTGCACAGAGTTAATATGAAAACATCTCCCCACCCTCAATACAAACATCCCACATTTCAATTTAAACAAAATTTAATTCCCCCCTCCCCTCATTCCTATTCTTAACTTTATTAATTGACCCCTAACCTCTTTCAACCTAACCTTATATCCTTAATAATTTATTATTTATTTATTTAATCATTCTAAAATTTTTATTTTTAATCTTTATTTTAATATTTACTATTTAATTATTATTAATTTACTATCTAATTCAATAAATTTTTATTCTTTAATTTAACATTTACTATTTAATTTATTATTTTCAATTGGTAATTTAAATTAATATTCATATTTCATTTTTTTTAATTTAAATATTCTTGAATAACATTTTTTTTCTTATACTTATAAGACTCTTTTTTCATCATTCACCTTTGTTTTATCCTTAAAAATAAATAAAATTAATTACAATCTTCCTACCTCACACCATACAAACATCTAAACTCACATTACTAAAGATGGTAAATTACTACAAATTATAAATTTCAATATTTAAATGCATATAAAATTCTATTATAAAAAATGAAAATATTGAAAATTGACACATCCACACCGCGCATATATATAATTTCAAATTTTCATCATTTATTTTATATAAAATAAATAAATATTTAATTATGCACGTGTTAAAATTAACCAGCTTCAAAGATGGGAGAAATTATTACATTTTCTACCGTTACTTATAAATTTCCTAATCTTAACCAAAATAAAAAATGCAAGGTAATATTTACATTGTTTTGTGTTTGATTCGATCAAATCAGAGGATGTAATGGCTTTTTATTAATTAATTTTTTCTTTATATTCATTTTCTTTTCCACTAAAATAAATTTCATATGTTATCTTAAATATAATTTATTATGTAATATTTAATAAAAATTATTATTTAAAATATATCATAAATGTTAATATTATTTTAAAAAAGATAAAGTTAAATTTTAATAAATTACGAACAAATGCTTGATTGGGATGAAGGACATTTAGGAACTTATATAGGTGATATAAGGGAGGGCATAAACATACCACTATCACCTTGTTTAACAGAGGGGGAGGTGTGGTCGTTTCACCCACTACATGTTTCACATAAACTCTTATGATGAAGTTTGTCAAACACTCTATCATGATGCATTCATTGTGGAGAATGAAATGACTGATGAAGGATCTAGAATGACTTAAAGTTTGGAACACCATTTCTTCTCCTCGAACTTCCTTTTGGCTTAGATTTGATATTTTTATCATCTTTTGGGGACATGGTAGGCCTTATTATGAATTTGTAAATAGTTATAAATTAATAAATATTTGGTTTTGACATAATATTTTTTTTAATTATATATTTTAGGTATATTTATTATATTATATAGATATGAAATTTAGAAAATGTTAAAGTAAATTAAGAAAGTTTTATAATTTTTAGTTTAAAAACTAAAGATAAAAGTATTTTTCAGTGAGAGTATGGTATTTTAGGTATATTTATTATATTATATAGATATGAAATTTAGAAAATGTTAAAGTAAATTAAGAAAGTTTTATAATTTTTATATGAGAGTATGGTTATAACTAGGTTTTTAAATGTACAAAAGTTAGTCAAATTAATAATGGTTGAGTTTCTTTTGGTGTAATTATATTTTTTTTAGTTTTTATTTTTATTTTTATTTTTACTATAGTGAATGGATCAAAGATCTTTCATGAGATTTGAAATTAAGTCGAGGGGATAACATCGTATTGTACCAATCACTTGGTTGTCTTATAAGGGGATATGTAATGTACACTTAAATGTGAGAGCCTAGAAGAAAAAATTAAGTTGGTTTTAACTTAATATTTGACATTTTTTTTTTTTTTTTCACCATTAAATTTTGAACCCATTACAATATAATTCCGTCAAAAAATCTAATCCTAGAAAACATATTAGGATTATGGATATTATATATTATATTGCAAAATGAGAAAAATAAAAGATATAATTATAAATATTTTAAGTGTTTTTTAATTATTTTTTTTAAATAACTTTTTAACTGCCATTGTTTATTTTTTAGAAATATTATCACTTTTTAATAATATCATTGTTAATAATATTTATTCCATTTAAATTGAAAAAAAATTATAATATAAAAATAATCAAAATGTTACAAAGGAATGTCTTAAGTTTAATCCATTGAATTTTAATTTCAAAATATTTTTTTTAATTATTAATATTCCAAATTTTATATTTTATCAAAATTATAATAATTTATTTAAACCATTATTAAAAGAAATCAATTGATTCCTTATATATTTAAACAAATCTCGTAAACTTACATTAATAACCATTATAATTTTAATTATCTCTCTGCATATATCCATACGTAAAACATTTGTTTTAATAATCTTTATGTATAAGAGAGAGAGAATGCCATTCTCTACATGTTTAACCACCAATTTGATTATTTTCATGCGAAGGAACTTGTTTAGTAATATTTTCGCGGTATAAATTTATTTTAATATTAATTAAAAAAAAATCGAAAATAATTAATGTGGTATTTGATTTAAACTATTTAAATTATTTTATTTTTATTTTTAATAAACAAAAATTAAGATAACATTGTCAATTGAATTTAATTTGAGTAATTGGACGGAATAATTATTATCTTCCTTAAGTCTTATATGTTGACATGTTGATACTCTCCAATAGAGTAACTTTGTTGTGCTCTTAAGTGTTTCTATAGTGAGGGCTGCTGACCTAGTACCAACAACCTTTCTCTTGAGAGGGAGGCTCACTTTACCCAATGGACAAAATTTTCCATGTAGAAAAAAAAAGTTAATATTATAATAGTGTAGTCATATAAATTAAATGACCTACATCATGATATATCTCACTTTGCTAAATTTTAAAAAATGATAGAAATTAACTAAATTGTAGCTTTATTTTAAATTATTATTATTAGTGATAAAAACAATTAATATATGAGTTAAATATATATACATTTGTCCCCAATCGCGGTTTTGGATAAGAATCCAATGGTATGGGGGAGGCCCACCAACCCACCACCGCTCCTTGCATTAAAGAGGGGGATATCATGGCCATCCTTCCCCATGCACTCACACATGCCAACAACCTCATTTGTGTACAACACTACGATGACATACTTAACCTTCGTTGGGAGCTTACACATTCCCTATCACGACCTCAAGTTTTTTTGTTGTGTAATCAAAGAATCCCTGCCACAAGTAGGACATTTCCACTATGGTGCAATACTTTCTAGTTCTTTTGGAATTAAAGGCCTTGGTCCCTTAGGAGTGGACTATGTCAATAATTTTAACTCTACATGATTTAGCACTAAGCATAAGGACAACGTTGCTAAGGGAGTTCTCCCAAGAATTCACATCATCTAGCGGAAAGGAGGGACCTAAATGTTGCTTCTCTATGCTCGATGGGTTGTCATGGAATGGGTAACACTTCTTATGCCTAATATTTTTTAGACTCTTAGTTTGTTTCTCTTTGTAAGGTGGAATTTAGTGCTTGGGTTGCAAGGTGACCTGGTGGCATTAGAAACTTTGAGATTGCTCTCGTTTATTTGGTCTTTAATCAACACCTGACACCTATCCCTAGCCTCTGCCTTCTCTGCATTTGTTATCTCACTCCATCCCTTCACCCGTCTAGGCCCAGTCCATAACCTTCTTCTTGACTCTCCCCTAGTTGACTCTTGTTTGTTTTATTTCCTTTCGTATCCTCTTGGGGATTTTTACTTTTTTAGTTGGCCTTCTACTTTCTGGTATGTTGCGTCAAAGAATGAGATCTTGATGGGGGTCTAGAGATCATGTCCCTTTAGGTAGGCCTTGAGCCCGGACATAGGCCCAATTTGCTGCCACAATATTCCACTCATCCATGCCCCCTGAAATCCAAGCAGACATTAATCAATTGGAAGCCTTAACCACCAATGGTCGCCAAGCCTATTTTGAATCAGAAATCTAGAATATTTTTTTTAGCTGGGTGCCTAATCTTGGTCACACTAGGGGAATAATTAATCAATACTTTAATTCTATTACTCTTCATTTGAAAATGAATATGCTCTTGGGGTGTGCTTAAAAAAATATGAGGATCACAATGAGATCATTAAATGCCTTAATAAAATTCAGAGTCTAATGCGACCAACGCTCCTGCTTGGTCAATCTTGATACTCACTTGGTGCATATCGAAGGCAACCTCCAGTGTGGTCTCAAACCTCCAACAAGTTCCAATGCATAGGACTTGGCTCTAGTAACGTCCTCCAACAAATGATGATTGTTTAGAGCTCTTGGTTGAAGTTTTGGTTTTAGAATTTTATTTTCCTTGTTAGATGTATGGCTAGGATAAATAGCAACGGATATGTTGTTATTTTGTCAAACTTCTCAAACAATGTTTTATTGGGCATCTACCAAGAAAATAATTTAGTTTTAGAAATATTTAATGTTAGATCTACAAGACAACAACCCTCACTTCTATTGGTTTGGTTTCGCTTGTGGCAGACCATGATGGTGAGCAGGCAAGGCTTTGAATTTTTTAAGGAAATGGTTAAGATTGAATATAATTTTTTAATCAAATATATATATATATATATATATATATATATATATATATATATATATATATATATATATATATATATATATATATATATATATATATATCACTCTCACTTTACCATGGAGATTATTAACCTATACATAGAATTTGTTACAATACCATGGATTATTAATACCGGATGCCCAAAAAACCATGATTTTTTTTAATTAATCATTTTATTTAAAAGGGAAGAACTGCTTTTTAGATAAATCTCAACCTTCATTTGGCAATATTAGTAAGATAATTTTAGAATATTTTGCGGAGGTTAAATCCCCACCATCTACTTAATTATAATTGTAATTAAATTAAAATTTTGGAAGCCCTATATCAGTGTAGTTAATAAAATATTTATATAATCAAATTAAACTTTAAATTTTGCAATATATGCTCTGTAAAATATTGAAGTGTGTTTCAAATTTAATATTTTTAGTTGCTTTCTCCAATGCTAATCCCCGTGACTTACAAATTGTTAATCCACAAGGAATTTTTCAATAGATGTTTCATTAGTTTTAATATATGTTTCTATCCCTTTTAATATGTGTAATTGAACAAACACAAAGGACAACTTACTTTGATGAAATCCCACAAATTTATCAAATCTCATTAAAACATACATGGTAGACTCTCATAATTAAATTTCAAGATGGTACACAATTTCATTTAATAGCTGAAAAAACAATAAAGTGATCTAGAAGCCTCATAAAATGTTTATTACATTTGTATATGATTATTTGCTGCAAAAAAATGTATGGTCATCAAATACTCTTTTGTGAAATCGTCAAAAGAAGCATCTCTATGGGTCCTAGTAAATCTCTAGCATAAATTTCTAGCTCCAGCGTGTTTGTTTGGTCAAGGCCATGTAAGTTTTCTAACCATAATCGCTTGAGCTAGTGTTTTGAAAAGTCCACCTACTTGTGAAAAAATTGCATTGATATTTACTGAATAAAACCCTTCTAAGAGCCATTCACGGACACACTGTGAATATGGTCCAGGGGTGTAAAAACCAAACCAAGCAATAAAAAAAAGTTTCAAAAACTCCATCATTTGTGTTTGGACAAGACGCATGTGAGCATGCTACGCACAATTACTCAAGCTAGTGTTTTGAAAAATCCACCCTCTTGTGCAAAATTTGTATTGAACTTTATTTAAGCAAAACCCTAGATCCAAATATACTCAAATAAATCTGTTTTCAACCAATGGAGTCATAGGAGAGGGGTGTCCCTAGTTGTAACCTATTTCTAAGATTCCAATGGATTTGATAACTTATCCAAGAGCTAGTGTTTTTCACAATCCATCCCCTTATGCAAATTTTGCATTGATCTTTAGTGAACAAAACCATAACTCCCAATATACTCAAATAAATAATTTTTTACCTATGGAGTCATAGGAGGGGGGTGTCCCTAGTTGCAGGCTAGTGTTAGGAATCCAACAAAATCAAATATTTTCCCATCCAAGTCTCAGTTTGAATTTTATGGTGAGTTTCAACTTTCTCCCAAGGGCCCCAAGAACACATTGTGAATTTGGTTGAAGGGTATAAAAAGAAAATCGAGTAGAAAAAATTATTTTTTAAACTCTGAAATTTTTGTTTGGTCAAGAACCATACGAGAAACCTACCCACAATCACTTGAGCTAGTGTCTTGAAAACTGACTCCTTATATAAAATTTGCATTCATATTTACTAAATATAGCCATAGATCTAAATATCCTTAAGTAAATCTAGCTCTGAATTATCAATCTAAAGAATCCCTACTCATCAAAACCAAGATGCATCATTTATCTTCAAGCCTCTCTTGTTTATTTTTCTTCTAACGGATGATTTTTTTTCTTTATTTGAATTATTAACATCCATTTCTTAATTCCAAAAGAGAGAAAAGAAAAACTAAAGCAATAAAAGAAAAGCCTTCTATGTATGTGTGACTTTTAATCGACATTTTTATACTTGAAATTTTGAATTCTAATTTGTGTTAGGGTATTTTTTGGGATTACAATTAAAATAAGAAACTCCCATAAGAGGATGACTTAAGAAACACACATAAGTGACATAATTAAGTGATGCACCATAAAATTTTTTACATAACTGATACACTTAAGAATGAGAGACATAGTCAACATGTCATAAGATGCCAACCATAAGTGACATAGTTAAGCATCAATGTACTAAAGAAATGAACACAAGCCATGATACACCATGTGGTACACCTTAACTAACAACAAATAAAGGATGCACATAAGCAATGAACCATGACCATCACCACTTATGCATTGATGCACATATGTGATGCACCACAACTGACACATAACGAATGTTCTTATGTGACATACCGTAAGGAACACATATAATCTAAACTAACCAATGTACATAACGACTACAATATAAGATACGATATGTAAGGAAATTATACCTTATATTAACCAATCCCCAATTTTGACAAGAGTTTAATGCTTCTCTTTATGAAAGAATGTAGTGTGAGCATAAATATGAGAAGCTTGAGAGAATAGAACGCAAAATTCTAAAAGTTGGGTGTGAAAACTCCAACATAGTGAATTCAAATTTCAGTGCATAATTAGACAATGTAAGTAAACACACCATATTGAAGTTGCATCACAAGTTGGCTGTTAGGGTCCCACCCTAACACCCTTATTTATGTAATGGGATCACGTCATAGTCAAGAGTCAATAAAGCCCATATTAATAATTGTAAGTGGTTAATCCGCAATTAATGACGGAACCACAGTTAGTTGCAAATGGGCCGTAGTATTAGATAGATGGTATTAATAAAACCCACGGTATTGGCCTGTGGTATTGCATGTATGAGTCATATATAAAGGATAGAGACTCCCTGTGAGGAGCATCGTGTCTTATTTTGTATTCGAGCTCTGCTCTATTGGAGGTTGCCCCCTCGAAGAGGCAAGTGAACATTACTCTCTGAACAATAAAATCATTGCTATTCTGTGTTCTGGGTATCTTTTCTTTGCATATTCTATATTTGGGTATCATTTTGCAGGTCAAGAGCATAACAAGTGGTATCAGAGCACTTTCCAGGGCCGGTGGGATCTCCATTTCTTAGCAATTTTTTTTTTGGCTAGAGACGTGTTCCGGCGTCTTTAAACCACGGGATCTGTCGTTGAGCGCATAAACCTGCGGATTTGGGGAGGCATGCACGCAGGAAATACAAGAGGTGGTCATGTCTGTTGGACTCCCTTGTAACCCCTGTGGGTACCCCTTCGAGTAGTAGTGCATTGGACAGAATCGCGCATGGATTGTCTTCCACGTACCCTCTGGGTATATTGGAAGCCCCCTAGGCTTCCTTGAAACCTCGCCATAGATAAACCGTCGGTCGTCTTGCGGCTACAGTACATCGAGAACAGCACTCGGGGAGATTACTCGCCCGTACGATAGGGTAGTTGGGTTGTACGGCTAAGGGTATGGTCGATCCTCCTTAGTTAGAGCCCTGAAACATTGGGCCGAGTACTACTGCCAGACCCTTATGTATATTGCGATCTGTAGCACCTGACACTCCTCAAGACCATAGTTCCCTTTTTCTATCAGGGGATCACACAGCATCTCTTCCAGACCCACTTGTGCAAAAAGGGTGCAGCAATAGCGGACTTCAGTCCTGCAGTTCGTAGATCAACTATTCCGATCAGATCCATCAGATCCGTAGAAGCAGTCTGTTCCGCCATCAGATCCGCCATTCAGATCTCTCAGATCCACCAGATCGGAGTCGTTGTGAAGGTTTCCTATACCGGGGTATAATTTTCGCAGGACTTTTGGCTGCATTGACATTTTGAGGATTTGGCCACTGCAGTATTGATAAGGAAGGAGTAAAACTCCGTTAGGAGTTTTCAGGAAAAAAAAAAAAAGTCTGAGATCTTCCAGGGCGCTTATTGGTGATCTAGCCCATTAGAATCAGGACGACGAGCTGAGCACGGTGGTACCATTCAATTATTAGTGAAAATTTTTAGGTGGTCCCAAATTTTCATTCGGTTGGTGTATGGTAGAAACTAGAGCTCAAGCGATGGCCAATGAAAGGATCGACAAACTTGAAGAATCCATGCACTCCCTCACCCTTCAGCTTAACGGACTAAGTAGCTAGGTCGCGCAACTCATCCCGAAGGACAAGGAGCAAGCCCACGAGGAGGCGTATAATGGCAATGGATACAATGAGGGTGAGTCTAGCCACTCTCCTCACGTCTGGCACACCCACCAACCACCCAGTCAGCGACCTCCCAAGTTGGATATGCATAAATTTGACGGTTCTCACCCGTCGGCATGGATAGCACAAATGGACCAGTATTTCAAACTGAATCGTATCTTAGATGATGCGACTCAGCTTATGTTGGGGAGCATGTACTTGGATAATGAAAGGTGGCAATGGTGGGAATGGCATCAATGTTGCAATGGACCTTTTAGGACTTGGACCCAATTTACAAAAGCTCTTCAAGGCAGCTTTGAATAGGAGGACTCTCTTTTAGGTCGTCTTACTAAGCTCCGACAGACTGGTACAGTGGATGAATATATTACAGCTTTTGAAGCCTTAGCCTTCCACACTTGGGGTCTCTCAGATGTGTTCTACACGGAATGTTTTATCAGCGGTCTTAAAGAAGCCATCAAAGCTCAAGTCCTACTGCACCACCCTCCCACATGGACGAAGGCTTGCAAGGTAGCTCGTAACGTGGAACGTGCATTAGCAGCCCAATACAGTCGTCCAAATTTCTCCGCTAAAGGTCACCCCCCACAGGCTCACAACACGACTCAAACACTTAAGGTCCAAAAGGTGTCACCTGCGGAAATGGCTGAAAGAAGAAAGCAAGGACTACGTTACTACTGTGATGAAAAATACTCCCCAGGTCATAAATGCAAGGAGCCCAAATTTTTTCAAATAGATGCCAATGACTACAGCTCAACAGAGGAAGATCCACCACTTGAGGACCATGAGGCGCTAGAAGAAGACAACCAACAGGACAATGTCCCTGACGAACCAGTTATTTCGCTGCATGCGTTGGCAGGGATTTCTTCCCCTCAAACTCTAAAAATCAGAGGTTTTATTAAACATCGCCCAATAGTAGTTTTGATTGATAGTGGAAGTACACATAATTTCATCCATCAAAAAGTCGCAGAAGCAGTGCATTGTTTTGTATGCGCAGTTTCTAACTTCCAAGTTCAAATTGCGGATGGAGGCACAATGAAATGTGAAGGCCGCTGTGAAAATGTCAAACTTCAAATGGGGGATTATCAGTTGAAAACCCACATGTTTGCCATACACATGGGGGGTTGCGACATTGTCCTCGGCGCTGAATGGCTCCGCACTCTTGGGCCAATCACAATGGATTTCCAGGAATTATATATGAGTTTTAAGTAGAACAACTACACACATACCCTCCGTGGACTCTAGGCGGGAGTCCCCTCTATCATCAGCTCGCATAGGATGGAAAAATTATTAAAAAAGGGCAATCATGGAGTTGTAGCTCAATTTAATGCCATCCAGGCAGTCGAAACAAAGCCTCTGCCAATTCATCCTGAGATGCAACAGATTTTAAATAACCATCTGCCGGTCTTTGACAAGCCTCATGAGCTTCCACCCTCGCGAGGGGAACATGATCATAGCATCACCTTGGTTCCAGGGGCCCAAACCCCAAATGTGCGCCCATACAGATATCCGTTCACCCAAAAGAATGAAATAGAAAAAATCATCAAGGAACTTTTGGAAGTAGGTGTCATTCGTCCCAGCATTAGTCCTTATTCATCCCCAGTGGTCATGGTGCTCAAGAAAGATGGGGAGTGGCGGATGTGTCCCGACTTCAGGGCCCTCAATAAGTTGACAGTCAAAGATAAATTTCCCATCCCAGTGGTTGATGATTTGCTAGATGAACTCAATGGGGCTCAATTCTTCACTAAGCTAGATCTTCGCTCAGGCTACCACCAAATTCGCATGAAGGAAGTCGACATCCCCAAGACTGCTTTCAAAACTCATGAAGGCCATTATGAATTCCTGGTCATGCCATTTGGTCTTTGTAATGACCCCTCTACTTTTCAGAGCCTTATGAACCACATTCTCAAACCATATCTCAGGAAATTTGTCCTTGTCTTCTTCGATGACATCCTCATCTATAGTTGCACTTGGGCCGCATATCTTCAGCATGTAGATCTACTCTTGCAACTGCTCCGCAAGCATAAATTATTTGTCAAGATGTCCAAGTGTTCATTTGGCATGGCAGAAGTAGAGTATTTGGGCCACATTGTGGGGCGTGAAGGTGTCAAGGTGGACCCCAAAAAGATCCAGGCAATGCAGGAATGGCCTCAACCTAAGACTTTTAAGAGCTTGAGAGGATTTTTGGGTCTCACAGGCAATTATCGTAAATTTGTCTGCAACTATGGTCGCATAGCGAAGCCCCTCACCCAACTCCTAAAGAAAAATTCATTCTTCTGGAATGAGGAAGCACAACAGGCCTTTACAGCTCTAAAAAATGCCATGTGTTCCACTCCAGTCTTAGCACTCCCTGACTTCACCAAATCTTTTGTCATTGAATGTGATGCCTCGGGTATAGGTATTGGGGCGGTCTTAATGCAGGAAGGGCGACCGTTGGCCTTCACAAGCCAACAACTCAGTGGGAGGAATCTGGGCCAATCTACCTACGAGAAGGAAATGATGGCCATCTTACATGCAGTCGAGACCTGGCGACCTTACTTATTGGGGCAACGTTTCCAAATCCGCACAGATCATCACAGTCTTAAATATTTTTTGGAGCAACGCCTATCCTCCCCACAACAAAATAAATGGGTAGCCAAAATGCTGGGATATGATTATGAGATCATTTACAAGAAATGGAAAGACAATAGTGTAGCAGATGCATTATCTCGCCAATTTGAGGAGGAAAGTACTCTGCTGGCAATTTCCCTCCCCATTCCAGAATGGATTGAAGAGGCTCGCAGGGAATGGTTTTCACACCCCAGGCTCTCCCAACTCATTTCTCAATTGCAGGTAGTTCCAAATTCCACCAAGGGCTACTCGTGGCAGGATGATATTCTTCGCTACAAGGACAGAGTCGTAATATCACCAACATCCACCCTCAAAAGTCGCATTTTGGCAGAATTGCACTCATCTCCCATTGCAGGACATTCAGGCTTTCAGAAGACGTATGCTCGCACCAGAAGATCATTTTTTTGGACAGGCATGAAAAAGGACATCCTTACTTTCGTAGAAGAATGTGATGTCTGTCAACACCACAAAGGGGAAATCGTCAACACACCAGGCACATTACAACCATTGCCCATTTCGGCCTCAATTTGGACGGAGGTTTCTATGGATTTCATTACAGGTCTTCCAAAGTCAGGGAACAAGTCAGTCATCATGGTGGTTGTGGACCGACTGTCGAAGTATGCTCATTTCTGCACCCTACCCCACCTGTTTACACCAACTTTGGTTGCTCAATCTTTCATGGATCAGATCTTCAAATTGCATGGCATGCCCACTTCTATTGTGTCCGACCGTGACCCGATCTTCACCAGTAATTTTTGGCAAGAACTCTTCAGAATACAAGGCACTCAACTCAAACTCAGTACTTCCTATCATCCGCAAACAAATGGTCAAACCGAAGCTGTCAACAAATGTCTAGAAACCTACCTTAGGTGTTTCACTTCAGAAAAGCAACACCTTTGGGTACAGTGGTTACCTCTGGCTGAATGGTGGTATAACACCAACTATCATGCCACCACCAAAATGACTCCCTATGAAGCAGTATATGGTCAACTCCCACCTTCACCTACTTCGTATCTCAAGGGATGCTCAAAAGTACAAGCAGTGGATCAACTCCTACAACACCGCGCAACCATGCTCGCCCATCTTCGAGAGAATCTTCATCAAGCTCAAAACCGCATGAAGCAACATGTAGACCAACATCGCTCATAGTGCCAATTTCAAGAAGGGGATCAAGTCTTTTTACGGCTACAACCATATAAGCAAACATCACTCAAGGACAAGGGGTGTCAGAAACTCTCTCCCAAATTCTACGGACCATATCAAGTACTTCAGCGCATTGGAGAAGTGGCCTACAAGTTGGCCTTGCCACCTACTGCAAAAATCCATCCAGTTTTCCATGTCTCATGCCTCAAGAAAGTGATTGGGAACAATTGTAGAATTCAGACCAATCTACCTGAATTGGACAAAGAAGGGTCCATCTGGCTTCAACCCGAATAGGTCCTAGACACACGAGACAAGCAACTGCGCGGCCACATGATTAAGGAAGTCCTCGTCAAATGGAAAGACACCTCTCCAGAAGATGCAACTTGGGAACCAGCCACTATTCTTCAGCAGTTTCCGCAGCTTCAGCCTTGAGGACAAGGCTCGTCTTAAGGGGGAGGGCATGTTAGGGTCCCACCCTAACCCCCTTATTTATGTAATGGGATCACGTCATAGTCAAGAGTCAATAAAGCCCATATTAATAATTGTAAGTGGTTAATCCGCAATTCATGACGAAACCACAGTTAGTTGCAAATGAGCTGTAGTATTAGATAGATGGTATTAATAAAACCCACGGTATTGGCCAGTGGTATTGCATGTATGAGTCATATATAAAGGATAGAGACTCCCTGTGAGGAGCATCGTGTCTTATTTTGTAGTCGAGCTCTGCTCTATTGGAGGTTGCCCCCTCGAAGAGGCAAGTGAACATTACTCTCTGAATAATAAAATCATTGATATTCTGTGTTCTGGGTATCTTTTCTTCGCATATTCTATATTTGGGTATCATTTTGCAGGTTAAGAGCATAACATTGGCATTGTATGTTGATGTATATTGAAGTGGAGTTTTAAAAACCTTCGTTTTATGCAACTTGAAAACCTTAGTTTTGTGGAATTTGAAAACCTCGGTAAATTGGAATTCGATAAAAACCTAATTTTGTGAAATTTGAAAAGCCTATTTGGTGGATAAGGTTTCTTATTTTGGTGGAGGTTTTGAAGAGTCTCACTTGTGCCAACTTGTATTAAGCTATGGTGGATATGATTAAGTGTGGAAAACCTACTTGATGGCTAAGGTTAAGTGTGGATAACCTCATTTATCCTTAGAGGTCAACATGAGCTTTCTATTTATGCACTTTCTTAGGGAAATTATATTTGTTCATTATATTTATGAATGTTATGAAATAATGAAACATTATATTAATGGGATTTGTTTAGACCATTGTGACTAATTTATACTTGATACACCATAAGAGACTCCCATAAGTGACACCCTTAAGAAACATACATAAGTGACATAATTACATTATACACCACAAGAAATGTAAATAATTGATACACTTAAAAGTGAGACACATAATCAACATGCAATAAGATATCTATTATAAGTGGCATAGTTAAGCATAAATGCACTAAAGCAATGCACACATGCCATGATACACCATATTAGGTGTCAGATATAAGTGGTGCACCTTAAATAAAAACAAATAAATGATTCCCATAAGAAATGAACCATGAAAATCAACAATATGAATTGACTCACATACAGGATGCAGCATAAAGGATACATATTTAATGTTTTTATATGACACACATAATTGACACATCATAAGAAACACACATAATATAAATTTCCGAGTGTACATAGTGATTGTAATATATGAGAAGATATGTAGGGAACTTCTAAGCTATATTAACCAATACCCAATGTCGACAAAAGGTCAATGACTCTATTTATGAGAAAATGTAATGTATGTATAAATATGAGAAGGAGGGGAGAACATAATGCAAAATGCTAGGAATTGGGTGTGAAAGCTCCAACATAGTGAATTCAAATTTGAGTGCATAATTAGAAAATGTAATTAAACACACCGTAATGACCTCACATCACAAGTTGACAATATTCATTGATATATCTTCAAATAGAATTTGAAAACCCTTAGTTTTTTGCAATTTGAAAAGCCTAGTTTTTTGGAATTTGAAAAGCCTAGTTGTTGGCTAAGGTTTCTTATTTTGGTGGAGGGTTTGGAGAGTCTCACTTTTGTTATCCTATACTAAGTTATGGTGGATAACTAAGTGTGGAAAACCTAGTTGATGGTTATGGTGAAGTGTGGATAACCTCATTTTTTTCTTAGAGGTCAACATGATCTTTCTCTTTATGCACTTTCCTTGGGATGATATATTTGTTCATTATATTTATGAATGTTATGAACTAATGAAACATTATATTGATGGAATTGTTGTTTATATCATCGTGACTAATTTATACTTGACACACAATAAGAGACTCCCATATCTGACACACTTAAGTAACACACATAAGTGACATAATTACTTAATGCACCATAACATAATGTACATAAGTAAAACACTTAAAAGTGAGACAAATAGTCAACACGGCATAAGATACATACCATAAGTGACATAGTTAAGCATTAATATGCTAAAGAAATGCATGCAAGTCATGCTACACAAGTCTAGACTCACATATTTATATTCAATTTGGTGCAAATAAACATTTTCATACAAAATGGAATCTTGTTGCCAACATACTTAGGGGAAACTCATGCACAACAATGAGCGAATGACAACTATTTCCCTAGACACATAATGACATATCGTGCCGAAAATGCCACATCATGGCTATTGGATCTCTCAATCACCATTTACACTATTGGCATTGTCACGTGCATCTTCCAAAATTTATCTTCATCCTCTTCAATATGGGAGAACCTTGGGCCTTCTTTCATCTTGGAATATTATGCCTCTCTTGGCTCCAGAAAGGAAATAATAGTATATCAATTCATTTTCTTAGAGTTCTATCAATGATCACACTTAACAAATATAATTAGAGTTAAAACGTTTAAAAAATAACCTTACACATGATTGTAAATTATTGGGGCATCATCCTCCCCCATGATATGAGCCTCTCAACAATTCCTCCTTACAATAATTACAACAATCAATTAATTGAAAAAAATAAAAATGTGTAAAATATCAATTTCATTCATGTCCTTGATAAGAATTTAATCAAATAATTAGGCTTTCCATGAATATATGAGGAAATAGAGAATATTTCCCTTGCTATCTCAGAGGTGGAGCACTTGGATGGACAACCTTCTCTGAGGAAATGATGGGGGTTAGGGAGGATGTAGTTACAACAAAAATAGATGCAACCATTATATATATAGCTACAGTAGATGCAATACATGTTTTTGCATCAGTATATGCGCCAATCGGAGATGAAGCATTTGGATGGAAAACCTACTCCTATGAAATGATCGAGGCTGAGGAGGATGTGGCTATAGAAACTATAGATGCAACCATTGTAGGTGTCACTATAATATATGAAATACTAGTTGTTGCAAGAACATATGTAATGATAGGAGGAGTTTAACAACAAAGTGGTGTAGGGCGAATGGATGTGGGCATGGTAGAAGGGTGCAAAGGAAGATATGTTGGAGTTGGAGGAAATACACATCCACTAGTTTCAAAATAGGGGGGCGCACTTAAGGGAGGAAATGGGAATTCCAAGCATGGGGGAGAGGAGATGGGTACTTCATAGTCAGGCTTGGAATGTAATGTGGACTAAATGTGTTGGGTGAAGGACTGAATTGGGTGGATATAGAAGCGAAAGGAACTAGGAATGATGGCACTAATGTAGGAATGTGCAATATGTTTGATTAGTACAAAAACATCAAATTCAACTAAACTAAGATAGTAAATCTCACATTAAAAGTAGATATAATTTAACATATGCTACCTAGGTGATCCAGGAGGATCTTGTCAGTCCAGTGTATCCATAGAATTTGGGTCATCTTCAACCTCATTAGCTTTGCTAGTATCTTCAATTCTTCATGGTGTTGGTTACCTCTTCTTGGTGAATATGGTCTAGGTTTTCGTCATGGTTTTGTTGATTATTGTCGTAACGTGACAATATCATTGTAATAGGTTTATTTTTATTATGGCAATGTAAAAAGGGGCTTAAATTCTAAGTTTAAAATCCTAAACTATAACATCCTAAGTCCTAGTGGAAAGGATATCCTAAAACCTAAACTACAAAACCTAATAAAAAACCTACAAACCCACTCTTGGGCCATATGTTATAATACATACACAGTTAAACCACAACGCTTTTAAACCGTGTCACAGAAGTTGACTTGTGAATGGGTGATAGCAATACCATAGTTCGGAGACTGCAACCACTAGGTCCTAACTGCACCAGAGGTTGTGACCATCAGGGCTTGCAGTCAGCATGAGAACAATTGTAAAACAGTTAACCAAAATCACCGAGAGGTAAGCCGCCACGTGTAATAGCATATTGGAGGGTGACATGTGACAGGCCAACAATAATCCCACCATTAGCCGAAACCACTGGAGGGTGACCGTGGAGGTGGAAGCCTATTGTTAGACCTCCCTTGTTCAGATGGGCATGGTCAAGGCCTGTGCGGAGTTACCTGACCGCCAGTGGGCCTATTTTAGCATAAGGTGTATTTTTGGGTTTTTGTTGAAGTTTTGAACTATTTGTAATTGGTCCACCTTGTAACCCTATCCTAAGGTGTCACAATGTGACAAGACCATAACTCTAAGCATTCAAAGCACCCATAGTCATGCCTATCTGAGCCTGAGGGGCCTCAAATGAACCCAATTCACTATAAATTCAATCTTTTGTTCATAATGAAGGGGGAGAGTGATTTTTTTGTCTTGTAAGCAGATATTGAGTTAGAGTGGTAGTTGTTGTTTTCAGTGTATCTTGGTCATCCAGAGGCAAAATTGGGAACCGAGATAGATGTTGGAAAGATAGGAGAGAGAGATTTCTATTGACAGAGACTAGAAGTGCCTATGTGCATATTTGGTCTGGTATTTTTTGCCATGTAAAATACCTCTTTCGATCAATCCTAATAAAGCGAACACCCATCTTGAAAGTGGACCCAGAGACGTAGTCCATCAGGGATGAACTCCATAATCAATGTTTGTTGTCTTCTATCTCTGTTTTTACTATAAATTCATGCTTAATTATGTTTCTTAAGTTATTTATTAAGTCTTAAATCAACTGCTTTCCTTCAGTCTTCCACATTTAACACTTAAGGTTAATGATCAATTCATTATTGGAAATTAATCCATTCTACTTCAGTTTTAGTTTATGATCGATTTCAGATCATATAATTTGGTATCAGAATAGGTTGTGTTTTGTAGAATTTTTGCCAGTGAATGTTAGCCAGGACTAAGTCATGACGTGGAGAAGGAAAAATTGAGGAGTTTGATCCAGAGATTTGAAAGCGAAAAGTCGCTGATAAATTGACCATGACAGGATCTGATGTAGGTGAACTCTTGGAGAGAAGATGAGTGAGGAACAATTTCAAAAAGTTTTTTTGAGCATGCAACAGATGTTGGGAAAATTCTACGAAGATAAGAAGGAGAGAGATGTAGCTTCTTCTTCAAATACATCGAATAAGGACAAGGGAAAAGGCAAGGCTAATAAACCTCCTTCTCCTCCATCATTTCCATCATCATCATCATCTTCTTCTCCTTCTAGTTCAGATTTTGAAACATAAAAGAAACCTAAGAAAACGTCTCTTTTGAAACTTGATGTAAAATTTGAGCTACCTATTTATGATGGTGAAATGAATCAGGAAAATTTAGATAACTGGATTAAGCAGTTACAAGTGTATTTTTGTATTAAGAATATTTTTGATGATAAAATGAAAATTTAGTTAGCTACACTTAGAATGGGGGGAACAACTTTAATCTGTTGGGAAAGTAAAACTCAAATAGATGTAAAGCGGAAAGGTAAAGTCATCTCTTCATGGTCTAAGTTTCTAAAAGCCCTCAGGAAACAATTCTATCCTTTGGGACACATGCAGCAAGACATTATTGATTGGCAACATTTGAGGCAATGTAAGGGGCAGAATGCTTAGGAGTTTACTCAGGAATTCAGGAAGAAATCTTTGGCTCTTGGTATTGCATTGGATACACGTGAAACTTTATTAAAGTACATTGGTAGTTTACATTCATATTTACAGCATAAATTATTGATGTTTAATCCTGATGACTTTGATGAAGTGTGTGTTGAAGCCATACATATTGAATGAGGTGGAATACTGTTCAAGTTTTCACAGAGACCATTTAGAAAATTGGAAATCAAGGACTCCAAAGATAGTAAGAGGAAGAAAAATTTTATGGGAAAGAGATCAGCAACAACTCAGAAGGAAAGTGAAATACCTACTTGTACTCATTACCAAAGGATCGGACATGATGAATCCAAATGTTGGAAACTTCACCCAAAACTCAAACCAAAGAATTTCTAGAAGAAGAAAGGTGAAAAGAAGTCTAATGCAACAATCCAACAAGATTTGGGTTCCAATTCAGGTGATGAAGGTAAAATAACCGCAATGGTTTTGACAGGTAAAACTTCTGACATTGGTTCAATTTCTAGTACTTTTGCACCTTCCTCAAACATAAATAATCTAAATGAGGATAAAATGGTTGAATTATTTCATATAAGGATAATTTCTAAGCACAAGAAAATAGATACATTGTTTAATAGTGGATCACAGGCAAATTTAATATCTAAAGATTTAGTTAAGAAATTGGGCTTAGAGACACAGAATCATCCAATACCATACCCATTAGGTTGGCTAAATAAAGAAACTCAGATTAATGTCACAAAACAGTGTCGGTTAAAATCTTCCATTACAACTAATTACATTAATGAAGTGGATTTAAATGTGATTCCAACAGACACATGTGGAGTAGTTCTAGGAAGTCCTTATCTCTATGATCGTGATGTTGTGTTTCATAGGAAAGAGCATAAATATCACCTTAAGAAGGATGGGATTGAATATATTGTTAGGGCACATAAACTCAAATCACACTTGGATTTAGTTTCAGTTAATCAGGTGAAGCGATTAATAAGTTCAAGTAAGAAATATGTACTCATGGTTGTAAAAGAACAACATAAGTATCGACATGATGCTTTTTTAGGTTGTGAGTCTCAGTTTAAAGATAGTTTGGTTAAAGTGGTAGAATCTTATCCAAGTCTATTTAGAGAACCAAAACATCTTATTCCTAAGCAAGAAATACAACATGAGATACAATTGATGTCTGATGCCCCTCTTCCTAATATCAGAATATATCGCATGTCAGTTATAGAGAATGAAGAAGTAAAGAAACAAATCTAGGAATTTATTGAAAAAGGTTTTATTTGATCCAGTTCATCTCCATGTGGTTCACCTATAATTTTAGTTCCTAAGAAAGACGGGACATGGAGAATGTGTGCCAACTTTAGGGCCTTAAACAAAATCAAAATCAATAACAGGTATCCTCTTCCCAGGATATATGATTTACTTGTGTCGGTATCCTAAATTGCCCTATTTTCTACCCCATTTCCATCAATATCAACCTCTGTTTTATCTTAATAAAAGACCCTTCTTTCCTGCACTAGTACAAGATGGTTACCCTTTTCCTACACATGCTCATATTTCATATTAAGATTTATTACAACACTTTATTAATCTTTTTATATAGATTTCGTGCCTATTTACATATTTCTTGTAACTCATATTGATTTCCTAGAGTAATCATGGAACTTAGTGTTAATGATGAATGAGTTGACTAGTGCAGGTAGATTCCTGCACTGCCACTGTCCGAGATTTCCGAGAAGCTATCTTCCACGAGGACAGATCTCGATCTTCGACTCCGAGTCTAACTACTGATGAATTGAAGCAGGATAATAGGTGGCATGCATTTAGGGATTTTTCTCCAAAGTTAGGTTACGACCAAGCAAAGTTATAACCACTAGCCAAAGTTGTAATTTCAGTTTTCTAAGTCTATTCGGCCAAGAGGCCTGAACGAGAATTATCTGTAATTAGTGTAAATGGCCTAGAGACGAAAGGATATATATGATGTAGATCATAGATAGGAAGCTAGTGAACCATCGACTATCATTTTGGTTTATGTAATCTGGTTATCACCTCACTCTGGGGCTAGACTGCTCTATAATGTAATTTGCCAAATCGAGTAATACAAGGAACTGTTATGATTTACATGCACAATGTTTAAATTCGTCTTTGATGTATCTTTGAAGTGTTGATCTCTTTCATTCCTTAGAAGGGGAACGAGCTAGTTGGCTAGGGCCCAGCCAACCCAGCTCGTTTACCCCTCTCGCTTTCGTTATTCAGAAAGACGGTGTGGTTATTTCTTTTGTAGTTGTGTGATGTAATAGTTTAATCATTAATATTTAAGTTCTGAATTAAAATATCTTCTATAGCCTATGTGTGAAATGGATCTGTGGTTTGAAGAGTAGTTGTGCTTGTTTTACTTATGAAATATCTTTCTCGCATTTCCTTTACTCTTGTTCTCTGTTTTAATTCATTTTCAAACAGATTGTGCAAGGAACTCCTTCCTGCACCAGTGCAAGCTATTACCTGCACCTTGGTTTAGTCATTCGTTGCAACAAACATTTAATCACTTACCTGCATTTTACTTTCAGTTATTTCGCAAGCGAATGAATCATTAATTGAGTAACTATTTTGGTATTAAAAGTTCATCTCTAAAAGATCTAGAAGCAGTTATATCGAATTACCACATTATACTTGCAAAGAATATCATCATTGTGGGTAAAGTACCAACGTTGATTAACACATGCAAAGTACTTAGGCTACTGTTTGATTCTTTTAAAGTGATTTTATTTCATGAAGTTTATTTCCTCTACAAAGTTTAATGAGTTGAATCATTTCCTTTTTCACAGATAGTTTACTTCATAATTTCATTTATAGTTGCAATTCTTTTTCAGCACATCTTTCATCTTTCGAAAGTAATTTGGAACTGAGTAAAGGGAACTCTTTTTCAGTACAAGAGAAAGTCTCTTGACACAGAAACAGAGTGCTCTAAGCTTTGAATCTTAGAGCACCTTCACATAGACATAAGTCTTCAATAAGGAAGGTCAAATATACTCTTACATAGAAATACTGTACCTGCCCTAGTGCAAGCAGATTGCAACAGTGCAAGGATAGGTTGTTTGTGTGAGAGGAAGATCAAAAGGAAGAAAAAATTCTGTAAGGGACCACTTGTCAAGTTGTTTACCATCCATCTGAATATGAACATAGCATTTCATTCCAACATTTAAGATTATTTCCACTATGTGGGATTTCTTTACTTGATTTACTTGCAAATTGTCTTTTACATTTCAGCACTAGAGTTGCCTTGGTGTTAATTTCATTTTCAATTGTTTTCTATCTGATTCTGCAAGAAATTTCCTTTAAGAAATAGGATTAGAAATAGGAAAAGTTCATACCATTTCTAGCATTGCCTGTGCTTCATCTCTAAGTTTACGAAACCCCCGAGTTGACAATTAAGTGTTGAGGAGTTTGCTCAAGCGCAATTCCTACACCCAACAACTTGATCAACTGAAAATTTTCGTTTATTTCACTAAGTTAGATTTAAGAAGTGGGTATAATCAAATTTGCATAGCAGAAAATGACATTTGGAAAACTGCATTCAAAACTAGGTAGGGACTATTTGAATGGTTAGTAATGCCTTTTGGTTTGCGTAATGCTCTAACAACTTCCATGTGGGTTATGAATGATGTGTTCCGTGCATACATTGAAAAAATTGTCACAATCTACTTAGATGATATTCTGATTTTTAGTTCCAGTATGGAAGAGAATGTTAGGCATGTTAAGCATGTTTTTGAAGTGTTTCATAGGGAAAAATTGTACCTTAAACTTTCCAAATGTGAGTTTGGGAAAACTTTACTAAATTATCTTGGTTACATAGTTGGAGGTGGAGGTTTGAAAATAGATCTAGATAAAATTGTTGTGATTGTTAAGTGGCCAAGACCACAGAATGTGACTGAAGTTAGAAATTTTATAGGTGCAATTCAGTATTGGAGGAGATTTATTCCTTAGTTTTCTTTGATTACATCACTGTTACATGCTTTAACAGGTTCTAAAGTTCCCTTTCAGTGGGGAGGAAAAAAACAAAAATCTTTTGATACACTTGCATGAAATTGTCACACCACCAATCTTAGTTTTACTAGATATTCAATAGGCATTCGAAATTGAAACAAATGGTAGTGGTTATGAAATGGGTCCAGTCTTACTTCAAAAAGGGAAACCAATTTGTTTTCATTTTGAAACTTTTTCTAAGGTAGTAATGAATTATCCAACATATGATAAAGAATTGTTTTCTTTAGCTGAAAGTGTTAAGAAATGGAAAAAATATTTAATGGGTAAGGAAACAGTGATTCACACAGATCATCAGCTGCTTCAGTACCTTCAGTCTCAAACTAAGTTGCAATAATCTTGTCATTATAGATGGATGGGATTTATTCAGCAATTTCACTTAGTAATTAAGTACAAGAAAGGTGTCACAAACAAAGTAGTAATATGTTGTCTAGACCATCTTTGAATGCTTCAGTGGTGCTACAAAATAATTCTTTAAAACATGAAAGTTATATAGAAAGATATAGCACAGATGCTAATTTCAAAGATATTTAAGAATCACTAACTCATGGTGCTCAGGTGGAAGAAGTCAATTATCATATTCATGACAGGTTATTATATCATCTATTAAGTTGTGCATACTGTTAGCGCTTGAAATTTCACCTCAGGCTGAGAAAGGTAAACCTCAAGGCAACATCAAACCACTTCGCCTCGTAGCTGGCCCTACGGGGCAGGAGAGGGCTCTCTCCGGTCTATCTCGGTGAGATCTTCAATGGATGAGATGACCAATAGGGTAACACTGATTTTAGGCTAGTAAACTGATCAAAAGGGTTGATTTGGGGTTTTTAGGGTTTTTGGTGGCAAATTGAGGAGATGGCAATTTTGGGTGCGGGGATTGGACACAGTTTCTGCAGGGGGTTCTTTGGGGCGAGATAGGAGACAGTATTGATGCCTTAGATTGAGGTGAATGGATGAGAAAGACAGGTGAGGAGCTAAGGAGAGCAAACAATAACTTTGAATTCTCCTTAAACAGTAGAAAACATTAAAATTAAGCAAACTTAAAAGCAGAGCATGACAGTCATGAATTCTACTTTAACACTTCATTTGCTTAATGTGCAGAAGGAAAAGAAAGGAAATGATTCACATAACACACTTACAAGTACATAGAGAAACACACCATCAATACATGTAACCACAAGAATCCCAAAAAGGACTACAAAACCCTGGTCTTCCTTAGCCAAAAATTGCAGAGATACAGTGAATAATACAATGATAGCTTCTCCCTCAAGAGTCCAACCATGAAAATGAGCAAGAAAGTACATAATATAGATCATCTAACCTCTTTCCCTGCCTCCATGGGTCGAGCTCACTATCCTAGGAGTTGTTTCAACCACTTCTAAACTAAGCACTACAAACTAGGCAGTGAAAACAACTTGCCTCTATAAGCTAGGAAACCAATTCATTCATTTAATTTTCACCTTTTTCATGAATGAATCTTCTAGAAGAGGTACATAAGTGTAAAAGTGTCATAAAAGTACATTAATTACATCAAAGAGGATAATAATCCACCCCAAAAAGTCAAACAGGGTCAAACTGCGTTTTTCTGAGCTGTACACTGAAATTTGGAGAAATTTGCCTGACGGGTCGCGCGCCTCTGCCTGACGGGTCGCGCGCCTTTGAGAGCACTTTTGGGGCACTTCCAGGTGTCAAAATGAGGCAAGAGTAGGCTTGTTGGAAAGGTCCGTGAGTCTACTTTCCAACCCAACTGGAATTTCTAAATTTGGTGGTCATTTGCCCCTCCAAAATTGCAATCTCCCAAGAATGCTTTTTGTGTGTCAAAAATGTGGTAGAAAGTCATTTTTTGCTTTTTTTTTACTTTCTGGAGGCCCAAAACTTCATAAAATCTCTTGGAAATGGATGAGCATGTGTAACTTTTCATGAAAAATCCAGAAATGCTGAGTTTTTTCAAAATGGAGTTACCAGGATGAAGGGTCGCGCGGGGGGTGAGACCCGTTAATGGAGAAAACCTGTAAATTGCCTGAAAAAACCAAAATTTACCCAAAATGCTCAAAATTTCTTGGGATTTGTGCTGTGGCTAGGCTATTTAGTGCCTTGGTCCTTCAGTGAAGCCTCGGCCAAGATATGGAGGGGATCGGGCCTCTTTCTCCTTTTTGTGCCTTGGCCAACCGCCTTTGGAACATCTTCATCTTTGCCTTGCACACGTGCATTCGTGCCCAATAATGGTTCTTCATGTTTCTCAACAATTTCTTATCTTGGTTGGCCTTAGCCAACAGCCTCTCCAAGTGAGCATTGAGCCGGATAAGCATGGACTCTCGCTCAGCGGGCAATAGATCACCGGGTCTTCTTCTATTCAAGATGCGATCTCCACGAATCCTCCACAACTCATCAAGAGCTTGCTCATCCTCCAACTGCTTGTTGCGCTGCTCTAGATATGAGATTGTCCATTGTGCCCCCTCTAATCTCCTCTGCAATGCATCATTTTCAGCTCTAAGGTGCTGAATGATCTCCTTTGACTCTCGGCTAGGAGAACTGACATCAAGATCAATAAGCTCTATATCTGGAACACCTGATGGTCCCTCATCAATCCTGGGCTGCTTGCCCCTCTCTGATACCTGTGCTGCTGAAGAAAGCGAGGCCCCTTCCACCTGATGTGGAGATAACACTCGCTGAGCTGCTGCAAATAAGGCCCTTTGGCCTCTCTGATAAGTGACCAATGGTGAGGAGCTGACATGTCTAGTCACGGGGATGTCATGCTGCTGTAATGGTCCTCCCTCCTCGTGAATAACCTCAGGATGTGGCGGTGGTGGTGCTGTGAAAAGCTCACGAGAGATAAACTCCTCCCATGAGATGCCCTGCTGAGCCAACTGATGTAAGACCACAAGCTGAATCAAACCATAATGGTAAAGGCTCCTATACTGCTGTGCCGGGCTCTTCCTCTGCATCATGGACACCATCCTCTCAATGTTCTGATAGAAGAAAACAGGGATGTTCATCATCCGTACCCGTGTGAAGTGCATCAATAGGCGAATATGGTATGAATATACCTGTGAAAATCTGCCCTCACAGGTAAAATAGAGCATGATGAGCCTCATCATGGGAGCATACTCACTCCTGAGAAATCTGAAGGGAAACACTCCCGTCAAGTGTCTCATGAGTGCTGGTCTAACGAAAGGCTCAAAATGAACATTGTCCAATACCTTGCGCTTATTCCATACCTCTCCAACATTAGGTATCCCTGTGGCCTGTGCAATCATCTCGGGTGTCAATGTAAAGTCCACCCCGGCAAGGTTGACATGTCCATCATGCAAGTGTAAAACAAATAGGCGAGCCAAATCTCTGTGGTGCTGAATCCGAGAGATCCTCTCGCAAAACTCATAGCAAGACATGTACTGGAAACATGAGACTGCCATAGGACAAGCTTGTAAATCTGTCAAAGAGGTGGGCTCCTCTCGCCTATGATGACCACCCTTTCCACCCTTATGAGGCCTCCTCTGTACCTCAATCTCTGAAGCTGATGCCTGGTCATCACTCTGCTCAGAGGTTTCGGTTTCTGACATTGTTTAAGGAGCAGAGTGGCCAAAATGTACTGCTGTTTCTGCCTTGAAAAATGCTGATTTATATGTTTTTTCAAGGGGACAAGGAGCACGAGGGGAACGTTAGGGGAGGGACACTTTTAAAGGGAAAATGGGAATAAATATATAAAACAGGGATTTAAGGGAAAAAACATTGCAAAAATCATTGCATATGCATCATTATATACATTGTTTACATGGGTATAATGAGAGGTAGGGTTAGGGCTTGATTTTTCATTTTTTAGGGAAAAGGGGTAGGGTTTAGGTTTTCTTTACAAATTTAAAAGGGAAATTTATATAGAAAGACAAGGAAAATGACATGGGAAATGGGAAAAATGATTTACAAGGGAAAAACCTTAAAACAACATAAAACCCTAGGCATATTTTACAATTTTAAACCACAGCCATATGGAGCTTTTCTCTTGCAAATATAGATCTTTAAAAATGCAATCACGATTTCCTTTGACCATAACAAGCAACAATTTTTAAGTTGGAGGGCCTACCTTAGGCAATTCGGCGATTTTGGTGGCTCCTTGGATGAATTTGCAGACAGTTTGATAAGGAGGGCACTGACGGGTCACGCGCCTCACCCAACGTGTCGCGCGCCACTGACGGGTCGCGCCCGTTAAAAAATTGCATTGTCGGAGGGCGCTCAACGGGTCGCGCGCCTGGTTTGACGGGTCGCGCGCCTGTCTAGCTCTCAACTTCGGCCAATTTCTCACCCAATCTCTCTTGCAAGTGACTTAGATGCACAATGAGGGTCTATGGAGGGAGATTGGGCTCTTATAACTTTGATTTGAATTAATTTCATGCCCAAACCCACTTTATAATGTTTTTCTTTGACACTTTATAAATTTGACTTTTTGGGTTTCCTTTGTCTTGAAATTGACTCATTTGATGCTTTTGCTTGATACTTTTTGCAGGGATATCATCTGAGGGATCTTGGCAAGGGAGCCAGGGTTACATGCTGTCCTTGGAAGCTTTTTGAAATTTCATCACTTTTTACAAAAATTTGAAAAATGACCTTGGCTTTAAAAACAGGGTTTTTAAATCCAAGGTGAAAATTAACTGTACAAGATAGAAATTTGCGAAGAAACACCTTTAAAATCATCCCTCTGGCTTGCTGAGCACTTATTGACCTTCAAAGACATGACCTTGTAAACAAACTTGACCAAAACCCTAGACCTAGGAATTTGACCTCAAGCCAAGACAAGACAAGCTTGATAGTGACTAAGGACTGAAATGACTTGATCCAGCAATGCCAAGAGGGGGACAAAGACACCAGCTCCTCCATCAAGGTTATGGCATGCCTAATGGGATGAAAAAATTGACACTGATGAGACACCTACTTATGCAAATGCAAAGAGCTTTGATCGCTGATGGAGGGCTACAAGACCGACTCTAACACATACCACAAAAAAAAAGAGAACATGTTATTTGGGAAGCACACTCTTCTCACATTTCAGGACATTTTGGAGTAAGAAAAAAAATGGCACAAATTCAAAGGTATTGTTACTAGCCTCACATGTATGAAACAACTGTTAAGTACATTAAAGGATGTGTGATGTGTTCGACTAGCAAGCTAAGCAATTAAAAGATTGGTTTGTACATGCCACTTCCAGTTCCTTTGCGACCATGGGACAACATTTCCATGGATTTTGTTGGAGGACTTCCTATGTCCAGGAGAGTGCATGATTACATGTATGTTGTGTCGATAGATTTAGCAAGATGTGCATTCTTGTTCCATGCAAAAATCAAGTGACAGCTGAAACAAACTACAAAGATGTTCTTCGAATAGGTATGGGTTCATTTTGGGTTACCTACTTCCATTATTTCTGATCGAGACACTCGTTTTGTAGGAGAGTTTTGGTCTACTTTGTGGGGACTCATGGACACAAAGCTGAAGAAGAGCACAAATTTTCATCCACAGATAGATGAATAGACAGAAGTGGTGAACAGAACAGTCATACATATTCTGCAAGGTTACTGTAGTAAACATCCTAAGTTGTGGGATGAATCTTTACCTTATGTGTGCATGCTTACAATCGAGCCTTACATTCTTCGACTAATCGATCGCCATTCGAAACATGTTTTGGGTATCTACCGAAGTCACCGATGGATTTCATGTTTGATGAAGAGGATAAAGTGGGTGAACATGATGATGCAAACAAAGAATTTAAATTCATTCAATGGATACAACAGATACATGAAGCAGTGTAGGATTAGTTAGAGAATATTTAGGCCAAGTACAAAATGCGCCATGACAAGCATTGAGTCGATCATCATTTTCAGGTCGGCGATCAGGTATGGTTGTATATCAGTAAAGACAGGTTGAAAGGAGAAGGTAATAAATTGAAACCCATTAGGTATGGTCATTTCAAGATTGTGGAAAAGGTTGGAAATAATGCATTTCGTTTAGATTTACCTCCTTACATACATATTTACTCAGTTTTAAATGTAAAAAATTTAAAGTTGTATGAACCTCTGATGATCATGGATCCCTAGGAAGATACATAGATTCTGACTATTGATGATTTGGCACTTGAGTATATGAATGAGTTGTAGAAAGATACCACCTTGGATAGGAAGATTCGATCTTCAAAGCATGGATATGTTGAGTATCTTTGAGTGGGACTCAAGGGCATGAATCTGAGCAAGGCAAGGTGGATGGAGATCAGAAGAGTGAGGGAATTTCACCCTCACCTGATACCTGCGTAAATAAAAAAAAATTGGTCCAAAAGCTTTCAAGTGGAGAGGATTGATCTAGGAGGATCTTGTCAGTCCAGTGTATCTAGAGAGTTCAGGTCATCTTCAACTTCGTCAGCTTCACCAGTATCTTCAGTTCTTCAGGGTGTTGGTTACCTCTTCATGGTGGATATGGTCCAGGTTGTCATCATGGTTTTGTTGATTATTGTCGTAATGTGACAATATCATTGTAATAGGTTTATTTTTATTATGGAAATGTAAAAAGGGGCTTAAATTCTAAGTTTAAAAGCCTAAACTATAACATCCTAAGTCCTAGTGCAAAGGATATCCTAAAACCTAAACTACAAAACCTAATAAAAAACCTACAAACCCACTCTCGAACCATATGTTATAATACATACACAGTTAAACCGTAGTGCTTTTAAACTATGTCAGAGAAGTTGACATGTGAATGGGTGATAGCGAGATCATAGACCACAACCGCTTGGTCCTGACTGCAACAAAGGTTGTGACCATTGGGGTTTGTAGTCATCATGATAACGGTTGTAAAATAGTTAACCAGAAATGTTGGGAGGTAAGCTGCCATGTGTAATAGCACAATGGGAGGTGACATGTGACAGGCCAATAATAACCGCACCATTAGCCGGAACTGCCTAAGGGTGACTGCGGAGGTGGAAGCCTGTGGTTAGACCACGCTTGTTCACATGGGCATGGTCAAGGCGTGCATAGCACTACCTAACCACCAACGAGCTTATTTTACCCTAAGGTGTATTTTTGGGTTTTTGTTGAAGTTTTGTGCTATTTTTAATTGATCCGCCATGTAACCCTATCATAAGGTGTCACAATGTAACAAGACCATAACTCTAAGCATTCAAAGCAACCAAATTCATGTCTATCCAAGCCTGAGGGGCCTTGAATGAACCCAATTCACTATAAATTCAACCTTTTTTTCATAGTGAAGGGGGAGAGTGATTTTTTGAGTCTTGTAAGCAGATGCTGAGTCAGAGAGGCAATTGTTGTTTTCACTGTATCTTGGTCATCCAGAGGTGGAATTGGGAACTAAGACAAGCATTGGAAATCTAGGAGAGAGAGCTTTCTGTTGATAGAGACTGGAAGTTCTTGTGTGCACATTAAATATGGTATTTTTTGTTTGTTTAAAATACCTCTTTAGATCAATCCTAATAAAGTAGACGCCCATCTTGAAAGAGGACCCAGAGACATAGTCCATCAGGGATGAACTCTGTAATCAATGTTTGATGTCTTCTATCTTTGTTCTTACTGCAAATTCATGCTTAATTATGTTTCTTATGTTATTTATTAAGTCTTAAATCGATTGCTTTCCTTTAGTATTCCACATTCAACACTTGACGTTAATGATCAATTCACTATTGATAATTAATCAATTATATTTCAGTTTTAGTTTATGATCGATTTCACATCACTAGGTGGGAGGTGATATGTGATGAGTCTCGGTATTATAATAAGAATGTTACAACTCCTAGAGATTCCATCTTTAATTTTTTCAATTCGTAGCTCATACAAATGTAAGAGGTCACAATGATATATTCATAGTAAGCAATATTCTACCTAAGTTGCTCTAAAGCAATGAATTGAACTAAAATGTACAAAGACATTTTTGTAAAATTCCAAAGACGGAAAATTATTGAACTCAAATTTTCAAGAAAAAATACAATTGGAGCATTAATTTTCCTATTGCATAAATGAATCACTAATCTATTTACATGGAAAGAAAGTATGGAAAAGAAATCGTAATCTATTTTGCAGAAGATTAATAGGAAAATAAACCTAAGCTAGTTGCCTAAAAGTAGTGACTCTAATCTATCTTGCAAGAAACCAAATATATACTATTGAAATCAAGATAAACTCTACTCTATTTGTAAAAACTATCAAAAAGTCAAAAGTGATCAATGTAAACTATCTTTATACTACTTAACTCATAACCAAAACAACAAACCCTAGTTGCAGAATTAAAGCTACAATGATGAAAGGAAGATATTCAAAGGGTCTCTGGTCTTATCAATTTTGTTTTCAACACTTAGAGAACATTTTGGAGTGATGAGAATAAGAAAAAGTAAGCTTTTGAGGAAAAAATGATGACATTTTGATGAATTCTATAAAATGCTACAAGATTGTTACAGGATGCCCTATATTGCTATAGGATTGCATCTGAGAGTGATCTAAGGGTTCTAGAAGTGGTCTGAAGGTGGGATAAAGTGGTAGGAGGTTGTGAAAGAGTGTAAGAAACCTTTCCAAGCTTATATCTACTTAGTATCCCATCATTCACGAGGGGAAAAGCAAATTAATTGTCTCATATAACTTTGCAATTTAATTTTCTATGCACATATAATTCGGAGAAACAAATGAAAATGGGAAGAAGATTGTTGAAGAAGATGGTGTTTATGCATGGAAAGTGATGCTAATTTTCCCTATGAACCAATAGATCTCACATGGACACAAAATGATCATTAAATTAGCAAATATAACATGATTAAAGGACTACTAAAATACTAATTGCAGAAAGCCAAAATGAAGGGGAAAGGTTGAGCTGAATTTGAACTAGAATATAAGTATTGCATAAAATAAAGACTATATATTTTTTTTGATTGTCTAGATAGGGTAGAAACTCAATCTTCTCAAGGGAGCTTGATTATCAACCTACAGAGACAAATTTTTCTCATAAAAAAATTTGCAGAAAGAAACACAACTAGACTAAGTGAAGGAAAGGAAATACATAATATAAATATACAAAAGAGGGGCTTGAGTGCTTGGGTTGGGCCCTAACCCAAGGAAACTCAACTCCCTTAAATAAAACTTAGACTAGAGGCAAAATGATGCTTTTCATTAATCTCATAAATTTGTCAAATACATAACATGACAATGGAAATAATAAGTAGTAGGATCTTGCTCTAATAGTCACTATGTTCCTCTGAGATTCAAATCCTACTGCGCTACTAAGCTCCTTTGTTTATATAAAAATAAGGGGAAACCTCCTTGAAGGGAGGTTTTCTTCCCTCCAGAACTCCTACAAAAGTGGATATGGTCTCTTGGGATTATCATAGTCCTAATTATTGCATGAAATAAATACTATATATTTATTATGCTTGTCCACATAGGGTACACAACCAAGCTTCTCAAGGGAGATTTATTCTCAACCTGTAGAGACAAATTTCTCTAATAAACAAATTTCCAGAAAGAAACAAAACTAGAATATGTTTAGGAAAGGAAATATGTAACAAAAATATACAAAAGAGGGGATTGAGTGCATGGATTGGGCTCTAACCCAAGGAAACTCTGCTCCATTAAAGAAAACTTAGGCTGGAGGTAAAATTATGCTTTTCATTAATCTTAGAAATTGTTCAAATACATAACATGACAATGGAAATAAAAGGTAGTGGGATCCTGCATTAATAGTCACTCTTGCTTTGAAAGTCAAATCCTATTGAGCTGCTAAGCTCCTTTATTTATACAAAAATGAGTGAGAGGAAGCCTTCTTGAAGGGACAGTTTCTTCCCTCCAAAACCCCTACAAAATTGAATTCTGTCTCTTGGGGTTCTCATAATCATTGAGGGGTAGAAACTACCCATAATCCAACCAAGTTGTGGATGGGTTGATGTAAGGAATGAGCCTCCTAAATCGTCTCCTGCTAGTCTCCAACATTTTATGTTCAATAAATTCTCTTTGTCTTGCACATTCAATACGTTAGCCTACAACATATAGCAAATATTCTCTAATATTACTAGTGAAAACATTATAGCTCAAAGAGTTGTCATTAAATGCAAAAAGGGAGGCTAAATTGTTCTAAAGGATGGTCAAATGGGCCTTGAATTGTACCTATTTGGGAGGCCCATCATACCCCCTTCTGAAAGTGTTTTTAATCCTATGAGAAACTCAGTCACTTAATTTCACCTAATTCATGGCCCTGGTGTCCTCCCTAACATCCCAAGCTACCTCATAAGGAATGATTTCTTCAAGATGAAAACTTGCATTCTTTTCAATTTTTGCCCATTCTCTTTGCTCCTTTGTTTGTTCTCTATTTCCTTGCAAGCCCAACAGTAGAGGAGGGTTGAAATTTAGTCCAATTCAATTGATCCCCAGTCTATGGACTATACTTTTTTACAAGGGGGGTCCTATCAAAAGAATTCTTTAGCCTTTCAGGTGAGTGATATTCCTTCATTCTCAAGTTGTGTGGTAAGGTGTGCAACCTTCTCTGACATGACTGTAGGCTTTCATTTGTTAGTAATATGAAGGTATCATCAAAGTGTAATATTATTTTTTCTTATTTCTCTTTGTAGGCTAGTGCTAGCCTTGGATCTCTAGTAATGAGCCTATGGTTTCAGGTGACAAGACAAGGGCTTCTTAACTCTACTATGATCCATAAGGGTTCATTTACCTCCTTATCCATGACTATTATGATTTTCTCACCTCTAAAATATTCATGGGTAATCAAGGAGGAAAATTCCATCAACTGAAAATCTCCCATTCTTGAATTGGGGTCCCAAATGTTCATGTCAGTCAATATTAAATTGTGCATATAAAATTCATACATTTTAACTCTATCCTCAACACTACTCTTATGACAAAACTCAATGAATTTTTGTACTCTTGGAAGAGGAGAGAGCCACGTTGGGCCAAGGTTTTAATATGGAATTTTTTCCATTGTTCCTTTAGGAATAATGAATAATTATTTGATGGATGCCTTCACTGGATTTCTTCTATGGCCAAACTTTCCCGGTGGCCAGTTGATCCTCCTTCTTTTATAGCTGGACTTTTAGCCTTATATTTTATTTTTACAAATGGTCCCTTACATTAGCTTCCTTGAGTCTAAGATCAACCATTTCTTCCCCCATATTTTTAATTTTCTCCTCTCTTATTCCCACATCTTCAACTCCCTTGGATTTTGCAATTTTCATCCACTTGTGGGTCCTACCACTTTCCTTTTCTAGCTCAAAGAAGAGTGGGATTGAAAAATGGGTAGGGAGTATCTTCCCTTCTTCAAACCATTTATAGTAGGATCCAAGGTTTGGTTTGGGATCTAGCTCTTGTAGGTCTATATTTTGATCTTGCATCCCCACAACCCCTTCCTATAGTTGTGTTGTGCCTTCCTGTAGCATTTTTGTTTCTTCCTATAGCACTATTGTGCATTCCCATCGCAATATATTTTTCTCCTATAGCTTGATGTTTTGTTTAGGGGTTTTGGTCCCTTTGGTGCTTAGCCTATTTTATGTGGTCTAAGTTTGTTTCCCCTTAGTTTTGATGGATGTTATCTCCTACGATTTCTTCTTACTTATTTCTAATTCTCTCCCTTCTTGGTTGGTTGATTATTGGAGAAGGGGGTTGAGGATTCCCTTGCCTTATTTTGTTTCTTTTTTGTCTCTTGGAGTACATAGGAGGTTGTATTTGCCTCCTTCCCTTTGGTTTAGCAGTAGTACTTAAGGCAACCAAGGTGGCAACAACTTCCTCTTATGTATTCCCCTTTGAAGTACTTTCCTTCTCCTCCCTTCTCCTTCTCTTTTATGGCCAAGAGGATGTCCCAATCACCATTGGAGTCCTCCGTTATGCTATTTGTGTCACAATAGGATTGGTTGGGTCTTCCTTGGGAACTCTTGTTTTGATTTCTAGTTCAATTTGTGTTGTTTCTTCTCATTATTCCTCCTTTACCTCCTTTTCTAGTTTTTCTTTTGGCTCTTCTTCTTCTCCTTCAACTTATTCTTCCTTTTATTCTTCAACCTCTTCTTATATAGATCCTCCCTCAACTGCAACTCCTCCAAGTTCTAATTGGGCTTGTGCTTGGGTTTCTAGGAAGGCATCCATGTCCATGTCCACAAATTCAGCCCAAGTTACAGGGTTTTGAAGACCTTCCAGAGTATCCATAACTATTAATATTATGAGCCTATGGTGTGTTATGTATTGATGTTCCCCCCTTTAAAATTTTGACTCATTTACTTAATTGTATATAAGAGAAAGTAAGGAATGCTGATTTTTTCTTGGGTAGGAAAATTCAATTGAAAACTCAGTTGATGGAGCATTCTAAACTAGTATGAATAGACAATATTGAGTCTTCAGGACATGGTATGCTACCTCATCTCAGGGATAGGGTAAAATTTATCTTCTAACTCCATTTTTTTCCTCAATGGGTTGTTCTTCTAGAAGCTCTTCTTTGCAGTGATAGCCCTTGTTGTTTCTTCTTTACGCCATCTAACTCCTAGGGGAAGTGCAGTTACTCTATTGATGAATTATTCATTCAAGTGGATAGTGATTCCCCTCACTATGATGATGGCATAATTTTTTCCTTGTGGTTGGAGACTCAAAGACAATTCTTAGGTGACCTCGTCATCGAAACCCCTGAATGTTTCAAACCCTGACCAATGATTATTGGCAAAGAGATCCCTAGCATAAAGATGTTGGTGAATTATAGATGGATCAGTGGGCTCCTATGGTTGAATCCACCCCCCATAATGTTTGGAAATTTCTAAGTCCAAAACATTAGAAATCCCTACTGCATTATTTGGTTTATTATCTCCTACTTGTTCTTTCCATTAACAAGTTATTTATTAATCTAAATATCGAAATAAAAAAAATGCATCCTTCACACATATACATATCAACAATTGAAATAACTAAGACAACACAAGGGACACCATTATTTTTGGACAATTGTCCCCAGAAAAACCCAATGCGGGAAAACCGGTGCAACAGATATCAGGGTTTTATTATTATGTAGTTTTCTTAATATAACCAGGGTGGCAGAATTCGCTCACCCTTCGGAGATTTTCCTTGGAAACCAGATGATGAGCCCCACAGTGACTTTGATTGTTCCATAGCTGGATAGGGAATGTTGCTTCAAGCTTCTCTCTGGAACTACGTCACACTACCGGGACTACGTCACCCTCTATGGCTTTGCGTCTGCCGCTCATCTCTCAGTCTGCCTCTCAAAAAACTACAAAATATCTCTCTCTACCTAATCTAAGCTCTACTAACCCCTACGCCTACCTGCATCATCTTTTTTCCATCTTCTCGGCCTCCTACATCCTGAGCACTGGCCCTCCGAGCCTCTACATTAGCTCTGTGTTAGCTCTGGCTGTCTTTGCGTCAGCCTAGGCTACCTCTTTGTTGTCTCTCCTGCACTCTCTCTACCTCTGTGCTATGTATTCTCGACCTTCTATCAAACTACCCCTCACAGCAACAGATCAGTAACTCAATTTCTCAGCAAACCTTGCCCCAGAAAATCAAATTCACTAATCAACTTGGTGTGTCTCCAAATAACCCTCAAGCCTCCTCTTATACTTTTCCTGTTGACGATTCAACGGCTAGGATTAAGTCCCTAATCAATGACTAATATTAGATCTAGCTTGATCCTTGTCTCTTAGAACTTTCTCACCCATTTTATATTAGCACACATTAATATTTTAATTTTCCTAAGTTTAGACTTAGGGTCTCATTAAAAATATTAATTATTTTAATATCTCTTCATCCGAGTCGAATTTTTCCAAACTATTTCTGGGTCTTGGAGATCTTATGTACCTTAGCCTCTCCACTTGTTTTCATGGCTAGAGCACATCTGAGGCTACGAAGATTCAACACTCCCTCTTAGAGAGGAATGTGCTCTAGTAATGCTTCACCATAGAAACATCACACTGATCTTCCACATCAGTACATGTGTTGATGCTTGGCCTGCTGCATAACATCCCCTGCACTGCTACTTTCTATACTACTGCCCATGACACTACCATTGCCACAACTACATTTGTACTGCATCTCCCTATCAACATGCTACATCATGTTTCCGATAGAAATGCCACTGCTAACTATTGCACTGCAACTCAATTACCGAGAAGTAAGTAACTGAATTCTCCCAAACACTGACATCTTGGTTAGTATGGAAGCCTCGTGATGCTGAAGCTACCTCTACTTCTAACATGTGCTCCGTCTGCTGCCATTGCACTGCTCCAACCTCTTCTGTGCCTCTTTCACTGTTGCAACCTCCATTGCACTGCTACAGACTTCTGCACTCTACCACTACCTTGTCACTCCATCACACTTTGCTCCACCCGACACCTGTCATCATGCTACTGTCATTAAGGGCTCCTGTAGCCAGATGTGATCCAAGAGTTTGGGAACCTCAAGGATCTTTCCCCTAGTATGTAGTCCTCCTGAATACAACTTGATGTCACCCCACCTCTTCTCTAGAGACGCATGAGCACTCATGGAACAATCATCATCAGTCTCGACCTCTTTCTTTGCCTTAGCTGGAGCTACCTTTGAATTGTAAGTTGCTCCCTTGCCTTTCTTCCTGGGACACTAGAATGAATAATGACCTAGCTCCCCACAATTGAAGCACTTGACCTTGGAGATATCCTTCTTCTTCCTCTTCCCTTATTGTCCTGTAGATGTTAGAGCCGCATCCTTCTCCTCCTCTTTCTTGACTTGATCTCTATTACCACTACTCCATGCGTTGGTCATTCTCTAGATATAATCCTGTCAAAGAGATTCCCACATCTCCTCCCAACCAGGAAGAGTAGCCTTGCCCAAGATACTTTGGACAAATGTCTCCCACTCCTCGGAGACTGCATTCAGGGTCGTCCTGACCATAAACTCTGGATCTAGTGTAGACCCCACGAAAGTAAGTTGGTCACGAATCTCCTGCAACCTGAGAAGGAATGGATCTATTTGCTCTCCCTTATGCATATGCTATGACCTCACTTTATTCTCCAATAGCATCTTCCACTACATGGAAGAGCCCTAGTATAAGGTGATCAGGGTGTCCCACATCTCCTTTACTGTGTTCTTCTTAGCAATATGTGGTATGACATGATCTTTGAATCCGTATAGGATCACGCACTTTTCCCTTGCCATAGCCATCTCATACTTCTCATTCTCAACTAGTTCAACTGGGATAGCCACTACTTTCAAGGCAATGTCCTTGATGCGATCTCGACCCAGGACTGTTAGGATCTTGGCCTTCCAGATGACAAAGTTGGAGGCCCCATCCAACCTGTCTTGGCCCCTCAGTCCATTCACTGCCATTTTATATCCTCTTCTTGACTCCCTCTGAGTCTCAAATCCCCTCATGGAAATATCCCTCTGAGTCCTGATTTCCCTCCTATAAATCCTCTAGCCAGTTGTCAAACCACTCCTCTCCAATCCTCGTCACAAATTCAACTTGGATCTGGATTCCTTGGCTAGAAATTTGTTGAGGTAGTGATTCCATCTACCTTGGTTCTGTCTCCTTAGAAACTATTCTATATCGACAAAAACAATGTCCCACCATATCCTCAAATCAAAATCCACCCACAGCTCCCCAAGTCCTGACAACCAAAGAAACTGAGCCTTTTAGGCTTTGTGCAATCTCGCCAAAGGCTGAATCTGCACCTGCGGCCAATTGCGTCAATCCTACCTGGCTAAGCAGGATGACTTAGCTCTTTGTGAGCCTCTTCTGCCTCACTCTTCCTTTGCACTGGCCCTTCCCTTGGTTCGAACTGCTAACGCAGGCTCTCCATCACCTCTTCTCTTACTGCTTCTACTCTAGAACAACATTGTCTCTCGGGATAGCTGTTTCTACTCCAAATTTTCAGATTTATGTTGGTGTCTTTAGTCCTCCTGCGAGTTGCAATTTCTCTAATACCACGTGGAAATTTCTAAGTTTGACACATCATAAATCCCTACTGCATTATCTGGTTTATTATCTCCTACTTGTTCTTTCCATTAACAAGTTATTTTAAATATTGAAATAAACACAAATGAAGCATTCATACATATACATATCAACAACTAAAATAGTTGAGACAACACAAGGGAAATTGTAATTTTTGGACAATCGTCCCCAGAAAAACCCAATGCAGGAAAATTGGTGTAGCAGATATGTGGGTTTTGTTATTATGTAGTTTTTTGAATACAACTAGGCTGCTAGAAATGGCTCACCCTTCAGAGATTTTCCATGGCAGAAGTACCTTGCTCCAGAGACGAATATTTCGACTGATCAGCCACCGAATGATGAGCCCCACAGTGACTTTGACTATTCCTTAGCTGGATAGCAAAATCTGTTCCAAACTTCTCTCTGGAACTATGTCACCCTCCAGGGACTGTGTCACCCTCTATGGCTCTGCGTTTGTCTCTCAACTCTCAGTTTCCCTCATGGAAACACCACATCGTAACTCTTTCTGCCCAATGTTAGCTCTACTAGCCTTTGCATCTTCTTGCATCATCTCTACATCATCTTCTTAGCCTCTTGTGTCCTCAGCACTGGACCTCCAAGCCTCTGCGTCAGCTCTGCATCAGCTCTTGTTGTCTCTGCGTCAGCCCAGTCTGCCTCTGCATTGTCTCTCCTACACTCTCTCTTCCTCTCTTCTATGTAATCTCAGCCTTCTGTCGAACTGACCCTCGCTGCAACAGATCACTAACTTGATTTATTAACAAACCTTGCCCAAGAAAATCGAATTGACTGATCAACTTGGTGTGTCTCCAACTAACCCTCAAGCCTCCTCTTATACCTTTCATGTTGACGATTCAATGACCAATATTAAGTCCCTAATCAATGGCTAAGATTATATCTGTCTTGATCCTCGTCTCTTAGAACTTTCTCACCCATTTTATATTAATACACATTAATATTTTAATTTTCCTAAGTTTAGACTTAGGGTGTCATTAAAAAATTAATTATTTTAATATCCCTTCATCTAGATGGAATTTCTCCAAACTATTTCTAGGTCTTGGAGATCTCATGTGCCTTGGCCTCTCCACTAGTTTTCATGGCTAGAGCACATTCGATGCTACCAAAATCAACATGAGTTCAATATAAATTTTCAAAAGTTGGACAAGTAATTTCGTATCTCTGCTATAGGTTTTAGGCTATTTTGTGCAATTAGGGTTATTAAGGCAGAGGTAAAATGATTTTTCAGGTTTTTTTATCAAAAGGTGGCAAGTAATTTTCAAGCTTACCCTCCCTCTGATGGTCCTCCTTAAATTCTAGGGTTTGAGTGATGAAATTGAGCAGAATTGAGTTCCTCTAGCTCTCTAGAATTTCTTGTAGCACCTGGAAACTATCCTATAACACTTTGTGTCTATCTTGTAGCACTTTATGTCTATCCTATAGTAATAGCCTACAGGTCTTGTAGCTTCTTCGGTTGTGGTCTATGAAACTGATGGCCTAGGTAGCTCAACCTTCAATGGTAGTGGTGGGCCTCCATCTTCTTTAAAATTCACATTTTATGCCAAATAAGGTTCAGGGGCCCAACTTATGTTATTGGTGGTTGAGTGGTTGGGCTCAATGTGTTGTGTGAGCTATCCCCCTCCTACCACCTTCAGATACCAACCATAGAAGCGTTGGTCCACTCTTTGGAGTCACCACCTTATTTTTTCTCTGCACATGTGATGGGTGAAGAAGATGATTGTAGTTTACTATTGAAGGTGGCCGAGTCTACTAAACCAACCTTATCTTATAAAACCTCTTCCTTTATGCATTGATAACACTTTTTAAACTAATATGTGTTCATATGGAAGGGTTAGGACTTTGCATACATGTTCCTTGCTTGATGATGCTTGTGTTGGAGGTGTTATAGCTGATGTTTTGACCAATTGATGCTTTCATGAGGCTATTAGAGAATTTATGAGGTTGTTTTAGTTCCCTTTGAGCTACAATATGTTGCCTATAATGATCCTTTCATTGGCTTGAATTTTTTTAATGTTCATTGATGATTAAAGTTCCATAATTCTGGTGATTATAGAACAAGTGCCTCCACTGACCAAATGTTGTTGATATTCATGATCAAGGATCCTTTAGTAGTCTACAATGGATCCTATAACTACTCAGGACTAGTGTTGGATCCTACTAAAGCTTCATAATAATCAAAATTCCTAGTCTGGTGCTTCAAATGTGATCTAGTAGGGTTGATGCAGGCTACTACAAGACTATGTGTCTTCATGTAGAAGTCACATAGACCCCTTAGGATCATAATTTTCTATGAGTGCTTCTTTTCAAAAATCTTGATATTTCATGAAAAGGTTGTTGATTGTGGATAGGGAGATTTTATGTGATGGAAGTGGTCGAAAGAGAGATAAAGGATTAGGATTTTGATGGATGGTGTGGAATGATGGTGGAAAAGGTGAAAGCTAATGGAGTTGATAGATGATAGAACTCTCATGGATCCCATCCCTTATTCTTAAGAGAAAAACTTACAATCTGCTTCTTCTTTTAATGATGATCAATTTCCTATAGCAATACATGGACTATCTTGTAGCATTTCGGGAAATTGACATAATTGATTGAGAGGGGGGCTAAGTAATGGTGTAGAAAGCTAGGAAAATGTCATGGGATGAATGGAGTGGACACAGAGCATTGGGTGGAAGTTTATGAAAATTAATTTTGATGCTTCTTCTCTAACTGCATAGACCTTCTTTGACTGTCATTCGATCTTGTTGTACATTCTTTTTTCTTTTTCTTCTTCTTGTTTCTCTATTTTACCTTTTTTATTTTTATTTGTTTTAGACCCATAGGATGCCTCAAAGGAGTCTTTCACCTGGGGATATTTTTATTCCCCTTTATATTTTTTTTCTTTTCAACGTCTTTAGCTACCTCATGGAGGTTTTCAACCCAAGAGCTTGCCTCAAGTGCCTCATGGAGGTTTTCACCTAGGGGTATTTCTTTTTCTCTCTTTTTTTTTTTTTTCGTTTTTCTTCCTTATTTGTTCATCAAGGGTTAAATAGATTGGGATCTTTGAGGCTCCCAATCACATTCAGTTCTCTTCTTATTGAACTGGTAAATTATTCATTTAACAAGGGCTTCTAATAGAGTTTCGACATATAACCATTGACCAGAAGTGGTATTTTCTCCTCATAAATTGTTCGGATATGAGTAAAACCATTGTCATGGCATTTTCCCATGAGGTAGGGACCCAACCATATTGTCATAAGTATCCCTTTGAATTCCTTAAATCTAGATTCATATAAGAGGGCCCAATCACCTTCCTAGAAGGTCTTCTCCCTGTTGTGCTTGTCATGCAAAAAATTTCTCTACAATTAAACCACTTCAATATGTGGAAGAGAATACATCCTAACTTCATCAATGGAATTCACTTGCTACAACCTCTCTTCCTGAGCTCTTGTGATGTCTAAATCAAGTTCTGTTGACATTATCAAGGTGTTATATTCAAATTCAATGGAAAAAATGCTTTCTTACAATAAACTAGCTTGAAGGGGGTGAATCCAGTGTTGTTTTTCCATGTAGTATTGTAGGCCCAAGTGGACTCCACAAGTTAGGATGCCCAATCCTTCTTGTTGCTGCCAACAACCTTAGTCATGATACCTTCTAATCATTTGTTGGTCACTTCCAATAACCATTTTCTTGAGGGTGATATGAAGTGGAATTCCTATGTCTAATGTCATGATGCTTCATTATCCCCTCTATCAAATTATAAGTGAATTGAGTTCCTTGGTCCATGACAAGTTCCCTTGGGAAACAAAATTTGTAAAATATGTCCTCCCTTAGGAATCCTACCACCTTTTGCTCTGTTATTTCTTTGATTTCCTTCACTTCAACCCACTTTGTTAGATATTTTTTGCATACAATAATATATATCTTCTATATGGATGGAGGGTCAATAGGTCTAATGAAATCCATGCCCCACTTCTCAAATGGATCAAGATTTAATTGAGGTTGTAGTGGAATTTGATGCTTTCCTGTGGGCTTATCCATCCTCTGGTACTCATCAAATCAAATGGTGTAGGTACTGACATCTTGATGTAGGGTAGGCAAATAATATCATGCTTGGAGAATCTTGAAGGTTTTCCTCTTTGAAGTAAAATGACCCCCATACGGTCCATCATGGCATGCTAAGAGGATATAAAAGACTTCATATTCCCTTACACATCTCCTCAAAACCTGATCAAGTCCTAATATGAAAAGTTTTCCCCTAATCCAAGTGTAAGGGGCACTCTCCCTGACATTTTTTCTCTTTTCCTTAGAGGATGGATTGGGAGGAAATTGTCCAGCAACCAAGAATTTTTCTATGTTAGCAAACCAAGGTGAAAACAATGATATGGAAAAGAGGTGCTCATCTAGGAGTTTATCATCTATCATCTCTTCATTCTTTGTAGGAAGGGTTAGTCTAGACAAGAAATATACAACCACATTCTCTTTTCCTGTCTTGTCAACAATGGTTAGATCAAATTGTTGTAATAGAAATAACCATATAATAATCCTAGTATTGACATCAGGTTTGTTCATCAAATACTTAATAATTGCATGATTAGTGTGCACAAAAACTTGGTACCCTGTAATGTAATGTCTAAACTTATTCAAGGAATGTACAATAGACAAGAGCTCTTTTTCAGTGACTGTATAGTTGAGTTCATCCTTGGAAAAATTCTTACTAATGAAATAGTAGCATATGGCAACTTACCTTATGATTATCCCAATGTCACCCCTACATATTTGTGGGATGTATATATGTGAATATGAAAAGGAAAGGCCCAATTTGGGCCCTTGAGAACTAGTGCAATTGTCAACTTCTCCTTGAGCTCTTCAAATGCTTCTTGACACTGGTCTTCCCAAAAAAATCTGAATCTTTTGTTAGAAAACCAAATAAAGGTGAGGCCATTTTACTAAAATCCTTGATAAATATCCTATAATATCCATCTAGTCCTAGGAAGCTCCTAACATCCCTTTCTTTCTAAGGAACAAGGACCCTTTTGATAATGGAAATCTTGTTAGGGTCAACTTGAATCCCTTCCTTAGAGAGGAAGTGGCCTAGAACAATCCCTACATTCATAAAAAATTCACATTTTTCTGGACTTAAAGAGAGATTCATTTCAATGCATATTTTCAAAACTTTACACAAGTTAGAGAGAGCTTCCTAGAAAGCATCCCCATAAGGAGTGAAGTCATCCATATAAATTTCAACTGAGTCATGAACAAGATCATAAAAAATACTCAATAATGCCCTCTAAAAGTTGGCAGGGAAATTACACAAACCAAAAGGAAGGACCTTATAAGGAAAGGTCCCCCATGGCCATGTGAAGGTATTCTTATCCTAGACTTCAAGACTAATTTGGATTTGATTGCACTTGTTGAAACCATCCATAAATGAAAATAAAATTTTCCTTGCAAGACCATCCAAAACTTGATCAATAAAAGGTAAGGGAAAATGATCTTTCTTGGTAGCCTTATTAAGTTCCCTGTAATCAACAAAAAAATCCATTTCCCATTATTTTTGGGAACAATAACTAGAGGTGATACCCATTCACAATGTGAGATAGGGTAAATGAATCATGCATCTAACAATTTATGCAATTCTTATTTTACTATGTCTTTAAGTGTAGGTTTCATCCTTCTCTTGGGTTGGTGAATAGGCTTGTGGCCTTCTTTGATGTATATGTAATGTGTACAGAATAAGGGGTGAACCCATTTCATTTCTTTATAATCCCAAGCAAAGTAATCAAGGTGACACGTTAAGACAATGAGAAATTGTTCCTCTTCTTTTGTTTAAAGGGAAGGATTGATTTTTAGAGTTCTAGAGGGGTTGTTTTCCATAATTTTGACATGGTATTAATAAAAAATATCAATGAATAATTTTTCCCATGGATTGTTTTTTGGATTCCCTAAAGGTTCCTTTTCTTGTCCATTAATTTGCATGACAACAAGGCGTTTGTTTTGCAGAAAATTATCAATAAGATTATCTTCATCCAACTACCTACTTCCCACAGTGGCTTCTAGTTTATAAGTGGGGTAGTGGGATAATTGATATAATTCTTCCTCTTCTTCCTCCTCTACCCACATAAGAAAATCATGCTCAACAAGGGGTTGAGGAGGGGGTATAATACAAGTTGTTTTATGAGCTGCCCATTCTTGATTGTCATGTTCCCAACTCTACAACTGATATAAGCATCAACAATAGCTAACCAAGGTCTCCCTAGGATGAGAGGATACCCATTGAACTTGGTATTAGGTTGGAGTACAAGGAAATTAGTGGGGTACTCCCAGGAATCGATGGAAACCATAACATCATCAATGACACCCTCAAGTGCTAATATGGACCTGTCTATAAGTTGCAGCATGTTTGTGGTTTTCCTTAGGGCTCCCTAGAGGTTGATCTTAAGCATGGTTTCCCTAGTGTTGACATTAAATGCAACCCCTAGATCAATGAGTGCGTTGGGGACTACAATGTTGTTAATATGTACATCCACTACAGGAAAACCATGATCCAAATAATTTGAGGAGATAACCTTCCCAAGCATTATATTATCCAATTACCCAACAACATTGATAGTGGGTGCATATATCCTCTTCCTTCATGGCCTCTTGAAACATTATTCTCTGATGAATTTTTTATAGATGGGAAATCTTTGATGGCTTATAGGAGAGGGATTTTAACAAACACATTTTTCTGTTCTCTCATAAGTTTATCCTCTTCTGCAGTGTGTGATTTGGAATGGACCAATCTTTCAGGATAGGGACATGGATTGGCTTGATGAGTAATTTATTCCTTCTCTTCATCAAGATCTTTAGTTGGAGAAGGTGGGTGAGAATTTGAAAGTACCTTCCTGAACTTGAGGTTGATTTCTTGGATTTCTACAACATAGGTAGGATATGAAGTTTCTCCCTTTTAAACCAACTAGGTCTGTGTATCGTTTAGGTTCATATTGGGTTGAGTAGGTACTTGTGGTTGTTTGGGTGGATTATTTTGTGGTAGATATGGTTGAGGAGGAGGAGGCATTAAGGAAAGTGGTTAGACTTCCTGGGGCCTCTATCCTTGTGAGGGATTACCCCAATGAGGAGGTTGAGGATGATATGATTGGAAAGGTGGAATGATAGGTTGAGCAGGATGATAGGACCAAGGTGAAGGCATGAACCATGGTGAGTTTTTTAGAGAATACCAAGGCTAGAAAGGTGCATTATGACTTGAATTGAAATAAGGAGGATAATGTATACCTTGCATACCTTGCCTATATGGACTAGTGCCTTGTGGCCTTCTTTGGTTGAAAAAGCAAAGTTTCTCCATGCACCCCTCTACTCCTTGATTCACTGCTTTTAGACCTAGATGAGATGGGCACTTGTTAGTTCCATGATTTTCCTCACACACGCAACATATTTATATCGCATTTAATGGACACTCATTTCTAAGGTTCCTCTTGGTGCATCTAGGGAAAAATATGGCTAATGCCCTTTCTGCCTCTTCTTGTTTCTTCTTGATCTACATTGTGTCCATCTGTAAGGAAAAAGTATGTAAGATTTCTCTTTTAGAATCCCATTAGAGTAAATTTTAGCCTAAAAGTGGTCTCCTATGGAAAAATAATAAAATAATAGTTAAAATAATAAAATAAGAGATGAATTTTGGAGCGAAAAGATGAAAACTACTTTTTTTTTTAATAGTATTTTTGTCTTATCTCCTTATAGGTTTACTCAAGTTTAAAATTTCTACACTCATTGGATGTGAAATTAAATTACACATCCAATGAGTACCCATTGCCCATACTTTTGAGAAGACCCATGTTGATAAAAATTGAATATACAGTAAAAAAGTGTGTTAAACATGATTTTTTTAATGTATATTCAATTTTTGTTAATGTGGGTCTTCTCAAAAGCATGCATAATGGGTACTTGTTGGATGTGTAATTTAATTTTACATTTAACAAGTGTCTACACTTGAAATTTGAGTAAACCTATAAGGAGATAAGTCAAAAACACAATTAAAAAAAGTAGTTTCTCTTTTTTTCCCTCAAAATATTTACATGTACCTCTTTTTAAATTTAAAGGATTTTGATTGGTTTACATATTATGACATGGAAATTACATGAAAATTTCATGGGAACTTTTAGGCTAAAATTTCCTTTACTGTCTAACATACTTCCCATTTCATTCTTGATGGTTGAGGTAGAAGGTGAAGAGCTTACCAACCCTTGGCTGGATCTACCTATTTTCCTTACATCCCTAGAGTTGTTTTTGAACATTGTCTTCATTTCTCCATAATTAAGATGATAAATATATCCATTATACAACATGTTGAGGGTCTCCATCAACTCTTCCCTAACCCCTCAGAGTAATACTAGCTTCATTAACTATGGATCAAGGGTGAAATTAGCCCTCTTATAGCTCAACTGAAATATTTCTTCAAAGTCCTCTAGGGACTCATCTGACCCTTGAGTCATCCTAAATATTTATTCTTTTGTGTCCCTTGCTCAGTAGTAATCTTCATATTTTAAGTTGAATTCTTGATGCATTTGAGCCCAAGAAGTGATATCATCCTTCCAAGCTCATGAACTAGCACATGGTTGCACCCTTGAGGGTGGAAGGAAACAATTTAAGTTTTTTCACATCAGAGGTGTAATCCTATGTCCTACATAAAGCAAACAATTCAAACATGAAGGTATCAGGGTCTTCAAAAGCCAAGCAATGAAAATGTGGAAAGGAAGTAGGGCTAATGTTCTTCATTCTAGCTTCCTCATTTGTCTCCCTAACAGGAAAGAATTTCGGTTTCCTATTTCCATCCATTCCTTTAGTGGGTGATGGAGGTTCTTCTTCCCCTATAGGCTCCTCAAATATCTTTGGTTGCTCACCCAAAAGGTTCTCCAAATCTTTTGTGGTCAGAGGAGGAGTTCCATAGTCACCAAAAAGCGAAGGCTGACTACTTGTAGAAGTGGAGGTTTTAGCAAAAAATTACTTGAGTTCTCCCTAGCTCTACAAGGCATGAAATGAATATTTTTTTTTCTTATTTTATAAGTTTTTATATACAGAAATCCAGATGCAATTTTTTTTTTCCTAGGAAATGGAATGGAAAAGAAAGAAACTTCAAAGCAGAAAGAAGTACCTACTTTAATACCTCCCTAGCAATGGCACCAAAAAGTGATGAGTCTTAGTATTACAACAACAATGTTACAACACCCAGGGCTACTGCCTTTAGTTTATTAATTCAAAGTTAGTGCAAACTTAAGAGGTGACAGTGTTATATGCACAATAAGCAAGATTCTACTTAAGCTACTCCGTAGCAATGAATTTAATTGAAATGTGCAGAGACCATTTTTCAAATTTCCAAAGAAGGAAAATTACTATAGTTAACTTTGCAAGCAAAGATCCAATTGAAGAATTACTTTTCCTACTATATAAAGGAAGAACTAATATATTTTCATGGAAAGAAAGGTTGGAAACTAATTCCTAATTGTTTGGCAGAAGATAAATAACAAGAAAGTAAACCTAAGCGAGCTACATGAAAGTAGTGACTCTAAACTATCTTGCAATAAATAAAATCTATAGTAATGCAATCAAGGTAAACTCTAATCTATTTTTAGAAGCCATTGAATGCTCAAAAGTGATCAATTTAAACTATCTTTATGCTACTTAACTCATAACCAAAACAATAAACCCTAATTGCAGAATTAAAAACTACCGCGATGAAAGGAAGATATAAAAAGTGTACTTGGTCTTCTTAAGTTTATTTTCAAGGTTTAGAGGACATTTTGGAGTGATGAGAAGCAAAAAACTAAGCTTTAGAGGCAAATTTGGGTGCATTCTGTTGAATTCTGTGAAACATACATGATTGCTAGAGGATTGCTACAGGTTGCCCTATATTACTACAAGATTGCATCCAAGAGAAATCTAAGGGTCCTAGAAGCAGTATGAAGGTTGGAGAAGTTGGTAGTAGTTTTTGAAAGAGTTTAAGGGAATTTCCAAGCTTATATATACTCAGTATCCCATCTTGCAGAAGGCAAAAAACAAACTAAGAGTCTCATGTAGCTCTGTAATGTAATTTTCTGTGCGTGGAAAATTTGGAGAAACAAATGAAAATGGGAAGAAGAGTGTTGAATAAGATGGTTTTTATGCACAGAAATTGATGCCACTCTTCCCTATGAACTAATATATTTTTCTTGCGCACAAAATGATTAATATTTAATTAGCAAAGAAAACATGATTAAAGGACTGCTAAAATACTAATTACAGAAAGATGAAATCCAAATGATGAGATGAATTTGAAATAGAATCTAACTATTGCATAAAATAATGACTATATAATTTTTATGGTTGTCTAGATAGGGTACACAACCAAGCTTCACAAGGGAGCTTTCTTATCAACTTGTAGAGACAAATATTTTTCTCATAAGAAATTTGCAGAAAGAAACAAAACTAGACTAAGTGCAAGAAAGGAAATACATAAAAAAATATACAAAAGAGGGGCTTGAGTGCTTGGGTTGGGCCATAACCCAAGGAAACTCATGTCCTTTAAATCAAACTCATACTAGAGGAAAAATGATTATTTTCATCAATCTCAGAAATTGTTCAATTACATAACATGACATTGGAAATAAGAAGTAGCAAGCACTTTCTCTAATAGTTTATACCTTCCTCTAAAAGTTGAATCTTATTGAGCTGCTAGGATCCTTTATTTATAAAAAAATGAGGGAGGGGAAATCTCCTTGAAGGGAGGGATGCTTCCCTCCAAAAATCCTACAAAAGTGGATCTAGCCTCTTGGGATTCTTGCAGTCATTGAGAGGTAGTAACTTCCCATAAGCCAATTGAGATGTGGATGGGATGTTGCAAGGAATGAGCCTCCTAAATATTCTCTTGCTGGTCTCCAACGTGTTTTTTTTGAATGAATGCTCTTTGTCCCGCACATTCAATGAATTAGGCTACATGATATAACACATATTCCCTAACCTTCCTAGTGAACGCATTATAGCTCAAAAAGATGTTATTAGATGAAAAAAGAGAGGTTAAAATGTGCTGAAGGATGGTTAGGTGGGCCTTCAATTGTACATATTTGTAAGGATTATCAATATGCTAATACCAAGTGGAGATGAATGCTCAAAATATTCAGTAGACACGTGAAGAAACAACAAAATTAAAATTGGTTTCTCCTAAATAAATTGGATATGTACAAAACAACATATTTTTAAATCATGCTAAGTTATCACTGAAGTAGACAAGAACAAAGTAATTTAAATACCTAGGTGTGAGGTTTCATAACATCAAATGTTGCAGCCATGGCTACATTGAGATTGGAAGAAATAACATCTTCTCACGTTGGTAGTGGTGTATCTTCTCGTAGCCTTTGCACATGCAAAAAATAAAAGCTAGAAAGAATTACTTTAAAGCTATGTTTATTGAATATTTTTTAATTGTACAAACAAATATATAATTAATGATTTAACGTCAATTAAAAATCATACTAACCTAATCCATAAATATCTCATGGATAGGATCCTCCATTGAACAATGGAAAGCATGTCCATAATGAGAGCATAGATGTGGTGCTACTCAACATGAATTAGAAACACCAACTTGCCTACATGGAATTGATCATCTATAATTATTTTTGCTCGATGGCCCTATAACAACATGCCTAATATGTGTCTCCTAAATAGCATCTTCCCACCTTGGTAGTGGTGTATCTTCTCGTAGCATTTGCTCATGCAAAATATAAAAGTTAGAAAAAATTACTTTAAAGCTATGTTTATTGAATATTTTTCAATTGTACAATCAAATATATAATTAATGAATTAAAATCAGTTAAAAATCATACTAACCTAATCCATAAATATATCATGGATAGGATCCTCCATCTAACCATGGAAAGTATGTCCATAATGAGAGCATAGATGTGGTGCTACTCAACTTGGATTAGAAACACCAACTTTCCTACATGGAATTGATCATCTATAATTAGTGTGGCTTGATGGACCTATACCTAGAGGTCTAGGATGCTCCTATTTATTGCACCGAGAGGCACTCTACAACCCAACTTGGGGGTAGATCTCATATAAAAATGTAGATCTCACATAAAAACATAAACACGTAAACATGTAAACATAAATGTAACATGTAAACCTAAATGTAAATGTAAACCTAATGTTTAACATTTAGCAATGTCGGCCATATTTAAAAATCAATCTAATTATTATTATGTATAAATACAATATAAATTTAAAATATAAACTAGTATGGGGGTAGATCTCACATAAAAACATAAACACGTAAACATGTAAACATAAATGTAAACGTAAATGCAATGTTTAACATTTAACAATGTCGGCCATATTTAAAAATCAATATAATTATTATTATGTATAAATACAATATAAATTTAAAATATAAAGAGGTTTATGAACACTCAAAAAAGAGATAGGGTAAATAAATAAAAATATAAATAAAATAGAGGTATGGTAAATAAATACAACTTATATATATATATATATATATATATATATATATATATATATATATATATATATAGATAGAGAGAGAGAGAGAGAGAGAGAGAGAGATTTACTCCGCAAACCTCTTTTAATTTAAAGAAAACTCAAAAAATAGGTTTTATTTAGGTGAAGGCTATGGAACAAATAATTTAGGTGAAGCCTATAGGACAAATAATTATTAATACCATGGGTCAAATAACATGGGCCAAATACCATATTTATAAAATGGTTATGGTAAATAAATAAATACAAAAGAGGTATAAAGAGGTATGGTAAATAAATAAAAATGTATCAAATAGGATTAGAAATCAACATCTAATTATATACCAAGCCTATGGGCCAAATAACATGGTAAATAAAAGAGGTATGATAAATAAATAAAAATAAAAATAAATTATAGGTATGGTAAATAAATAAAACCTCTTTTTATATTTACTCCATAAACCTCTTTATACTTTGATCTGAATTGGATCCACAAAAGACTGTCGAGAACCTTGACTGTATCGCGTTCAAAATATCCTTGAAAATTCCAAAACAGCGATCAAAGACACCTTGAACCAGTGGCGATGGTCGCCAACATAGAACGACAAGGACCTCGGTCAAAGCGCGCTGATTGAGGCCCATGGAGACTACGCAGGAGGTCAAAGCAGCCCCTAGGAGCCCTGGATCGGGAAAAGGAGGCGATTTTGATGTGCGATTCACTGGGCAAACAGGGCCAAAGTGGAAGAGCCTTAAGCACTCGGTCGCATTGGGAGCTGGAGAACCACGGGTGGAGGAACAAAAAAAAAATGCTAAAGGACAAAGGCGGGACCCATGCTCTGGAAAATCGGCGGTATTGATCAGGGCGCCCTTGAACGGTAAGTGGTTTTGGAGGAGAGCGGATCGATCCCACTCAGCAATCGATGCGTGGCAGCAAAGGTGAGAGAAAAACCGTCGTTGATCGTGCGCTATTGGTTGAGCAAGTCAACCGCGCTCAACGTGCGTATGACGTTGGATCTGGAGGAGCCCAGATCGGATGGCTAAGATTGCTCTCAATGGAGGAAGCAGAATTGACAGGGGATTAAGTTGAGTTCTAAAGAGATTTGGAGTCCGTTTTGACCGCCATGGTGGAGAAAGAACGCATACACGACGTAACAAAAGAAACGAACCGACGGAGTGTGCTGGCACCAGTTAGATGGAGACACGTGGCCACTGCCTGAGCATTCGTGCTGACGCCAAACAAGGAATTCCAAGTGCAGCTGCAGAAGGTGAATCACCGTAGGCGGGAGAGCAACCGAATAGGCATACGGATCGAATGACTAAAGACATGAAGAGAGACAGTCAGAAAAAAGGACAGAGAGAGAGACAGAGAGAAGAGAAGAGTTAATTGGAAACTCGAATTGAGAGGAGTCCAAGCAACTAAGGGAGACAGTGAACACATAGAGCAGTAAAGCAAAGTAAAGGAGACAGAGGGCCGAGCTGACCACAGGTAGCATCGAGCACCAGAGAACTTGAAGATTCAAGCCTTCCCATAGAGGAAACTGTCCGGATCGAGCATCACAGTTGGCTCTTTCCACTATAGATCAAGGGTCACAGAGCTGGTAGGAAGAACAAGAGTCTGTGTACTCCGAGTGGCTTGGGGAATCCAACAACCACCCTGCCAAGCAAACCTGCTTCAAGAGAACTCACATTGAGTCCCTCTATTTGTAATTCTCTGCTTAAAGACACAATAAAACAAGGCCACCACTGAGAGTTGGACCGAAGATGTAGCCCTCGAAAATAATGTGAACTCCTTATTAAAAATTCTTGTGTCTTTGCGTTGCTTACTGTGTTTCTCTGCTGTCTTTCCACTTATTTTCTGTGTATTGGCAATCTGATCGATCCATTGTTTCAATAACACAGAACACACACACCAGCACATGAGTCTGTAATACCTTTTGTTTAATAAATTTTCAAACTGAGGTCACTCATAGGGTGATTATCAGATCAAGTGGTATTAGAGCTCTAGGCCATAAGGTTAGACAAGCTTGTGTTGGTTTAGCTGTGAATGCTCACTAGATCAAAGCTCAAATTAGGAGAAGGAGAGTTGGTGGAAACTAATCCTGAAATTGGGAGAGTCTATTCTCAGAAGACAATGTCAGAGGAAGGTTCTATAGGGCCAGACCCTCAATTCATAGAGAGTTTCCTAGCTATAAAGTCTATGGTAGAAGAAATGTATAGGGACTTTAGAAAGCATAGGGATGGAGATTCATCAGGCTCTAAACAAGATAAAGAAAAATATGAGTCTCATTTCCATGACCACTCCAAAGGAAAGGGGAAAGAGGAAAGCTTTCTCACACCTCCTAATAGCCCTGTGCATAATAAGAAAGCATCTTTGATTAAGTTAGATGTTAAATTTGATTTGCCTATATATGATGGAGAGCTAAATGCTAAAAATTTGGACAATTGGATAAGACAAATTGATGTGTATTGCAGGGTACAAAACATAGACTCAGACAAGAGTAAGATTCAGCTGGCAAGCCTACGCCTAGGAGGCACTGCCTTGGTTTGGTGGGAAGGCAGAACCCAAGCTGATATGAAGAAGCATGGTAAGACCATCTCTGTCTAGAGTGAATTTGTTGCTGCAATCAAAAAGCAGTTCTATCCATTGGCCTACATGCAACAAGCCATGATGAGTTGGCAAACTCTTCGGCAGTTGAAAGGGCAAAGTGTACAAGGGTATACTAAAGAGTTCGGAAAGAGAGCCTTGATGTTGGGTATCTCATTAGACTCACCAGAGACTCCTCTGAAGTACATTGGTGGTCTACATAGCTACATGAGGCATACTATCCTCATGTTTAATCCCACTAGTATAGATGAGGTATCTGTACAAGCTACTAATCTAGAAGCTAGAGGAAAGAATGGAAATCCAGAAGTTGGGGGACCATCCCAACCCACTGTAAGCAAGAGCAAGGAGAAGAGGAAGTAGAAGTGGAAAGCAAGGAAGGCTAACACTGCACAAAAAGGTAAAGCTTCATGCACTCACTGTAAAAAGGAGGGGCATGATGATGAGCACTGTTGGATTCTGCATCCAGTGCTGAGACCTAAGAGGTCCGAGGGCAAGAAGAAGAAGACTGATACAGCTATTCAGAAAGATTTGGGCTCAGACTCGGGAGATGAAACAATCATTGCAGCCACAGGTATAAAAGGTAAGAATTCTAAAGCATCTACTAGTAATTCTACTCAATTTGTTATTGATGAAGAACATGAGAGAAAAAGACATGAGCTTTTCCATATTCAATTTGTTTCCAAAAATCAAAAGATTGATACTTTGTTTGATAGTGGCTCACAAGTAAATCTGATTTCTGAAGAAATTGTAAAGAAATTGGGATTAGCAACTACGCCTCATAAGAAGCCAGACCCATTAGGATAGTTGAATGATAAAGTGCAACTACAAGTGACTAGACAATGCAAACTCAAGTTTTCTTTTGGGTTAGCATTTGTAGATGAGGTTGAGTTAGATGTAATTCCTTTAGATACATGTGGAATTGTTTTAGGAAGTCCCTACTTGTATGATAGAAAAGCTATTTTCTATAGAGATGAGAACAAGTATCTACTTGTGAAAGATGGAATTGAATACTTTGTAAGGGCTCATAAGCTCAAGAATAACTATACTCTCATCAACTCAGGACAGATGAAAAGAATGATAAATTCATGCAAACAGTTCTTACTAATGGTTGTAAAGGAAAAGAAATTTGATAAAACCAATGTATTTGGGGGCTATAATCTTGATCAGCAAGATGATATAAAAAAGATTGTTTCAGAGTATGATGTCTTATTTCAGGAACCTAAAGGTTTGCCACCCAAAAAGGGAATAGTACATGATATTATTTTGCAGCAAGATGTTCCTTTGCCTAACATTGGGATGTACATGTTATCTGCTTTAGAGAATGCTGAAATCAAGAAGCAAGTGCAGGAGTTGCTCAAGAAAGGGTTCATCAGGCCTAGCACATCACCATGTGGGTCACCCATCGTCTTGGTGAGAAAGAAAGATGGCTCGTGGAGAATGTGCATTGACTACTGAGCACTAAATAAGATAACAATAAAAAATTGTTATCCCCTTCCTTGCATAGATGATCTTTTAGATCAATTGAAGGAAGTTGTTTATTTCACCAAGCTGGATTTGCACAGTGGATACCATCAGGTCAGAGTTGCAGAGCAAGATGCATGGAAAACTGCTTTCAAAACAAAGCAGGGATTGTATGAATGGTTGGTTATGCCTTTTGGCCTAACTAATACTCCTGTTACTTTCATGAGATTAATGAATGATGTACTCAGACCTTTTCTTGATGATTTTGTTATTGTGTATCTGGATGACATTCTGATTTTTAGTAAAATGTGGGAAGAAAATTTAAAGCATGTTAAGCAGACATTAGATGTTTTGAGAAGAGAAAAAATTTATGTTAAACTCTCCAAATGTGAATTCGGCAAAACCTCTCTAAATTATTTGGGTCACATAGTAGGGGGAGGTAAATTGAAAATAGATCCCTCTAAAGTGGTAGTCATTGTAAACTGGCCTAAACCCTAGTCTGCTACAGAAGTGAGAAGCTTCTTAGGAGCAACACAATATTGGAGGAAGTTCATTTCAAATTTCTCCTCAATTGCAGCTCCCTTACATGCTTTGACAAGATTGAACAAGGTGTTCCAGTGGGGAGGCAAACAGCAGAAAACCTTCGACACCTTGAAAGAAAAGATTAGTACAGCACCGGTACTAGCACTGCCAAACCTACAAATACCATTTGAGATCCAAACTGATGCCAGTGACTATGCCATGGGAGCAGTGTTGACACAGCATGGTAAACCCATATGTTATCATTCTGAGACTTTTAATCCTGCAGTAGTTAACTATCCTACCTATGATAAAGAATTGTATGCATTAGTTCAGAGTGTGAAAAAGTGGAAACATTACTTAATGGGCAAAGAAATAGTAATACACACTGATCATCAGCCACTTCAATATCTACACTCCCAAACTAAGTTGTAACATTCAAGACATTACAGATGGATGGGTTTTCTACAACAGTTTCATTTAGTCATCAGATATAAAAATGGCATACATAACAAGGTTGCAGATATGTTATCGAGACCCATTATAAATGCATCTACCATACTTAAGCATAATTTTGTGCTGCATGAAAGCTACATAGAACAGTATGCTCAGGACATGGACTTTCAAGATGTATATGCAACTTTGAGTCAAGGCAAAAGAGTAGAAGAATTGGACTATCATGTGAAGGACCGACTCTTATATCATTGTGGGAAACTCTGAATTCCACAAATTGAGAGAGTCAAGATAATTAGGGAAGCCCACACTTCTCTGATATCAGGTCACTTTGGGGTAAGTAAAATAGTTGCACAGCTGTAAAGGTTTTGCTATTGGCCGAAAATGAATGGAACAGTTTCTAGACATGTAAAGGGGTGTGCTATGTGTGCAAAAAGCATGCCCAGAAATAGAAAACTAGGATTATACCCTCCATTACCAGTTCCTTCTCACCCTTGGGAAAGCATTTCCATGGATTTTGTTGGAGGACTACCCAAATCTAGGCAAGGTCATGATTATCTGTATGTTGTTGTGGATAGATTCAACAAAATGTGTATTTTGATACCCTGTAGTAAATAGATTACAGCTGAACAAACTGCAAAATTATTCTTTGAACATGTATGGGTTCATTTTGGATTACCCACTTCTATTGTATCTGATCGAGACACCCAATTTGTGGGGAAGTTTTGGTCAAGTATGTGGGAACTAATGGACACCAAGTTAAAGAAAAGCACAGCTTTTCATACACAAATAGATGGCCAGACAGAGTAGTTAATGGGACGGTGATCCAGTTACTAAGAGTATATTGCAGCAAACACCCTAAGCTTTGGGATGAACACTTGTGTTATGTGCAGCATGCTTACAATAGAGCCAAACACTCTTCTACACAGAGATCTCCTTTTGAGACCTGCTTTGGCTTCATACCAAGGTCTCCTTTGGATTTTGTCTTTGGTAAAGATACCATGGTTGATAGACACAGTGATGTGGACAAGGCAACTAGGTTCATTAAACATATCCAGGAGATCCACCAAGTAGTACAAGAATAGGGTGAACTCCTTATTCAAAATTCTTGTGTCTTTGTGTTGCTTACTGTGTTTCTCTGCTGTCTTTCCACTTATTTTTTGTGTATTGGAAATCTGATCGATCCGTTGTTTCAATAACACATAACACACACACCAGCACATGAGTCTATAATTCCTTTTGTTTAATAAATTCTCAAACCGAGGTCACTCATAGGGTGATTATCAAATCATACTTACTAACACTCAAAAAGGATGTTTTATTTAGGCGAAGCCTATATGCCAAATACCATAGGTAAAATTATTATTAATACCATGTAAATAAAACATTATTAACCCTAATATTAATATTAAAATATTACTTTTATTATTATTATTAAATCTGATATTCATATTAATATATATATATATATATATATGGAGAGATAAGGGGAGTGACAAGGGAGAGATGGAGATAAACTGAAGGAGAGGGGAGAGGAGGAATGAAGAGAGAGAGAGGGAGAGGAGTGAGAGAGGTAGAGAAGGGTAAGAGAGGGAGAGGGAGACACAAAGATGGAGGGGGGAGAGAGAGAAGGAGAGAGGGAGGGAGATAGTGAGAGGATTGGAGGGCAGAGAGAGAGAGAGAGAGAGAGATGAGGGAAGAGAGAGAGGACTTGTGTGAGAGGGGGGAAGAGGGAGGGATAGAGAGATGGATTTGGAGGGGGAGAGAGGGAGGGAAGAAGAAATACATAAAGAGTGAGAAGTGGAGAGAGAGAGAGGGAGTGACAAGGTAAATATAAAGAGAGAGATTGTGTATGTTTAGGGGTGATATAAAGAGACAAAGAAGGAGATATAGAGAGAAGGAGAGACGAGGATGGAGGGAGGGATATAGTAACATAGTTTGAGAGAGAGAGAGAGTGAGAGAGAGAGGATTGGAGGATAGAGAGAGAGAGGAGGAGGAGAGTGATGGGGGAAGAGAGAGGGTTGGAGGACAGAGAGAGGGGGGGGAGGTAGAATATAAAGGGAGAGAGAGAGGAAGAACTAGAGACAGGACTTGAGAGAGAGGAGGAGAGTGATGGGGTAAGAGAGAGGATTGGAGGAGATAGAGAGAGAGAGATGGGGGAAGAGAGAGGGAGGTAGGAGAGAAGGTATGAGAGAGAGGAGGAGAGAGGGAGGGATAGGTAGATGGAGTGGGAAAGAGGGAGGGAGAGAGGGAGGGATAGGTATATGGAGGGGGAGAGAGGGAGGGAAGAAGAAATACCTAGAGAGTGAGAAGTGGAGACAGAGAGGGAGTGAAAAGGGAGAGAGGGAGAGAGAGAGTGTGTATCTTTGGGGTGAGATAAATACATAAATAAGGAGATATAGAGAGAATGTGGGAGAGAAGGAAATAATAAAGAGGGAGGGGTATAGTAACAAATTTGGAGAGAGAGAGAGATAGAGAGAGAGAGTGGAGAGAGGGAGGGAAAGAGAGATGGAGTTGGAGGGGGAGAGAGGGGGAGAGAGGACATCAGGAGGGAAGAGAGATAAAAGAGGGGGAGAGGGAAAGAAGGGGAAGAGAGAGAGAGAGAGAGAGAGAGAGAGAGAGAGAGAGAGAGGAGGAGGAGGAGGAGGGAAGGATAGCTAGATAGGTTGGAGAAAGAGAGTGTATGTTTTGGGCTTGATATAGAGAGACAAAGGGAGATAGAGATATAGATGGAAAGCGAAGAGATGGAACAAGAGAGAGATGGAGAGAGGGAGGGAGGGACAGATAGATTGATATATATAAAGTGAGAGTGCATGTGTGTTTAGGGGTTTGAGATAGAGAGACAAAGAAGTATAGATGGAGGGAGATATAGATATAGATGGAAGGGGGAGAGACGGAAGAAGATTTATTGCACTAGATGCATTGATTTCAGTGTAGATGGTGATTTCTAATCCTATTTTATTGCTTGCACTACATGCATTGATTTTAGTGTAGATGTTGATTTCTAATGATATTTGATTGATTTCATTGGCTGCATTGATTTCAATGTAGATGATTTCTAATCCTATTTGATTGGTTGCACTAAATGCATTGATTTCAGTGTAGATGGTGATTTATAATCGTATTTGATTGCTTTCACTAAATGCATTGATTTCAATGTAGATGTTGATTTCTAATAATATTTGATTTCTTGAACTAGATGCATTGATTTCAATGTAGATGATTTATAATCCTATTTGATTGCTTGCACTAAATGCATTAATTTCAGTGTAGATGGTGGTCTCTAATCCTATTTGATTGCTTGCACTAGTGCATTGATTTCAGTGTAGATGTTGGTTTATAATCCTATTTACTTACTTTCACTAGATACATTCATTTTAGTGTAGATGCTTGGTTTATAATACTATTTTCTTACTTGCACTAGATGCTTTTATTTGAGTGTAAATGTTTATTTCTAAACATATTTTATTGCTTGCATTAGATGCAATGATTTCAATGTAAATGTTGTTTTCTATTCTTATTTGATTGCTTGCATTAGATGCATTAATTTCAGTGTAGATGTTGGTTTTTTATTTGATGTAATTAGATGTATGATGGTACATTAATTTTAAAGTGATTGGAATAACATTGTGCATTGATTTTAGTGTAAGCACGAAACATTATTGACAACGTACATTTATTTTTTCGTTATAGTAATTCAACCTATTAATATTGGAGAGAAAGAGAGATAATGTGTGATGTTTACTACAATAGCTCGAGCTAAAGATTTAAATGGTTTACGATTTAACATGTCATTTTCATATAATCGATATGAAAAGATGACAAAGGTAAGAATGGTGAGAATAAGAATATTAGAAGAAAATAGTTTCAGATTAATCACAATGAAGACTATTTGTAATTGACTATATTCTTATTATTCGCATTTTCTATCATTCAACACTATTACATTGTCACTTTACATTCAAAATTTGTATTTCATCATTAATGTCATTAACAATATTTATCATCTCAACCACTGAGGTAACTAAGAAAATTTAAAATTAATATGAGACATATTTATCATATTTAAAATGATTATATTAATGTTAGATGAATTTACATATTATTGATAAATCATATATTCATTAGATCTTATTTGGTCGCACGCGACTAGATCCATCGTAACTCCGGATCTGTCAAGAGCCCAGAGGGATCAAATCCCTTGAGGTGGAAACCTTTCCTCATGTTTTACACTCTAAAAATAGGTTTGCACCTCAAGAGATTGATCCCTCTCGGTGCTTGATAGCTCCAGAGTTAACATGGATCTAGTATTTCTTAGAGGCCACCACAAATAAACTATGCTACACTAGACTACGTGTGAGACATGGTATAGAACTTCTAGTGACAGCAAGGAAATATGAAAGCTGAGGTTCCTATGGGGGCTGAGAATAAACCTACAAGAAGGTGGTCCCTTTTAATGGACTATGCCTAACATTTGGTTGGTCCTGGGAAAATCCAAGGCCAACTCCATGGAACTCACTAATGTCAAAATATTTAATGCGGATACCAGTTATGAACTCGACCTATAATTTTCGAAGGAAATATAATGGAATCTCTTTATTATTACAAGGAGATTTATAAAAAACATAAACCAATGTCTCATCCCATTCTATTTCCATGGATCAAATGTGCACCAATCCATGTAAAGACATATCTTCCTTGGATCATGGGTTTAGTTAGTTCTTGGGTAAATAATTAACCCCACAATCATTTTTTTGGTGATACTCAAATATTTAACTTTCTCTATATTGAATCTGGTAGGTTATAATGCTCTCATTTTGGCCCTATATTCAGTGATATTCGTTAATTGACTATGGGCGTGATTAATGGAAACTGATGACACTCATCATGGTTCCCTTATGTGCCTAAGCTCTTCAATCAATATTTTAATTGACTTAAATATTTTTAAATATGTGCTTGTGGGTTGGGATTTAACTCTAGCTTAACATTTTATTGTGGCTCTCTTATGGGGTTTGTTTTTTTATTTGGTTTCTAGGTTTTAGCCATGGTATTTGTGTTTAATAAATCTTAAAATAAAAAATATCCTTATTTCATTCAAAAAAAGAAAAATGAAACATGACTTATCTCTACCTAATGAAAAACTGAAGTCTTGAACCTCTACAAGGAGTGTGCACGCATTCTCGCTAAGTTTGCAAGGACTTGTTGGATGGTACAACAATTATGTTGGGGAATGATGAGACTCCATAGGGTTGTTTTTTATATGGACAAATAAACATGCACACATTTTTTAAAGCATGTGCACAATAAAATAATGAGTACGCACTTTTATAAAAACAGTGAATGCACATTTCTTGTCCAAGCTAGAAGCCTCGCATGGAGGTTCAGTAAGGGCTAGACCTAGAAAATGGAATGTGCTTTTGTTTCTAAGAACACCTGTGTTCCTAAAAAATCATTAGCATGCTCCCATTACACCTAAACTAGGTAGCACCTCCACACGAGAATCCTTCTTTTAAGAGGATAAGCATCTCTCTCTATTTATATCTATTTTATATATTTACTAAAATTATTTTCTTGGTTTATGCTTTGGCTTGACAAATATCTTGCTCGTGGTAATTAACTTTGGAGCTTATTTTTCTTCGATTCAAGGTGTCTATCACTAAGGCCACCTCCCGTTTATTTCACCTCTCCTTTGTGTTTTCAACGTGGCATATCTTGTCAGCCTCTCTTCTCGCCATGCAATACCTTATTACTCATATGGGCAGCCTATTACCTTGATTATTTTCTTCTAATACCTCAACTCCTTTATTTTTGTCAAATTATTACCTTGACTCATTTCTTCTATGACCTCAACTCCTTGCTTTGCATCAACTTGCTACCGTGACTCATTACTTATGTTACTAGTATTCTTCCAAGAATTCCTTAATGTGGTGTGAGCTAGCACAACATAACCAAGCCTAGTCACAGAGGACCCCCACAAACCTGTGCTCAAATAAATTTTGAAAACTTGACTCCTACTTATTAGGAGTAGACAACTCTAGAAGATAGAAATAAATTAATATTTTAGAGGTAGAAGCAAGGATAGAAAGATAATTCATGTAGAATAAAGAAATAGAAAGAAGATTTGAGTCAATGGATCCCTAATACTCATAGAGGACCCCCCCAAAACCCGTGCTCAAATAAATTTTGAAAACTTGACTCCTACTTATTAAGAGTAGACACCTCTAGAAGATAGAAATGAATTAATATTTTATAGGAAGAAGCAAGGATAGAAATATAATTAATCTAGGATAAATAAATAGAAAGAAAATTTGAGTCAATGGATCCCTAATACTAGAACTAGCAAAGGGAGATGCAACAAATATATTTAGATAATGGCCGTATATTGGTAGATGAAAACCATCATGGATAAGTTCATGGTGGAAATGAGTGAGGATCAATAGTGAATCATGTTATGTGAAAGTTCTCTCCAGCTCCAAGAGAAAAAAACTCAATTGCAAGGTCCCACGACTCGCATAGAAGATAGACAGCCTATAATTCCCTGATTGTCATGAAAAATAAGATTATCTAATGAGAAAAAAAATGGACTCACCCTTTGGGTAATCATGTCAAGAATTTACATTTTTTTTCTTCTCATTAGCACTAAATTTGATAATCCTTTTAATTTTAAATATAGGCTAGGCCATAAAGTATATACATATAGACTTGTGGTTTTACTCTTTAGTGTTACCTTTGAAAAATTAGTTGTTCCCCTGTGCTACTCATCTGGTTTCCCTAGTGGTAGGCTAGTACCCAAGCACATATGTATTTTTTGTTTAACTCCTGCTCTCTCTCTCTTTATCTTTACACACACACACACACACATACTTCCTTAATGTTCTCTTCTTCTTTTTTCATTTCTTATTTTCATAAGTACGGTTAATTTGTACTACTTCAAAAAATAAAACTACATTCATTTATCATGTTGTTTATATTAGCCTTCCACTTTGAAAACTGAGACCACCAACACAATCATAATTGTTTTAATGGAAAAAAACTAGTATTGTTTGAGAAAAGCATAATTACCATACCAAATTCAGTTGAGTGCCCTGAATTTTGATCTCTACCATATCATTTGATATCATAAAAGTGACAACATGAAATATAACTAGTACTTCTATATACAAATGAGTAATTAAACAAGTGAGTCATGTAAGAGTTAATTCATATGGGAATCCACCTGAATGGGTTCTGAAGGTCCATATTCTACTTTATCTTTAGTAAACATAATATTATCTTTGTGTTTAACTATGATGTTGATCTTCTAGTCCAATATGTTGATTTGTCATAGGATTTCCCCAAATTAGACTTACATATTTTGTTGAGCTCCCCCTCTGTCCTTCAATACATGCCCAAATATAGTATTTATCTACCAGTAAACATCCATTGCGCTAAGATACCTAGTTTTTCATGTATAAAGAAGCCAATGTCTCAAATCCAGTCTCCCATTTCTCCCAATAACTCCCACATCTAATAAGATTCAACACCTTAGACACACTTCATCCTTTTCCTCCTCTAATTATGCTTGGACAGTTAGAGGGGTGTTAATGAAGAATGTTTTTGCCACTTCCTCCACCGCCATATCAGCACGAGAGGGTGGGCTTAGCCCCGTGTGATTCTAACCACCTCCTTTTCCACCCCACAGTTTGCAGCTACACTGCCTTGTCCACTCCTACCCCTTTCCATGCTACTAGAATAACTGTGAACCATATTAAATGAATATGTGTAAGGGATTAGAGTATGTTTCCACCCACCTATAGATATCAATAAATACCTTGCCTAGCCTTGTCTGCCTCTATATCAATTTTTTTCTAGACTAATGAGAGGTTGAAGGAGGCCCAATAATGGACTAAGTCACTTTCCCTAGAAAGCCTTCTCAATGCATGCACATGACAGGGTTGAATTTCATTTAAAGAGACCTCCCTTGTTTCTCGAAAGGGCATAGCACTAGCTTAAGTGAAAAAGGACCTAAAAAAATGGTTAACCCAACCTACAATGGTACACTCTAGCAAGGTTTCAACTTGGATATCCCAGGGGCCACACACAAAGGTAGACCAATAGCCCTGCTTGAGGGGAACAAGTTCCACAAAGAAAATGAATACGATAGTACAACACCTAGGTGCGACCATAGAGCTACATGATTGAAACTTAAAAAGGCAATCGTGAAAGCCAAAAAAATTTGCAATTTTACCATCACATTGAACCACCAAGCATGTCAATTTTCCATCCTTCCATTGACTTCCCCAGAATAAAGCCTAGGTTAACATGGTAGGAACACACTGTATATCCCTGCATATAGCCATAACTAGCCATGTATCAAAATGATATTCAAGATGGTGGTGCCCAACCTCTGTACCAGCTTCAATCCTTTCCATAATGGTGAGATTATGCCCAAGCGTGACCACCCTAGTCACTGCAAGATTGAGCCATAAGGCTTCCAAGCCTTGCCACATGAGCCGTCATCACCCAACATGGCTACAACAAATTTCTTATTGTTAAAACATTTCAATGGCATGTTAATCAAGGAACTATATATATAAATATATATAAAACCAACCTAAAGCATAGGTTTATAGAGGATTTTTCTTTTTTTTAATTTGAAAAAAATTGACAAAACCTAAGGGTAATTATTATTTGAAGTGAAAAAAAAAATTAAAATACTTCATAAATCCAAAGTTAAAATGGATCTCTACCATGATTATAGATTTTATACATCCTAACTTTCTATTATAATAATAATAATAGTAATTTCATAATCGTGTACTTCATAAATTTCTATATAACAAAAAAATAATAATAATAAAATAAACTAACATCAAAATTTTATTTTATTTTATGAGAAAGAGTGAAGTTCAGACACTAATGCAAGCCTTATGCCAATGTTACTTTGATGAACTAGTCCATTTTGAATATGTTTTCGAATTTGGTTGTTTTACAGATTACATAAGTTAAATTTATAATTTTATCAAATATCTACCAACCTTCAAACAAAATTGATAAAAAAAATAAGCCCCAAAAACATCAAAACATAAATAATTACTACTAGTGCAACTGCCTATACCAACTCAGACCAAGATACCTACTGCTAAGAATGCTACCACTGCCTATGACCATAATTAATTCTATGTATTGCAATATTATTGTTCAATTTATTTCATAGGAATGGTGAGCAAGCATAGAATTTCAAATTTATTTTACCTATCTATTGCCTATAACCATAATTAATGCTATGTATGACCATATTATTGTTGAATTTCTTTCGTAGCAATGGTGAGCAAGCATAAAATTTCAAATTTACTTTGATTATCTATTTAAAATTTGGTGACTGCCACTTGGTTTCTGTATCTGTTATTTTAAATTTATTGCAAGTTAGCAAACATTATGCAAAAGAATGCTACTACTACCTATGACCATAATTAATGCTATGTATTGCCATATTATTGTTGAATTTCTTTCATAGTAGTGGTGAGCAAGCATAGAATTTCAAATTTATTTTACCTATCTATTACCTATAACCATTTTACTATGTATGACCATATTATTGTTGAATTTCTTTCATAGCAGTGGTGGGCTAAGCATAGAATTTCAAATTTACTTTGCTTATCTCTTGAAAATTTGGTCACTGCCAATTGGTTTCTGTACCTGTTATTTTACATTTATTAAGTTAACAAACATTATGCAAAAGAAAATAATACTTGAAAAAAAAAAGCACAAAAACCAAGATTTACAAGTAGAATTAGAAACAACAACTTGCTTTGGTATACATTTCTCTGCATTTATCTCTTAAATATACCCATGTTAATAAAAAAAAGCAATCACAGTTATTTGTCAAAATCTAAGAAGAAGTGTGCAAATCTTTAGATTTGAGCTTCTCTATTTGTACACCTGTAATTCACTGATTTGATTAGTGCCTCTCTATTTGTACACTTGTAATTCACTGATTTGATTAGTGAAGGATTTTATGACAAGTAACTTAAACGTTTACACGTCATGTACACGTCATGAAAATGAGAAATGTTAAAAAAATTATGTGGAACGTGGAACGTCAAATTCCAGGCCTTGTGGTGAGGCGAATGGAAATGGGGTTTAGTAGCTGCTGTGTATTGTCAAAATTTTATTCAACAGATAACAACGAAATTCAAAACGTAATCCACGCCTTAGCCCGTGCCTATACGGTAGCGTGTATTATAAATCAAATGAAGGGCGGCTTCTACTTGCTCCTTTGGCTTTTACTGAGACGCGATGTCAACGTAACGATAGTGTCCATATCTGCGATCCAATAACTTGGCCACCTTTGAATTCTTCAGTTACCCACGACCAAAACGACCAAACCAAAGAAGGTTCTAATAGATTTCTCAACAGAGAGGACCCACCAAAAAAAATAATCGCTAACTTTGACACATTTGATCAATCCTAAAATGTCAAATACTGCACTAATTTCATATGTTATGTATTTTCTTGTTCTTCACGCGGATACAAGATAACCACTCACCGTTTTATGTTAAATTTGTTTATAAGTATCAGAGAACTATGAATTATATTATGTAATGCGAGATCAACCCAGATTCTGACCTTGCGTGCCTCACGTTCGCAATTAAATTAAAAACTGGAATATCAAATGATGATCTGCCACCGTTAGAATCACCGCTTCTGTTAAAGACCTTCGATTCAAAAACAAACAACCTAGATTATAAATTCGTTATACGCTTGTGTTTTTCATGAGTTTAATAGTTATGGTCAGGACTTTTCTATTAAATAAAAAGGTGTTTATAAGTCCCAGTATAATTCTCATATTATATATGGCCAATATCAAGATACTGCCCGCAAGCCTTATAAAGAAATTCTGAAAAGAGTACTAAATATAGTTCAACAACTCACAATCACTCATCATTCTAGTAACTTAGGGATACTGTGACCAGAGTGATCACAAGTTGAAAGATACTCTGATCAACAAAATAAAAAAATTAGAAAATATTACAAGGCAAAAACATATTAACTTAGAAAATAATCTGATCTGTTGTAGCGGCTACAACTACTCTCCAAAAATTTGCCTTAGTTTCGTTTTGGAGCCTCCCTACCGACTATCCTCGACATCATATCTTGAACTATCAAACACATTAGTTTCAATTGTTTCATAGAAGCTTGTTAGCCTGTGTATGCAAGTTTGTTCCACCTCTTTTATAGGCTGATTTCCGAACATAGTGTCAGTTGCTAGTTGAGCATTTCCCTCTTAGAATTGCGCAATTCTGGAGGGGAACCAACATTCCATCCAAAAATTACGCAAACCTGACTGGGCTCAAGAATTGCGCAATTCTTCATGTCAATCTTCCTCTAAAAAATTGTGCAAGTCATCCTAGGACAACTGCTCAACCCAGAAATTGTGCAATCCTGCGAGATAGTCCCCTGTTCCTCCCAGAAATTGTGCAATCCCTTTGGGACACCCATCTCTTCTCAGCCCAAAAACTACGCAAAATTTCATACCAGGTTCGCAGACTGATGCATGTGCTTTCAGGTTGACTGGTTCCCTCCAGGACCAAGCAAAATTGATTTGCATGCATGGATTGTTTTTCCCAAGGAAGCATGCAAAGGCATCCCTAGATTTAGGGATCTATTATTAGCAGCTGGAGGTTACATGCAAGGATCATTTTAGAAACCTCCTGCCAAGTGTTGTTTTTACTGGATTTGTGGCATCCGCGTGATAATCTCGATTTTATCAAAACTTATGAACCAGATGTTGTGGAGCTCATTCCTCACATTGATATTATAGCTCTGACATCCCACATCACATCTAGGAGTCATGGGCACATTCAGCTCAACTGTTTCGGGGTTAATCCTGCTTCGCATGTCTTAGTGTTTCGGGTTTTGTGAATGTTGTGTGCTTGATTTCAATGAGAGCTTATTGTCGTTTCAATTCATGTTACCTAGTACAGACATCATTTCAGTTTTCGTTCACATCTCATTGTTGTCGCATGCATGACATTGTTTTTCATCAATAGTCAACATCGCGATGACTCACTTCACACACATGCATGCTTTATGGTTTTTGAATCTTGCACTTCCTGTTTGCATGCATGATCATTAACTCTTGTTTACACCCAGTTTCACCATGCATTCAATTTCTCTTGTTTTTAGACATCCGTTGTTGGGTTTGGGTTACCTTAGCCCAGACCTTGTCCGGCTTGGCTAGCACTACGCGTTTCCGGAAGCGAAGGCTCTGCCTTCCCTCCAAAAATTGTGCAAGTCTAGTGGAGTACTGACTTCTAGGCTTGCGTTACATAATCCTTGGAGGCAGTGTCCTACTGGCCCTAGAAACTGCGCAATACAGTTTTCCAATTGCATGTCACTATTGACTGAAATTGCGCATTATGTAGTTTCAATCGTCATTAGGCCATGCTGAACTCTGTATTGCACAGTTCCAGACTGTTTCCTTGCATAGTTTTGGTAGTTAGTCTCCCAATCTCCCGGCGAAAATTGCATAACCTTCATGATCGATCACATAGGTATGTTGCAAGTGATTCCTCAAGTTTGTTTTGGTTTTCAACTGATAGATTAATTTCCATGAGTGTCTCTATGTCTCCAGGTATCACGGGTGTCATCCACCTCCTAGCAGCACAGGCACAACGGCTTCCAGGAGAGCAAAGTCAAAGACACCGTTAAGAGTGCAATTAGGGATGCAGTCGATCAAGTATCTATGAACTTGCCTATCCATGAATACATCAAGTTATTCATGGAAAAGGATATAAAGGTGAATGACAACAACATCACATCGAGCAGCACCATTAGCAGCAACAGAAATCAGCACACCTACATGTGACGAAGCAAGAGGAAGGTTGTTGACAGCATAGAGGCAGAGCAAAGATGCAAGTCCAAATCAAATCCACAAATGACGAAAGTAGCTTTGGAGATTAAGGCTATGAGGTGACGATGCGACACGAAGATCGCACGAAGGAAAAGGGAGAAATAAAGAAGGAGTTGCAGGTGTTGAGGCGACAATGCGAAGAAGAACAAGAGTTGCACTGACAAGAGGAAGATTTGTAATGGGAACAAGAATAGCATGAGGCGCAACATACAGAAACCGATGAAGCTGTGCCCATACAGGTTATGGACGCATCTAGTAGCTGGCACGGAGCAGACAAGGTGAGCAGTGTTGTTGATCGCATGGAAGGGGATTCAGCAGCATGCATGTCATTGTGCACGTCCATGCGATCCCACCCATTAGCACACTCATTGAGGCGAAGATAAGAAGCAAGTTTGACTAAAGCTGAACATGTATTCCGACAAGTTGATGCACACAGCCACGAGCACATGCTTGGAAATCAACGCAGAAACTATGCATCAATATGTTTTCAGTTCGACCGCACCCAAGACGACCATGCACATGTTATCAGATGAGTTGGACAAATGAGCCATATTAGTGTACCCGAATGTGACGGATGCAAGAGTTCACTTTCAACAGGATGTCACCATTGAGCGCACAGACACCATCATGGACAACTAAGCTTGGCATCCGTTCATCACCATCGACCATCACGAGAATGTCAAAGATTTGGTTTCACTACAATGGTTTGAGTGTTAGTGATGTCTTGCATGGCTTTCTCAATCAATTTTGTCTCACATGGGTACATGTGCAGATTGTATGTAACTTCTTGTCAAGTGGAAGTTCAAGTGTCGATAGTTGAATGTAACAGTCATAGATTAGTTGAAGAGTCATGAGGGTAGATGAGCAGGCACAAAAGGGAATGTCAAGGGTCACCCCACCCTTTTCTATTTATAGTACCTCATAACTCATTGTAGAGGATTTTGGTCAGCCAAGCTTCCAATAGGAGCATCTTAGAGAAAGCTTGGATAGTATTGTAATGAGCCTTGGCTTCTCCACTATGCAGAGCTAGTATATCTCTTTGGAGAAGTAGGTGGCAGGGACTGTAATGTTCCATTGTTGGAACTGGTGGTTGGTCATTGTTGCATTGTATGACTGGAAGTTACACTTCTTAATATAACAAAGCCAACACATTTCATGCGTATGTCATATTGTATTTCAGATATCTTGTTTACTCTAAATGATATATGTATATGTTTTCTTACGCATGCATGTGTAGTTATTTTATTTATATGTATGTATGATTCTTACTGAAATGTGTTGTCAGTTTAACCATCACTTTGGATTGCTAGCTTAATTTCCTTTTAGTTTGTCATGCATCTTAGCTCGTGTGTTCCCTTCTTAACTTCATGCTTTCACAGGTTTCCAAGGGGCGCACTCACCTCACCCTCCATGTGTTAGAACCGTTCATGCACCTTCCTTGACTTGATGCATATGTCACACCCTTGCTACCAAGAAGGACATCTTACTTGCCTCTATGTGAAACCGTGGTCAAGGAGATATCGTACAACCCACTGCTAGGACTCCTACACCAAATGGTCTAAGGTCTAGTTGGGACTTCTTACCGGGGAGGTCCCCTGACATGTTGGTGGGTCCAGCACTGTCAAAATTTTGGTGCTAGAAGGAGGGCTAGCTGATAAGATGATTCATCACATTTTTTTGATCTCTGCATATCCATCATGACTAATTATAGAGTTGCTCTTTTGGAGTGTATGTCTTATGGAAACGACTTTGAAATCTCTAAAGAGCTCTCGGATAACTTGTCACATAAAACATATGATGGTGGAGGCTATGTACCCTTGGTTAGGCAAGTGGTCAGCATTGTAGGCTCATGCAAAAGACATGGAATCTTTGAAGAATACATGACCTTCATGCTATTCATCTACACGGTTCGAGGGCACCCATTGCACTGGTGTGCCATGCTGCCTGAAAAATCTATTCATTCTCTTACTCATTTGGTCACAGAGATAGACCGTGCTTTCAATCACTTTAACCTAAAGCACTCGATAAAGAAATTTTGAAATTGTTGAATCTGTTGAATAGTTTCACACATGCTTTTGTAATCTTGCATACCGATTTCCCCAAGATGAAATTGATTGGGAATTTGTCGATGGAAGACTTGAGTATCTTCTTCACATATCCGAAAATCCGCAATTCTTCAAATCATTCGAGTCCTGTTAAGAACACTTTGGTTATGGAGCTACGCAATCACAGCCAGGCACAGTTGCTGTCACAAGTGACTGTCCAACTTCACCTCATAAAATAGCTCTACCACCGCAAAGTGACATGGGAGATTATGCACACACATATGTTGAACTATCACATCCTTCCACCACACCCGCTCTTGATATCTACGTAGATTTGGATTGAAATCCTATTGGTTGTCACGTGGATTCGATCCCTCAACATTTTCCTCACGTTTTTTTGATCCTCCAGATTGTACTATCTTGTTCTCTTCCATTCCAGACTCCTTACCTGATGTGAACGAGGATCAAGTTGTCGACAGAGTTGGTACTATGTAGCCAACCTGTGCCATCATTTATGACGAGTGTGTGTGGGAATCTAAAGAAGAACCAACGGTGAAGGATGACTCCCATCCAACCACGCCTCATCCAATTTTTCCTGACATCCATTGTGATTTTTCCACTACTAATTTCCGCTGTGAAAACTCATTTCCAGATGTTTCTACTTCCGATCGTTCACAGATCACGTCGGATGTCAGTCTATCATTACATTGTGGAGAGGACACATATTCCTCCAAAAATCCATCCAATTTGTCATATTTCATCCTGAAAACACAGACAGTGAACATCCTTGCTTCTCGTCTACCCCTCTCCAAGTTTCATCAAATCATAAGGATGCTGACATACATCCTAGATTTTCTGATCTTGGTTGTCATGATGTCTCTACTTCTTCATCCGATCACCATGTTGATTCACTCGTTGCTAATCCATCAAAGCCACTGGTCTACAGTGATCTATTTTTCAACGAAGTTGAAACCCCGCACACTGTCGAGGCACTTCAACCTAAGCTGATGGTTATGTGAGGCCCTTGCTTTCCTGAGGTTGGTTTCACTTCTAATCAAGAAATTGTTGAAACACGTAGGGCTCCTCATCACTCTATACTTTGCATTCAAGATCAATCTAACACTCATATTTCACTTCCTCCACTCGAACTACATGATCCCATTGCTCATGCATTGGAGGAATCTTACATAGCAAGAACACTTGCACAATGTACGTGGTCTACCTTTCTCACGTTTGCTTGGATGTCACAATCAAGAGAATTCTTGCACTCAACATATGCACACACTGTATCACAACACCATGGAAACTCCATAGATTGCATATCATGCATTTGCACTCCCTTATGTTTTGTGGACACTTTTAAACTCGAAATGTGTTTGTATTCACCGTTATATCTTTCTTGTTTGCTAGTTTGCACAATTTTCTTGCTCCTGAACCATGCTTTCACTAACATGGGTCGACCAATGCGCTAGAGGCTGCATTGGAATTATCACTTCACATGAAATGACCCATGCACTGTTAGCTTAGGAGTAGGAGTAGTATTTGCTTTGAGTTGTTTTCTTGCATGCATGTTTGCTTATTTCTTTGTGTGTTTTCTTGCTTTAATGTTTGTTTGCTTACTTGCTTTGCATATGCATTTTCTTTGCTTCTTGTTTTGCATTTTGTCTTTTTTTTTTTTCTTGTTTTCATTCGTTGGTTAATTTCGCATGGACTGTATGAGAATCTTGAAACAAGCCTGGGTAAAGTATAAGAGGACTTGTATAGCTATTAACATTTAGTTATATGTTGTCCAGTCTCTCATGAAGAACTTGTTACTTTCAATCCATGATACATCAATGGAAAATACATTTTGTTCTAAGTGAACCTTGGTGAAAACACAACACTCGCTAGTGAACTAGTATCGCCTACTCTATTCGTTTTTTTTTTTTTGGGTTAATGCTTGTCCGCTCAGTCAAGTAGAGTAAGGTGAGGGGGGAACCTTAACAACCACATTAGAGGCATATATAAACTACTTCTCTAAAGGAACAACCTCTTCTACTCTCAATAAGTCAGGATCCCTCTTCTGCCTCTAAAATTAATAAGTGCTATACACAGTTATGAAAAATGAAAATGTGAAAAAAGTTAAAAGAAAATTAAAAGCGAATAAGGCAAAAGAAGAGAAAGGCTTCATGTGTAGAGAGGTGATACAATTAACTCCACGGGGGTACTGAACAGGCTCGCTGGTAGCGGGGCAATGCTTGTGTTCCTGTCTGACTCTGCCAGGGTACTGTCTAGGTCTGCTAGCAACAGAGCAACAATAGAGATGAAATTTAAACTCTAACGACCAATATGCTTGTGCACCAATATACCCCTCATCCCAAATCGAAACACCCATGTTGGCTTGGATTGCAATGTGTGTCGACTGACTGAGAGCTTGATAGATGCTACATCTTAAAATCAAGCAAGTGTGGAAACCAAGATGAACAAAGAACTGAACAATACTTCTGAAGGTGTTTGACTTGCTTTCCATGAACAATATCCATTCAGAGAGTTGGATTTCTACTAGTGTGTCGCCAAGTGTTGTAGCAGCTACAACCACCCTCCAAAATTTTTCCTTAGCTTTGTTTTGGAGCCTCCCTACTGACCATCCTCAACATCATGTCTTGTACTATAAATCAAATCGACTTGAGTTGTTTCATAGAGTCTTGTTAGAGTGTGTACGAAAGTTTGTTCCACCTACTTCACAGGCTGATTTTCGGAATTAGTGTTAGTTTTTGGTTAAGAAGATCCCTCTTGTAATTGCGCAATTCTGGAGGGGAACTAGCCTTCAATCTAGAAATTTCCGAGACACCCAGTTGGGTTGTGAAATTGCACAATTCTTCATGTCAGTCTTCCTCTCAAAAATTGCGCAGTTCTTCCCAGGACAGCTGCTCAGCCCCGAAATTGCACAATTGTCGGAGACAATCATTTGTTCCTCCCAGAAATTCCATAATCCCTCTAGGAAAACCATCTCTGCACAGCCTAGAAACTGTGGGAATTTTCATCCCAGGCTCGCAGATCGATGCACGTGCTTTCAGGTTGACTGGTTCCCTCCGGGACAGAGAAAAATTGATTTGCATGCATGGACTATTTTTCCCAAGGAAGCATGCAAAGGCATCCCTAGATTTAGGGATCTATTATTAGCAGTTAGAGGTTACATGAAAGGATCATTTTAGAAACCTCCTGCGAAGTGTCGCTTTTCCTATATTTGTGGCATGCGCGTCATAACATCAATTTTATCAAAACTTATGAACTAGATGCTATAGAGCTCATTCCTCGCATCAAACTTTCAGCTCTGATATCCCACATTACATCTAGGAGTCGTTGGCACATTCAGATCAGTTTTTTCAAGGTTAAGCCTGCTTTGCATGTCTTGCACTATGTTTCTATCGCTTTTTGTGTTTTGGATTGTGTGAGTGTTGTCTACTTGATTTCAATGAGGACTTGTTGTCATTTCAATGCATGTTAGCTTGCACATGCATTGTTTCAGTTTTCGTTCGCATCTCACTGCTGTCGCATGCATGACATTGTTTTTGCACCGATAGTTGCCGTCATGGTGAATTACTACACACACATGCATGCATTCCTGTTTCTGAATCCTGCACTTACTATTTGCATGCATGATCATTCACTCTTGTTTACACCCAATTTCACCATGCATTCACACTTCTCATGTTTTTAGTCATCCATCGGCAGGTCTGGGCTCCCTTAGCCCAAACCTTGCCCTACCCGGCTAGCACTGGGAATTTTTGGAAGCGAAGGCTTTGCCTTCCCTCCAGAAATTGTGCAAGTCTAGCCCAACAATGACCTCTAGGCTTGCATTGCACAATCCTTGGAGGCAGTGTCTTGCTGGCCCGAGAAACTACACAATGCAGTATGTTGGTTGCATGTCACTACTGAATGAAATTATGCATTGCACATTTTCTATCCTCAGGAGGCCAGGCTAGATTGTGCATTACGTAGAACCAACAGTCAGTTAGCCTCCTAATAGCCTAGACTATGCCTTGCATAGTTTTGATAATCAGTCTCCCGACGTCCCGGCTGAAATTGTGCAGTCTTCATGATCAATCACATAGGTATTTTGCAAGTCAGTCCTCAAGTTTGTTTTGGTTTTCAACTTGCAGATTGCTTACCATGAGTGTTGCTATGCCTCTATGTATCATGGGTGTCGTCGCCTCCCAGCAGCACAGACACAATGGCTTCTAGGAGAGCAGACTCAAAGACATCATTAAGAGCACAATTGGGGATGTAGTCGATCAAGTGTCTATGAACTTACCTATCCACAAAGACATCAAGTTGTTCATGGACAAGGATATCAAGGTGAATGGCAACGACATCACAACAAGCAGCACCATTAGTAGAAGCAAAAGGCAGCAAACCTACACACGACGAATGCAAGAGGAAGGTTGTTGACAACATAGAGGCAAAGCAAAGCTACAAGTCCAAAGAAAATCCACTAATGACGAAAGCATCTTTGGAGATTGAGGCTATGACGTAACGGCGTGACATGAACATCGTGTGAAGGAAAAGAGAGTAACAGAGAAGGAGTTACATTTGTTGAAGCGGTAACTCAAAGAAAAATAGGAGCTACGCTGATAAGAGAAAGACTTGTAGTGGGAACAGGAAAAAAAGGAGGCGCAACATACACATACCGATGAAACTACACCCATATAGGTTATGGACCCATCTAATAGCTGGAACGATGTAGACAAGGTGAGCAATGTTGTTGATCACATGCAAGGGGCATGTCATTGTGCACACGCATACAATCCCACCCATTGGCACACGCACCGAGGCAAAGACAAGAAGAAAGTCCGACTGGAGCTTAGCATGTATTCCAAAAAGTTGATGCACATAGCCACTAGCACATGCTTGGAAATCAATGTAGACACTATGCATCAGTATGTTACTGATTCAGTCATGACCATGTGCATGCTACCAAACGAATTGGACAGAGGAGCCATATCAGTGTACCTAGATGCAATGGAGGTAAGAGTTTGCTTTCATCAAGATGTCACCATTGAGCGCACGGACACCATCATGGATGACCAAGCTTGGCATCTATTCATCACCATTGACCATCACGAGGATGTTGAAGAGTTGGTCTCACCACAACGGTCTGAGTGTTAGTGATGTCTTGCATGGCTTGCTCAAGCCATTTTGTCTCACATGGGTACATGTGTAGATTGTATGTAACGTCTTGTCAAGTGGAAGTTCAAGTGTCGATTGTTGAATGTAACAGTCATAGAGTAGTTGAACAGTCATGAGAGTAGATGAGCAGTCACAAAGGGGAATGTCAAGGGTCACCCCAGCCTTTTCTATTTATAGTACCTCAAAACTCATTGTAGAGGCTTTTGGTCAGCCAAGCTTCCAATAGGAGTATCTTAGAGAAAGCTTCAACGGTATTGTAATGAGCCTTGGCTTATCCACTGTGTAGAGCTAGTATATCTCTTTGGAGGAGTAGGCGGCAGTGACTATAACATTCCACTGTCAAAACAGGTGGTTGGTCATGGTTGTATTGTATGACTGGAACTTACACTTCTTAATATAATAGAGCCATCACATTTCATGCATATGTCGTATTTTATTTCAGTTATCTTGTTTACTCTAAATGATATATGTATCTATTTTCTTACGCATGCATGTGTAGCTATTTTATGTATATGTATGTATGAATCTTACTGAAATGTGTTGTTGGTTTAACCATAAATTTGGATTGCTATCTTACTTTCCTTCTATTTTGTGATGCATCTTAGCTTGCGTGTTCCCTTCTTAACTTCGTGCTTTCATAGGTTTCCAAGGGGCGCACTCACCTCACCCTCTGTGTGTTAGAACCGCTCATGCACCTTCCTTGACTTGCTGCATATGTCACACGCTTTCTACCAATAGGGAAATATTACTTTCTTTTGTGTGAAACCGCAGTCAAGGCGATACTGTATGACCCACTTCTTAGACTCCTACACCAAATGGTCTGAGGTCTAGTTGGGACTTCTTAACAGGGAGATCCCTTGACATGTTGGTGGGTCCAGCACCATTAATAGATCCCTTGGAAGCTAACATTGTCACTTTAGTACGATGCAATATTTGTTCAAGATTGTCTCTTGACATGTGTGTTTCTGTAGGCTCTGGGCATTCAATTCAAGCTTGTTTTGCTGGAGGCGTTGCAAATATGGAGCAAGGCTCCCTTTGTTGGTTTATTTTTCTTTGTTCACTATATCATTGATGACATGGATGCATTCAATTACTTGTTGCAGGCTAATAAACTGTGGGGGTCTTCTTCTTCCCCCGAAAAATTTGTGAAGAAATTAGCTGAGATCCTTGCAGTGGAACTCTCTCCTTCAAATTCATGCAAAAGAGCCTTAGGTCTCTCATAAAAAGTGTTGGTTGGCAATTTTATGGGCATGTAACTGAATCCAAAATCTATTCAAACATAGATCACAAAATAATGGACCCCTAAGCTTCAATGTCATGTAATTTTTATATATCACAAAAAAAATGGACCCCAAGCTTCAAGGTCATGTAATTTCTTTCTAGTAGGTAGGGGCTTCTATGTCTTTTTGTTTCTTATCAAAATGGAAAGAAATTTGTTTTTCAAATTAGGACTATATTTCATGGGGTCTATATATCTCTTTATCACTCCACGGAATTTGAATTTTAGTCAAGATTCTAACATTACTTCTATGTCCATGTGGGTATGGCTGCCACACCTTCCTCTTCATCATTGGGGGCCTAATGCATTAAAAGACATAGGAAAGAAGCTTGGTTGTTATCTAGATAAAATAAAACCAAAAGGAGGTCATTTTTCTTTTGCTCGCATATGTTGAGGTAAAATTTAATGAAGGTTTACTAGAGGCCCCAAAGATAAATAGGAGGATGGAGCCATATCTAAGAATCAGAATATTAGTATATTCCTTTCAAGCGCAATGATTTTCATAGCCATGGGAACTTCGCCAAAAAATGCCCCCAACGAAAAAAATATGAGTAGGCCCAACCCCTGTTTCTAAAGAGGCTAGTTTCCAACTAAGCAAGATGCCAACCCTAAATAAACTTGTTGACGTAGATCTAGTGCCAGTGCTAGAACCTTATTTTAGTAAAAATTCTTTTGAGACTCTTCAATATCCAAAACAATATGAAGATTCCCCTATGGATGAAACCCCAAATGAAATTCTTTTGAGACTCTTCAATATCCAAAACAATATGAAGATTCCCCTATGGATGAAACCCCAAATGAGGATCAGGGAGATACATACATGTTGGTGGAGAATGCATTCAAGCTCCTTCATAAGTCACCTCTCCAGTTTTAGGCTCATATTTTAAGGAAAGAGCATTGACATTGACATCCTCTAAACTTGTGCAAGTGAAGAGATCTACCCCAAATACTTACCATAAAGTTATGGCACTTAGATTAGCTCATGTAAATTCATTCATAGGAGGTAATGTTCAAAAATCCATCTCCTCAAATACAAATCAACCACCTTTCACAAGAGGCAGGAAATCCAATAAAGAAAATCAGAACATGAAACAGATGCTAACTTAGCTTTAGGGTGCCAACTCTACATGGAAAATTTGTTCCAAAATACTAGCTCAATGTATTTATTTTCACTCTCTTATGCTTGCAATATGTAAGAATTTACTCTTGTAAACATGTAGAAAGACTTAAGTACTTATGAAAATTAGTAAGAATTTTTTCCCATGATTTTAGTTAGTTCCTTAGTGGAAGATCCCACGAAAGAAATTGCAATGAATTTCCCATATATTTTACTAAGATTTGTTTCCCATGATATTAGTCACTTCCTTAGTGGAAGATCCCATGAAAGAAATTGCAATGAATTTCCCATATATTTGTTGCGACCAGATTTACTATAATATTTACTCTTTTTTGTCAAAAAAAAATATAAAATATAAAATAATCTAGAGTGTAGTCTCAAGAGATTTTGTACCCTCATTAATTGAGTGAGATTTCGTGGTGTTCATCAATGACTGTAAATATTTAAATGTTGGCTCAATCAATAACAAAAAGTTAAAAGTAATAAACATAATAGAATTCAATTTGTTATGTTGCAATTTTATTTTTATTAATAAAGTTACTAAAAATATTTTAATAAAAGAAAATCATAATATATATATATATATATATCACATCAAAATATATAACATATAAATATTAGTTATAAATTAGGATCAATTTTACGCTATAAATTAAAATAATAATTGGGTAAACATATTTAAATTTAATTAAAAAGCATATAAAAACTTAATACTTACAATAAAATTACAATATAACAAAATTATTAACCAAAGATATTCACCCTCACTTTAACTTGGATGTTATTAAATTGTAAATAGGCTTTGTTACAATGTCATGTGAGAAATAAAAATGGTTATAATTACTTTTGAAAAATATATAAACCCTTTGTCCTCATCTGCTTAATTAAAGAATAATAAAATGTACAAGTAATATATAGCTCAATATGGGAGAGAAGTTGTAGTGTCCCTAAATAAGTGTAAACATTTAATTGTTCACTCAATTAAAAATAAAAAGTTAAAAGTAATAAAAATAATAATTGTCATATTGTAATTTTGTTTTTATTAATAAAATTAGGAAACCATATTTTAGATTAAAAATATTAGAATATACATATCCCATGAAAATATATAACATATAAGTAGTAGCTATAAATTAAAAACCATTTACCACATAAATTAAAATAATGATTTGGTAACTATATTTAAATTTAAGTAATAAGCACATGAAAATTAATACTTACAATATAACAAGATTCTTACACATGGATATTCACTCTCACTTTACCATGGATATTGTTAAGATGTAAATATACTTGGTTACAATACAATGGACCAATAACATGACTTATCAATAACATATGCCCAAAAACCATAACTTACTTCCCAATCAAAATATTTTATTTTAATTTTATTTTATAATTTTTTTTAATTAAATCTAAAGAAAAAACATTATAATTAATTTTCAGATATATCTAAAACATCTATCCTCACTAATATTCAATACATTGTGTGGATATTTCATAGAGATTAAATCAAAGTTTTAATGAAATTAAAAATGAAAATAATTATATACGTAGAGAGGTGAAATTTATATAATATAGATAATATTATTAAGAACCAACATAGATCCATGTTAACTAAGAATCTACCAAGTGATGAGATGAATCAACTATCTTGAGGCGCAAACATTTCCTCAAGTTTTTCACTCAAAAAGAAGTTTGCATCTTAAGATATTTGATCCCTCTGGTCACTTGGTAGATCTAGAGTTAAGATGGATCAATGTATAAAGCAATTGAAAAAACAAATTCTTATGGGTAAAACATTTAAAGAAGTATCCTTATTTTACATTTTGGTCCCTTTGAAAGTATATTTTCTTTCAATTTTATCTAAAATCTAGCAAAAATTTAATGAAATTACAAGTTTAAGTTGTATAGTCTACACAATAAAAGTGTCAAGGTAGATTTGCAAGGCATTTAATGTATTTATACATTTAAAAACCAATTTAAATAATGAAAAAAGGCCATATATATATATATATATATATATATATATATATTTGGAAGTAAAGTATATACATAATCTCCTCGATGACCACTTAGTAGTTGAATTGCCATAGGAGCCTATTCGTCCTCCACGCACGCCTTTAACTCACCATGACGAACCGAACTAGCTCTAAATACCCTCTAGTGGAGACCCTTCTCGCATGTTAGTCGATAAATATAGGACCTGTAGTGGCAATTCCTTCAGTTTGTTGTTTCGGGAGATCAATTTGGGTTGTGCGAAGAACAGTGGAGTTGAGTCCTAAGATGCCTCACTGGGGTCAAGACCTTGGGTGAGAAGAGAGGAAGTTCCCTGGGATTGTTGGAGGTGGTGTGATACTGAACTCCATGATTGTCCATGGGACCCTAGAACGCGAATTGCTAGGGTGCCTTTTCTCCTTCTCGCCTACAATTTCTGCTCAAGGGATGAAAATTCTATGGAGGTGCTGAAGCTTGTGTATGTTGTTCGGGCTAAGGTTTTTCCCATATAATTATATTTTCACTCTCTGAATTTGGGTACCCAATTGACTTATAATTGGGCTCGCTCCCATCTCTATGGCTCGCTCCCCATGTCATGTGGTATCCCCTGCCACACTAGAGTCCATTGCTAAACAACTACAAAATGTCTAGTTGAACATGGATATTCTCTGGGAACATTGATATGATGACCACAATGAGCTGGTGGCATACATCAATGACATCCAGTACAACTAGAACAAAATATTGGAACAATTAGAAAACCTTCGATGCCAACTTTGTCGCACCAATGAACACCTCCGCGGCTTGGAAATGAGGGTGGAGCACATTGATTTTCATATTCATGAGCATGTCGACTATTTCGCAGCTCCTCCTATAATACCTCCCAACCCCCCTCCTTAATATGCTACCATCACTCCTATTTAACTTTTAGTTTTCTTTAAGCATGTTAAGACTACAATTTATATCAGAAATAATGTATGTTATCTGCTTTTTATGGTTTCCTCCAGGTCTCGATCTCAACAAGTCTGGCCAAAATGAGAGAAAGGGGCCTATTGAGATGAATTTTGTACTCAATGTTTTTTCTGAAAATATAATGAAAGTGCTTTGATTGAATATATATATATATATATCTATATATATATATATATATATATATATATATATATATATATATATATATATATATATATAGATAGATAGATAGATACACACACACACATAATCTATATATATAATCTATCCACTGGCTGACATTCATGTTATCAAGTAAAAAAAATCCTAACATCAAGACTAGTACTTCCTTTAGGAAGCGTTTAGTTCTCAAAAATTTAAAAAATGCCCAACATTATACAAGTTATCATTTGTATGTTACAAGAATCAACAGGGAGGAAAGTGTATAGAGCTATTAAAAGGAGAGATTAGATTCCATGGAATCAGTCTCAACATCATCTACAAACTTGTAAAGCTCAATTATTCCAATCAGGAGCACAAGGGCATCCTTTGAGAGATCATTCGCTACCAAGTTTACTTCACTAGGGATGTGACTAAAAGTCACTTGGTTGAAGGAGCTCACCAAAACATGAATTTCAAGGAGCAATGAATTGAGAACGATGTTGGAGACCTCCACCTTTTGGTTTACCCAATCAATGATTAATTTGGAATCCCCATACACCTGTAATCTAGGGGCACCTTTTTTCTTTGCTAATTGCAATAGGTGCTATATATATATATATATATATATATATATATAGATGTTAACTTGGACCTATCAAATTTCAAGAGGGGTCAAATTTCAACGGGTGTAAATCTTTTTCCAAGCTTTGCACTCTAAAAGAAGTTTGCATCCTAAGATATTTGACCCATCTCAATGTTTGCTAGATCCATGGCTAAGATGGATCTATACTACTTATAATAAGTTTCGAGAATATGTTTCCCTTCAGCTTGAAGCATGATTTCATGCAATTTATGAGGTAACATTCCACCATTATTATCTCAACAAGGGATGGTGCTATGTTTGGATATATTTGGATTTTCTCTTTGGCTAATGCCATTTCGTTCTTCCTCTCCAAATTTATCTAACTTGTTTATTCTTTTGAATTGAAAGTTTATTTGCGAATGGTTTTATTTTCTAGGCTATGTTAACTACCAATTTTCTAAGGTCTTATATCGGTAATGTACTAGATTATTTTGTTCTCTTTACTTGGGCTCCATATTCCTTCCATTTGTTGAATTATTACAAAACTAACACTCTTTACTAACTTGCCTATAATCCTTGAGGGAGTGGCTTCCTCCTCTGTTAATCCTTAGCCTTATTACCATTTCCTATTTTTATTTCTTTGATATGGTTGGCTTTGGTTCTAGTCCTAGTCATCATGGCCATAGAGGAACTTATACTAGAAACAGATACCTCCAATAAGTGGTGCAAAAATAAACATTGAAAAGAAGGAAACTAGTGTAGAAAGAAGTTTCATTCAAGGTGATACCATTGAAGAATATATGGGGTAATGGAACACCAAAAGCTAAAACTACTAAGTCTTTTCAAACGTACTAGAATATGAAGACAATACTAAAGAAAGTTCAGGTAGTGAGGCACAACAAAATATTGATTTTCTTGGAAGCTCTTAAATTACACATTAATTAGCTAGATCACAAGGCCTCCATACTAAAATGAAGACAAATTAATTGGATTTTGCAACCCTTAAGGAGAATGTTGGAAGCCATGGTAGTAGTTTCCTTATATATGGGCATCAATATTTATCTCAATCATAAGTAAAATAATAAGGTGTCTAGGCAGTATGTAAAATGTACTATCCTTTTTTTGATAAACTTAAGGATTATTAGTCCTTTTTTGGTAAGATTAAGGATTTCTTATTTTATTGTTTGTTTGGTGCTAATTTAGTTTCCTAGTGGTATGCTAGTTGTTTTTGTTTAAATGTTTCCCCAAAATAATCTAAAGTTCATAACTAGCTATATATTTTCCCAACTCATTACTGTTATAAATGCATCTAGACAAAGTAATATGATATTTGAACTCATTACTTTTATAAATGAAAACACAGACAATATGTATACTTATTGTAAAAAGAATATTTCCTAAAATTTCTCCTCATCTATGATAATATAAATAGTAAAAAAAATTATCAAAAATTTTAAGGACAATAAAGAAATTCCTATAATTTTTTATCCTTTGATTGTATTGAATCAAATAATGTAAATAATGACCTAAATGTGGCCATTTAAATTGTAATCCCATTATATGTATGAGGATAGGAAAATATATTAGTAGTGTGCATTAATACATGGTGTAAATGGGAACGATGATTAATATGAGGACAATTAACAATATTTGGTGTGAGCTAGGTGCTATCATGATGGCAGACACACTCATCGAGCTCACCATGGTAATTTCAAAGACTTTGTTTTAGTCATTGGGTATTTATTTGTATTATAATCTTAGGGGAAGTGAGTCTCTCCCAGTGCATGGAGACTTTAATTACCTAGGTTTATGGAGCTTTCAATCCCACAGATGTCTTAGTGTGTAATTCTAACCTTGGATGCTCTCACACACTCAAATAACTAGCTTTTTCCTTTGGATTTCTTTCACTTTGTCTTGTGGTGGTGGAATTTCCATGTAGGAGCTTTCGATGGCGAATGTTATGGGTTCTGAAGACATATTGAAGCGAATATTGGAGACATCCTTGGAAATCATGATTAATTGATGAAGGTCATCATGAGGTGGCTTGAAGAAATTGGTTGGGTATGATGAAGAGTAGTGGTGACACCTTCTAAGAGATAAAGGTTTCCATTAATGATGCAACGTAGATACTAAAGTGAAGGCTAAGTGAAGATTGACAAGGCTCATTGAAGAAGAAATTAGGAGCCATGAAGTGTAACCAAACACATCTTGACATAGTGAAGCTAGGGTTGGAGCCTCGAAAACACAAGGTTGGTGCCTTGGAGGATAGGGTTGGATCCCTAGAGGATCAGAGTCCTCAAGAAACTAGGTCAGAGCTTGAACTAGATAAAGGGTTAGAGCCCTTGAGGTTGGTGCCTCAAACTTGACAAGGTTGGAACATTAGAAGTCCAAGTCGTTTCTTGGTAAATATAGGTTGGAGCCTAGGAGATTGAAGATAGGTGTCTTCATCTAGGGTTGGATCCCTACATATATTGTACTTGATTTATTGTAAAGAATAAATTATTAAAAGAATTTATTCTTATTGTTCATTTTGTGTTCTAAATATAAGTGATCTAACTGGTAAACACAACAATTGAAAAGAAATATAGATTCACCCCCCCCCCCCCCCCCACCCCCAGTATTTCCAACAATAAGCTAGACTATGACAAAGTTTTTTGTTGGAAACCTAAGGTTGAACCCTGGGTCTTTGATAATTAAATTTTATGCTAACAAATGGTTCCATTGTCAGAACTCATAAAAATATCAAAAGGGATCTAGATCACAAGTGTTAAGGATACTTAGTGGGGACATTCAGGATTCGTGGCATGAGAATATTAATCACTTTATACTTCAAAAATATCAACTATGATAGAAGAATCTAGATTGGTTTAAGGAAGATGTTTTGTATGCAGAGCTTGCCTGCAATCAATACGAAATTTTTTGATGTAAGTTTCTTGAGGAATTGCAAAATTGGTTTAGGAGGCTACAAGTTAAATCGAGAGAAGGGAATCTTGTAACAACCTTGGTTAAAAATCCATGTAAAAATATATAAGACCATGATCATCGGACACGTATTCCAAGATGAATGGTGGGAAAAAACATCCTACTGGGGTGTCACTTTGGTTTATTATGGCTAAGGAAATTGGGAAAGGCAATGGAAAAGGATTTGGAAAGACAAGAGGCATTTTAGCACATTTATTTATGAAAATAATGGAAATTAGGAGAAAAGGAAGGTGAAAGGTCACAAGTTTCATGTGAGGAGGAAAATGAAGGAAAATAATCGAAAATGAATAAAATAGAGGTCTCATTAATAAAAAGGCTTTTGAGGATCAGTTGGTAGGCTTTTGACAATTTTTGATGGAGCTCTCTTCTATTATGTCTCTCTCTCATACTCTTGGACACTTAGAGTTTTCTTGGAGCACCCTTGGAGGAGTGTGGCATACTTGGACTTTTGGAGCAAGAAGGAAAAGGAAGAGTAGGAAAGTGCAAGAGGACATCGGGATCTGTAGCTACAATAGGTTTTTATTGTAGGTACCATGTTGCATGTATGTTTTGCTCGCTAGTTTTGCCATGCATGGCATATGCATGTGGTTAGTTGGTCATGATCTATCACTGGCATGGAGGATTGTCTGTATTGACAGTGGATTTGCATAGTCTTTTCATTTCCTAGATAGTCTTGGTGTTGTGGTTTTTTTTTTTTTTTCCTGGTTGGTTCTCATGTTTCCTTTAGCTTGGGTTGAGTTACTAGCTCCTGGAGCCTTAGTTAGACAAACACTCTAGAGCCCTATAACAACTTAGGTTGCATTGCTAGTCGTGGAGCCTTTGTTGGAAAAACACTATGTAGCCCTTGGTGGGTTGAGTTACTAGTCCTTTGGCTATGTTTGGAAACTGCAATTCTAAATGAATGAGTGCTTTGGATACATGGAATGTTCTTAACCTTGAATTTGTTTGACATTATGAGGATATATGTTATATTCATAAAAATGTATTTGATAGATATACTAGTTGGTTCTAGTTATGGCTAGATTCGTTAAAGGATTGGAGTCCCTTGAGAGATGGCGTGGATGTGTTTAGTTATAAGCAACGTGCTTGGCACAACAATGTAAGATAAATGGTGCATTGCTATGTTTATTTATGAACTCATAGTTTTGTGTTTATGGAAATATGATATAGGGGATTGCATGGCAAAGAGACTGCCATGAAATTTTGAAGAAGGTTCAGGCTGAGATTTCCTTTGGAAGCATTGGGAACCATGGGGATTGATTCATGGTGCCTGTTGAGAGTCTGGTGCTTTTGGTATTTTATGATTTTTTTGAGATTGATTATGGGTGTTGATTGTGTCTAGTGCAAGGCCTTGCCACTTTGTTTGGGATGTCGTATTGTTATTGGTGTTCATGGATTTCTTCTTGTTTGTTTCTTGTTCTTGCCTTTTATGTTTTGGTAGTATTTCAAATTGGTTTGGAAAGAGGAAAATTAGTGGAGCTCGAGGAGATATTAATGAAATCCAACAGGAAATGTAAGACAAGTATGAAGTTGGTGCATGTATAAGGGAGGTTGAAGGCAAGAGTATGACAACCAGTTGGATTGGTTGGGTCCATTGGTGTAAATGGACGATGGAAGGATAGTCATGAGAAAAGTGATCAAGAAAGGAAAAGTTAATGGACTTGAGGTGTCAAATGCCTTGGCTATGTTGGGAATTGTTGTTCGCAATATCGTGCATGTTGCGATCATGATTATTTTGATATATATATATATATGTATGTATGTATGTATGTATGTATGTATGTATATATATATATATATATATATATATATATATATATGTATGTATGTATGTACACACACACACACACATATATATATGTCATGTCTGACAGGGTCATCATGGATCATGATTGTTTTTATGGTAATGTTTATATGTATATATGTATGTATGTATGTCATTGTCTGACGTGATAATGATTTTTTAATGCTAATATTTATATGTACACAAATCCATGTATCTATGTCACTGTCTGACAAGGTTGCCATGGGTCATTCTTCTAGAGGAATGATTTCTTACGCAGGTGAATGGCATGAAGAGATTTTTGGTTCATGAGGAATCAAGTGGGAAGAGTAGTCCTCACAAATATATGAAGTCACTATCATGTGGATATGAATTGATATTATGTTATTATAGTATGTTTATGTTATGGATAGGCTAATGCTAAGAGATACATCAGCGGAATGAAAATAACATGATCCATGACATGGTAGAATAAGCATGGATGGCAGAGAGACTCTAGAAGAAAGGTTGTCGGGTATAGACAGTGTGGTTTTGCATTGTGGTCCTACTGTTGTGCATATGTTGTATATGTTGTACATGTTGCATTTGTGATGTTGTGCGCATGCAGTGTTGTGTATATATAGTGTGTGTACATGTTGTTTATACAATGTTATGTGCAGGGTGGTACATATAGCGTTGTGCGAATGTTGCATATGCAATGCTGGGTATATATGGTGCTATGTATGTTTTGGATATGCGGTGGTGTGTACATATCATACTATGTGCATGATGGATATGTGGTATTGTGTGCATATGGTGTTATGCGCATGTTGGATATGTAGTGTTGTGTACACAGGGTGCTATGTACATGTTGTATATGCAGTGCTATGTACATATTGTGGTGTGTACATGTTGTACATGTGGTGTTATGTACATATGGTGTTGTGTGGATGATTATACAAGTGATCTTGTGAGCATGTGGTGTTGTGTATATGTTGTAAATATGGTGTTGTGTGTAGGTGGTGTTGTGTACATGTCGTGCATATCGTGTTGTGTACATGTCATGCATATCGTGTTGTGTACATGTGGTATCATGTACATGTGCATGTGATGTTATGTACATATGGCATTGTGTACACATTTTACAGGTAGTATGATGTACATGTGGTGTTTTGTACACATTGTGCAGGTGGTTCCGTGTACATGTGATGTTGTGTACACATTGTGCAGGTGGTGCTTTGTACAGGTAGTACTATGTACATGTTGTACATATGGTACTGGTGTACATGTGGTATTGTGTGCATGTCGTACATGTCGTGTTGCGAGCATGCGGTACTATGTATGTGCATTGTGAAGTTGTGGTATTGTAACATGTGAATTCGTTGTGTTGTAATTTGTGTACGTATTTGTGTTGTGTAGTAAATCAGGTGTAGGTGTATGTATTGTGTTGTGTTGTACACCGAATGTAGGAGTATGTATTGTGTTGTGTTGTACACTGAGAATTCTTCAGTTACCCACGACCAAAACGACCAAACCAAAGAAGGTTCTAATAGATTTCTCAACAGAGAGGACCCACCAAAAAAAATAATCGCTAACTTTGACACATTTGATCAATCCTAAAATGTCAAATACTGCACTAATTTCATATGTTATGTATTTTCTTGTTCTTCACGCGGATACAAGATAACCACTCACCGTTTTATGTTAAATTTGTTTATAAGTATCAGAGAACTATGAATTATATTATGTAATGCGAGATCAACCCAGATTCTGACCTTGCGTGCCTCACGTTCGCAATTAAATTAAAAACTGGAATATCAAATGATGATCTGCCACCGTTAGAATCACCGCTTCTGTTAAAGACCTTCGATTCAAAAACAAACAACCTAGATTATAAATTCGTTATACGCTTGTGTTTTTCATGAGTTTAATAGTTATGGTCAGGACTTTTCTATTAAATAAAAAGGTGTTTATAAGTCCCAGTATAATTCTCATATTATATATGGCCAATATCAAGATACTGCCCGCAAGCCTTATAAAGAAATTCTGAAAAGAGTACTAAATATAGTTCAACAACTCACAATCACTCATCATTCTAGTAACTTAGGGATACTGTGACCAGAGTGATCACAAGTTGAAAGATACTCTGATCAACAAAATAAAAAAATTAGAAAATATTACAAGGCAAAAACATATTAACTTAGAAAATAATCTGATCTGTTGTAGCGGCTACAACCACTCTCCAAAAATTTGCCTTAGTTTCGTTTTGGAGCCTCCCTACCGACTATCCTCGACATCATATCTTGAACTATCAAACACATTAGTTTCAATTGTTTCATAGAAGCTTGTTAGCCTGTGTATGCAAGTTTGTTCCACCTCTTTTATAGGCTGATTTCCGAACATAGTGTCAGTTGCTAGTTGAGCATTTCCCTCTTAGAATTGCGCAATTCTGGAGGGGAACCAACATTCCATCCAAAAATTACGCAAACCTGACTGGGCTCAAGAATTGCGCAATTCTTCATGTCAATCTTCCTCTAAAAAATTGTGCAAGTCATCCTAGGACAACTGCTCAACCCAGAAATTGTGCAATCCTGCGAGATAGTCCCCTGTTCCTCCCAGAAATTGTGCAATCCCTTTGGGACACCCATCTCTTCTCAGCCCAAAAACTACGCAAAATTTCATACCAGGTTCGCAGACTGATGCATGTGCTTTCAGGTTGACTGGTTCCCTCCAGGACCAAGCAAAATTGATTTGCATGCATGGATTGTTTTTCCCAAGGAAGCATGCAAAGGCATCCCTAGATTTAGGGATCTATTATTAGCAGCTGGAGGTTACATGCAAGGATCATTTTAGAAACCTCCTGCCAAGTGTTGTTTTTACTGGATTTGTGGCATGCGCGTGATAATCTCGATTTTATCAAAACTTATGAACCGGATGTTGTGGAGCTCATTCCTCACATTGATATTATAGCTCTGACATCCCACATCACATCTAGGAGTCATGGGCACATTCAGCTCAACTGTTTCGGGGTTAATCCTGCTTCGCATGTCTTACGTTGCGTTTCTATCATTTTTTGTGTTTCGGGTTTTGTGAATGTTGTGTGCTTGATTTCAATGAGAGCTTATTGTCGTTTCAATTCATGTTACCTAGTACAGACATCATTTCAGTTTTCGTTCACATCTCATTGTTGTCGCATGCATGACATTGTTTTTCATCAATAGTCATCATCGCGATGACTCACTTCACACACATGCATGCTTTATGGTTTTTGAATCTTGCACTTCCTGTTTGCATGCATGATCATTAACTCTTGTTTACACCCAGTTTCACCATGCATTCAATTTCTCTTGTTTTTAGACATCCGTTGTTGGGTTTGGGTTACCTTAGCCCAGACCTTGTCCGGCTTGGCTAGCACTACGCGTTTCCGGAAGCGAAGGCTCTGCCTTCCCTCCAAAAATTGTGCAAGTCTAGTGGAGTACTGACTTCTAGGCTTGCGTTACATAATCCTTGGAGGCAGTGTCCTACTGGCCCTAGAAACTGCGCAATACAGTTTTCCAATTGCATGTCACTATTGACTGAAATTGCGCATTATGTAGTTTCAATCGTCATTAGGCCATGCTGAACTCTGTATTGCACAGTTCCAGACTGTTTCCTTGCATAGTTTTGGTAGTTAGTCTCCCAATCTCCCGGCGAAAATTGCATAACCTTCATGATCGATCACATAGGTATGTTGCAAGTGATTCCTCAAGTTTGTTTTGGTTTTCAACTGATAGATTAATTTCCATGAGTGTCTCTATGTCTCCAGGTATCACGGGTGTCATCCACCTCCTAGCAGCATAGGCACAACGGCTTCCAGGAGAGCAAAGTCAAAGACACCGTTAAGAGTGCAATTAGGGATGCAGTCAATCAAGTATCTATGAACTTGCCTATCCATGAATACATCAAGTTATTCATGGAAAAGGATATAAAGGTGAATGACAACAACATCACATCGAGCAGCACCATTAGCAGCAACAGAAATCAGCACACCTACATGTGACGAAGCAAGAGGAAGGTTGTTGACAGCATAGAGGCAGAGCAAAGATGCAAGTCCAAATCAAATCCACAAATGACGAAAGTAGCTTTGGAGATTAAGGCTATGAGGTGACGATGCGACACGAAGATCGCAAGAAGGAAAAGGGAGAAATAAAGAAGGAGTTGCAGGTGTTGAGGCGACAATGCGAAGAAGAACAAGAGTTGCACTGACAAGAGGAAGAGTTGTAATGGGAACAAGAATAGCATGAGGCGCAACATACAGAAACCGATGAAGCTGTGCCCATACAGGTTATGGACGCATCTAGTAGCTGGCACGGAGCAGACAAGGTGAGCAGTGTTGTTGATCGCATGGAAGGGGATTCAGCAGCATGCATGTCATTGTGCACGTCCATGCGATCCCACCCATTAGCACACTCATTGAGGCGAAGATAAGAAGCAAGTTTGACTAAAGCTGAACATGTATTCCGACAAGTTGATGCACACAGCCACGAGCACATGCTTGGAAATCAACGCAGAAACTATGCATCAATATGTTTTCAGTTCGACCGCACCCAAGACGACCATGCACATGTTATCAGATGAGTTGGACAAAGGAGCCATATTAGTGTACCCGAATGTGACGGATGCAAGAGTTCACTTTCAACAGGATGTCACCATTGAGCGCACAGACACCATCATGGACAACTAAGCTTGGCATCCGTTCATCACCATCGACCATCACGAGAATGTCAAAGATTTGGTTTCACTACAATGGTTTGAGTGTTAGTGATGTCTTGCATGGCTTTCTCAATCAATTTTGTCTCACATGGGTACATGTGCAGATTGTATGTAACTTCTTGTCAAGTGGAAGTTCAAGTGTCGATAGTTGAATGTAACAGTCATAGATTAGTTGAAGAGTCATGAGGGTAGATGAGCAGGCACAAAAGGGAATGTCAAGGGTCACCCCACCCTTTTCTATTTATAGTACCTCATAACTCATTGTAGAGGATTTTGGTCAGCCAAGCTTCCAATAGGAGCATCTTAGAGAAAGCTTGGATAGTATTGTAATGAGCCTTGGCTTCTCCACTATGCAGAGCTAGTATATCTCTTTGGAGAAGTAGGTGGCAGGGACTGTAATGTTCCATTGTTGGAACTGGTGGTTGGTCATTGTTGCATTGTATGACTGGAAGTTACACTTCTTAATATAACAAAGCCAACACATTTCATGCGTATGTCATATTGTATTTCAGATATCTTGTTTACTCTAAATGATATATGTATATGTTTTCTTACGCATGCATGTGTAGTTATTTTATTTATATGTATGTATGATTCTTACTGAAATGTGTTGTCAGTTTAACCATCACTTTGGATTGCTAGCTTAATTTCCTTTTAGTTTGTCATGCATCTTAGCTCGTGTGTTCCCTTCTTAACTTCATGCTTTCACAGGTTTCCAAGGGGCGCACTCACCTCACCCTCCATGTGTTAGAACCGTTCATGCACCTTCCTTGACTTGATGCATATGTCACACCCTTGCTACCAAGAAGGACATCTTACTTGCCTCTATGTGAAACCGTGGTCAAGGAGATATCGTACAACCCACTGCTAGGACTCCTACACCAAATGGTCTAAGGTCTAGTTGGGACTTCTTACCGGGGAGGTCCCCTGACATGTTGGTGGGTCCAGCACTGTCAAAATTTTGGTGCTAGAAGGAGGGCTAGATGATAAGCTGATTCATCACATTTTTTTGATCTCTGCATATCCATCATGACTAATTATAGAGTTGCTCTTTTGGAGTGTATGTCTTATGGAAACGACTTTGAAATCTCTAAAGAGCTCTCGGATAACTTGTCACATAAAACATATGATGGTGGAGGCTATGTACCCTTGGTTAGGCAAGTGGTCAGCATTGTAGGCTCATGCAAAAGACATGGAATCTTTGAAGAATACATGACCTTCATGCTATTCATCTACACGGTTCGAGGGCACCCATTGCACTGGTGTGCCATGCTGCCTGAAAAATCTATTCATTCTCTTACTCATCTGGTCACAGAGATAGACCGTGCTTTCAATCACTTTAACCTAAAGCACTCGATAAAGAAATTTTGAAATTGTTGAATCTGTTGAATAGTTTCACACATGCTTTTGTAATCTTGCATACCGATTTCCCCAAGATGAAATTCATTGGGAATTTGTCGATGGAAGACTTGAGTATCTTCTTCACATATCCGAAAATCCGCAATTCTTCAAATCATTCGAGTCCTGTTAAGAACACTTTGGTTATGGAGCTACGCAATCACAGCCAGGCACAGTTGCTGTCACAAGTGACTGTCCAACTTCACCTCATAAAATAGCTCTACCACCGCAAAGTGACATGGGAGATTATGCACACACATATGTTGAACTATCACATCCTTCCACCACACCCGCTCTTGATATCTACGTAGATTTGGATTGAAATCTTATTGGTTGTCACGTGGATTCGATCCCTCAACATTTTCCTCACGTTTTTTTGATCCTCCAGATTGTACTATCTTGTTCTCTTCCATTCCAGACTCCTTACCTGATGTGAACGAGGATCAAGTTGTCGACAGAGTTGGTACTATGTAGCCAACCTGTTCCATCATTTATGACGAGTGTGTGTGGGAATCTAAAGAAGAACCAACGGTGAAGGATGACTCCCATCCAACCACGCCTCATCCAATTTTTCCTGACATCCATTGTGATTTTTCCACTACTAATTTCCGCTGTGAAAACTCATTTCCAGATGTTTCTACTTCCGATCGTTCACAGATCACGTCGGATGTCAGTCTATCATTACATTGTGGAGAGGACACATATTCCTCCAAAAATCCATCCAATTTGTCATATTTCATCCTGAAAACACAGACAGTGAACATCCTTGCTTCTCGTCTACCCCTCTCCAAGTTTCATCAAATCATAAGGATGCTGACATACATCCTAGATTTTCTGATCTTGGTTGTCATGATGTCTCTACTTCTTCATCCGATCACCATGTTGATTCACTCGTTGCTAATCCATCAAAGCCACTGGTCTACAGTGATCTATTTTTCAACGAAGTTGAAACCCCGCACACTGTCGAGGCACTTCAACCTAAGCTGATGGTTATGTGAGGCCCTTGCTTTCCTGAGGTTGGTTTCACTTCTAATCAAGAAATTGTTGAAACACGTAGGGCTCCTCATCACTCTATACTTTGCATTCAAGATCAATCTAACACTCATATTTCACTTCCTCCACTCGAACTACATGATCCCATTGCTCATGCATTGGAGGAATCTTACATAGCAAGAACACTTGCACAATGTACGTGGTCTACCTTTCTCACGTTTGCTTGGATGTCATAATCAAGAGAATTCTTGCACTCAACATATGCACACACTGTATCACAACACCATGGAAACTCCATAGATTGCATATCATGCATTTGCACTCCCTTATGTTTTGTGGACACTTTTAAACTCGAAATGTGTTTGTATTCACCGTTATATCTTTCTTGTTTGCTAGTTTGCACAATTTTCTTGCTCCTGAACCATGCTTTCACTAACATGGGTCGACCAATGTGCCAGAGGCTGCATTGGAATTATCACTTCACATGAAATGACCCATGCACTGTTAGCTTAGGAGTAGGAGTAGTATTTGCTTTGAGTTGTTTTCTTGCATGCATGTTTGCTTATTTCTTTGTGTGTTTTCTTGCTTTAATGTTTGTTTGCTTACTTGCTTTGCATATGCATTTTCTTTGCTTCTTGTTTTGCATTTTGTCTTCTTTTTTTTTCTTGTTTTCATTCGTTGGTTAATTTCGCATGGACTGTATGAGAATCTTGAAACAAGCCTGGGTAAAGTATAAGAGGACTTGTATAGCTATTAACATTTAGTTATATGTTGTCCAGTCTCTCATGAAGAACTTGTTACTTTCAATCCATGATACATCAATGGAAAATACATTTTGTTCTAAGTGAACCTTGGTGAAAACACAACACCCGCTAGTGAACTAGTATCGCCTACTCTATTCGTTTTTTTTTTTTTGGGTTAATGCTTGTCCGCTCAGTCAAGTAGAGTAAGGTGAGGGGGGAACCTTAACAACCACATTAGAGGCATATATAAACTACTTCTCTAAAGGAACAACCTCTTCTACTCTCAATAAGTCAGGATCCCTCTTCTGCCTCTAAAATTAATAAGTGCTATACACAGTTATGAAAAATGAAAATGTGAAAAAAGTTAAAAGAAAATTAAAAGCGAATAAGGCAAAAGAAGAGAAAGGCTTCATGTGTAGAGAGGTGATACAATTAACTCCACGGGGGTACTGAACAGGCTCGCTGGTAGCGGGGCAATGCTTGTGTTCCTGTCTGACTCTGCCAGGGTACTGTCTAGGTCTGCTAGCAACAGAGCAACAATAGAGATGAAATTTAAACTCTAACGACCAATATGCTTGTGCACCAATATACCCCTCATCCCAAATCGAAACACCCATGTTGGCTTGGATTGCAATGTGTGTCGACTGACCGAGAGCTTGATAGATGCTACATCTTAAAATCAAGCAAGTGTGGAAACCAAGATGAACAAAGAACTGAACAATACTTCTGAAGGTGTTTGACTTGCTTTCCATGAACAATATCCATTCAGAGAGTTGGATTTCTACTAGTGTGTCGCCAAGTGTTGTAGCAGCTACAACCACCCTCCAAAATTTTTCCTTAGCTTTGTTTTGGAGCCTCCCTACTGACCATCCTCAACATCATGTCTTGTACTATAAATCAAATCGACTTGAGTTGTTTCATAGAGTCTTGTTAGAGTGTGTACGAAAGTTTGTTCCACCTACTTCACAGGCTGATTTTCGGAATTAGTGTTAGTTTTTGGTTAAGAAGATCCCTCTTGTAATTGCGCAATTCTGGAGGGGAACTAGCCTTCAATCTAGAAATTTCCGAGACACCCAGTTGGGTTGTGAAATTGCACAATTCTTCATGTCAGTCTTCCTCTCAAAAATTGCGCAGTTCATCCCAGGACAGCTGCTCAGCCCCGAAATTGCACAATTGTCGGAGACAATCATTTGTTCCTCCCAGAAATTCCATAATCCCTCTAGGAAAACCATCTCTGCACAGCCTAGAAACTGTGGGAATTTTCATCCCAGGCTCGCAGATCGATGCACGTGCTTTCAGGTTGACTGGTTCCCTCCGGGACAGAGAAAAATTGATTTGCATGCATGGACTATTTTTCCCAAGGAAGCATGCAAAGGCATCCCTAGATTTAGGGATCTATTATTAGCAGTTAGAGGTTACATGAAAGGATCATTTTAGAAACCTCCTGCGAAGTGTCGCTTTTCCTATATTTGTGGCATGCGCGTCATAACATCAATTTTATCAAAACTTATGAACTAGATGCTATAGAGCTCATTCCTCGCATCAAACTTTCAGCTCTGATATCCCACATTACATCTAGGAGTCGTTGGCACATTCAGATCAGTTTTTTCAAGGTTAAGCCTGCTTTGCATGTCTTGCACTATGTTTCTATCGCTTTTTGTGTTTTGGATTGTGTGAGTGTTGTCTACTTGATTTCAATGAGGACTTGTTGTCATTTCAATGCATTTTAGCTTGCACATGCATTGTTTCAGTTTTCGTTCGCATCTCACTGCTGTCGCATGCATGACATTGTTTTTGCACCGACAGTTGCCGTCATGGTGAATTACTACACACACATGCATGCATTCCTGTTTCTGAATCCTGCACTTACTATTTGCATGCATGATCATTCACTCTTGTTTACACCCAATTTCACCATGCATTCACACTTCTCATGTTTTTAGTCATCCATCGGCAGGTCTGGGCTCCCTTAGCCCAAACCTTGCCCTACCCGGCTAGCACTGGGAATTTTTGGAAGCGAAGGCTTTGCCTTCCCTCCAGAAATTGTGCAAGTCTAGCCCAACAATGACCTCTAAGCTTGCATTGCACAATCCTTGGAGGCAGTGTCTTGCTGGCCCGAGAAACTACACAATGCAGTATGTTGGTTGCATGTCACTACTGAATGAAATTATGCATTGCACATTTTCTATCCTCAGGAGGCCAGGCTAGATTGTGCATTACGTAGAACCAACAGTCAGTTAGCCTCCTAATAGCCTAGACTATGCCTTACATAGTTTTGATAATCAGTCTCCCGACGTCCCGGCTGAAATTGTGCAGTCTTCATGATCAATCACATAGGTATTTTGCAAGTCAGTCCTCAAGTTTGTTTTGGTTTTCAACTTGCAGATTGCTTACCATGAGTGTTCCTATGCCTCTATGTATCATGGGTGTCGTCGCCTCCCAGCAGCACAGACACAATGGCTTCTAGGAGAGCAGACTCAAAGACATCATTAAGAGCACAATTGGGGATGTAGTCGATCAAGTGTCTATGAACTTACCTATCCACAAAGACATCAAGTTGTTCATGGACAAGGATATCAAGGTGAATGGCAACGACATCACAACGAGCAGCACCATTAGTAGAAGCAAAAGGCAGCAAACCTACACACGACGAATGCAAGAGGAAGGTTGTTGACAACATAGAGGCAAAGCAAAGCTACAAGTCCAAAGAAAATCCACTAATGACGAAAGCATCTTTGGAGATTGAGGCTATGACGTAACGGCGTGACATGAACATCGTGTGAAGGAAAAGAGAGTAACAGAGAAGGAGTTACATTTGTTGAAGCGGTAACTCAAAGAAAAATAGGAGCTACGCTGATAAGAGAAAGACTTGTAGTGGGAACAGGAAAAAAAGGAGGCGCAACATACACATACCGATGAAACTACACCCATATAGGTTATGGACCCATCTAATAGCTGGAACGATGTAGACAAGGTGAGCAATGTTGTTGATCACATGCAAGGGGCATGTCATTGTGCACACGCATACAATCCCACCCATTGGCACACGCACCGAGGCAAAGACAAGAAGAAAGTCCGACTGGAGCTTAGCATGTATTCCAAAAAGTTGATGCACATAGCCACTAGCACATGCTTGGAAATCAATGTAGACACTATGCATCAGTATGTTACTGATTCAGTCATGACCATGTGCATGCTACCAAACGAATTGGACAGAGGAGCCATATCAGTGTACCTAGATGCAATGGAGGTAAGAGTTTGCTTTCATCAAGATGTCACCATTGAGCGCACGGACACCATCATGGATGACCAAGCTTGGCATCTATTCATCACCATTGACCATCACGAGGATGTTGAAGAGTTGGTCTCACCACAACGGTCTGAGTGTTAGTGATGTCTTGCATGGCTTGCTCAAGCCATTTTGTCTCACATGGGTACATGTGTAGATTGTATGTAACGTCTTGTCAAGTGGAAGTTCAAGTGTCGATTGTTGAATGTAACAGTCATAGAGTAGTTGAACAGTCATGAGAGTAGATGAGCAGTCACAAAGGGGAATGTCAAGGGTCACCCCAGCCTTTTCTATTTATAGTACCTCAAAACTCATTGTAGAGGCTTTTGGTCAGCCAAGCTTCCAATAGGAGTATCTTAGAGAAAGCTTCAACGGTATTGTAATGAGCCTTGGCTTATCCACTGTGTAGAGCTAGTATATCTCTTTGGAGGAGCAGGCGGCAGTGACTATAACATTCCACTGTCAAAACAGGTGGTTGGTCATGGTTGTATTGTATGACTGGAACTTACACTTCTTAATATACTAGAGCCATCACATTTCATGCATATGTCGTATTTTATTTCAGTTATCTTGTTTACTTTAAATGATATATGTATCTATTTTCTTACGCATGCATGTGTAGCTATTTTATGTATATGTATGTATGAATCTTACTGAAATGTGTTGTTGGTTTAACCATAAATTTGGATTGCTATCTTACTTTCCTTCTATTTTGTGATGCATCTTAGCTTGCGTGTTCCCTTCTTAACTTCGTGCTTTCATAGGTTTCCAAGGGGCGCACTCACCTCACCCTCTGTGTGTTAGAACCGCTCATGCACCTTCCTTGACTTGCTGCATATGTCACACGCTTTCTACCAATAGGGAAATATTACTTTCTTTTGTGTGAAACCGCAGTCAAGGCGATACTGTATGACCCACTTCTTAGACTCCTACACCAAATGGTCTGAGGTCTAGTTGGGACTTCTTAACAGGGAGATCCCTTGACATGTTGGTGGGTCCAGCACCATTAATAGATCCCTTGGAAGCTAACATTGTCACTTTAGTGCGATGCAATATTTGTTCAAGATTGTCTCTTGACATGTGTGTTTCTGTAGGCTCTGGGCATTCAATTCAAGCTTGTTTTGCTGGAGGCGTTGCAAATATGGAGCAAGGCTCCCTTTGTTGGTTTATTTTTCTTTGTTCACTATATCATTGATGACATGGATGCATTCAATTACTTGTTGCAGGCTAATAAACTGTGGGGGTCTTCTTCTTCCCCCGAAAAATTTGTGAAGAAATTAGCTGAGATCCTTGCAGTGGAACTCTCTCCTTCAAATTCATGCAAAAGAGCCTTAGGTCTCTCATAAAAAGTGTTGGTTGGCAATTTTATGGGCATGTAACTGAATCCAAAATCTATTCAAACATAGATCACAAAATAATGGACCCCTAAGCTTCAATGTCATGTAATTTTTATATATCACAAAAAAAATGGACCCCAAGCTTCAAGGTCATGTAATTTCTTTCTAGTAGGTAGGGGCTTCTATGTCTTTTTGTTTCTTATCAAAATGGAAAGAAATTTGTTTTTCAAATTAGGACTATATTTCATGGGGTCTATATATCTCTTTATCACTCCACGGAATTTGAATTTTAGTCAAGATTCTAACATTACTTCTATGTCCATGTGGGTATGGCTGCCACACCTTCCTCTTCATCATTGGGGGCCTAATGCATTAAAAGACATAGGAAAGAAGCTTGGTTGTTATCTAGATAAAATAAAACCAAAAGGAGGTCATTTTTCTTTTGCTCGCATATGTTGAGGTAAAATTTAATGAAGGTTTACTAGAGGCCCCAAAGATAAATAGGAGGATGGAGCCATATCTAAGAATCAGAATATTAGTATATTCCTTTCAAGCGCAATGATTTTCATAGCCATGGGAACTTCGCCAAAAAATGCCCCCAACGAAAAAAATATGAGTAGGCCCAACCCCTGTTTCTAAAGAGGCTAGTTTCCAACTAAGCAAGATGCCAACCCTAAATAAACTTGTTGACGTAGATCTAGTGCCAGTGCTAGAACCTTATTTTAGTAAAAATTCTTTTGAGACTCTTCAATATCCAAAACAATATGAAGATTCCCCTATGGATGAAACCCCAAATGAAATTCTTTTGAGACTCTTCAATATCCAAAACAATATGAAGATTCCCCTATGGATGAAACCCCAAATGAGGATCAGGGAGATACATACATGTTGGTGGAGAATGCATTCAAGCTCCTTCATAAGTCACCTCTCCAGTTTTAGGCTCATATTTTAAGGAAAGAGCATTGACATTGACATCCTCTAAACTTGTGCAAGTGAAGAGATCTACCCCAAATACTTACCATAAAGTTATGGCACTTAGATTAGCTCATGTAAATTCATTCATAGGAGGTAATGTTCAAAAATCCATCTCCTCAAATACAAATCAACCACCTTTCACAAGAGGCAGGAAATCCAATAAAGAAAATCAGAACATGAAACAGATGCTAACTTAGCTTTAGGGTGCCAACTCTACATGGAAAATTTGTTCCAAAATACTAGCTCAATGTATTTATTTTCACTCTCTTATGCTTGCAATATGTAAGAATTTACTCTTGTAAACATGTAGAAAGACTTAAGTACTTATGAAAATTAGTAAGAATTTTTTCCCATGATTTTAGTTAGTTCCTTAGTGGAAGATCCCACGAAAGAAATTGCAATGAATTTCCCATATATTTTACTAAGATTTGTTTCCCATGATATTAGTCACTTCCTTAGTGGAAGATCCCATGAAAGAAATTGCAATGAATTTCCCATATATTTGTTGCGACCAGATTTACTATAATATTTACTCTTTTTTGTCAAAAAAAAATATAAAATATAAAATAATCTAGAGTGTAGTCTCAGGAGATTCTGTACCCTCATTAATTGAGTGAGATTTCGTGGTGTTCATCAATGACTGTAAATATTTAAATGTTGGCTCAATCAATAACAAAAAGTTAAAAGTAATAAACATAATAGAATTCAATTTGTTATGTTGCAATTTTATTTTTATTAATAAAGTTACTAAAAATATTTTAATAAAAGAAAATCATAATATATATATATATATATATATATATATATATATCACATCAAAATATATAACATATAAATATTAGTTATAAATTAGGATCAATTTTACGCTATAAATTAAAATAATAATTGGGTAAACATATTTAAATTTAATTAAAAAGCATATAAAAACTTAATACTTACAATAAAATTACAATATAACAAAATTATTAACCAAAGATATTCACCCTCACTTTAACTTGGATGTTATTAAATTGTAAATAGGCTTTGTTACAATGTCATGTGAGAAATAAAAATGGTTATAATTACTTTTGAAAAATATATAAACCCTTTGTCCTCATCTGCTTAATTAAAGAATAATAAAATGTACAAGTAATATATAGCTCAATATGGGAGAGAAGTTGTAGTGTCCCTAAATAAGTGTAAACATGTAATTGTTCACTCAATTAAAAATAAAAAGTTAAAAGTAATAAAAATAATAATTGTCATATTGTAATTTTGTTTTTATTAATAAAATTAGGAAACCATATTTTAGATTAAAAATATTAGAATATACATATCCCATGAAAATATATAACATATAAGTAGTAGCTATAAATTAAAAACCATTTACCACATAAATTAAAATAATGATTTGGTAACTATATTTAAATTTAAGTAATAAGCACATGAAAATTAATACTTACAATAAACTTACAATATAACAAGATTCTTACACACGGATATTCACTCTCACTTTACCATGGATATTGTTAAGATGTAAATATACTTGGTTACAATACAATGGACCAATAACATGACTTATCAATAACATATGCCCAAAAACCATAACTTACTTCCCAATCAAAATATTTTATTTTAATTTTATTTTATAATTTTTTTTAATTAAATCTAAAGAAAAAACATTATAATTAATTTTCAGATATATCTAAAACATCTATCCTCACTAATATTCAATACATTGTGTGGATATTTCATAGAGATTAAATCAAAGTTTTAATGAAATTAAAAATGAAAATAATTATATACGTAGAGAGGTGAAATTTATATAATATAGATAATATTATTAAGAACCAACATAGATCCATGTTAACTAAGAATCTACCAAGTGATGAGATGAATCAACTATCTTGAGGCGCAAACATTTCCTCAAGTTTTTCACTCAAAAAGAAGTTTGCATCTTAAGATATTTGATCCCTCTGGTCACTTGGTAGATCTAGAGTTAAGATGGATCAATGTATAAAGCAATTGAAAAAACAAATTCTTATGGGTAAAACATTTAAAGAAGTATCCTTATTTTACATTTTGGTCCCTTTGAAAGTATATTTTCTTTCAATTTTATCTAAAATCTAGCAAAAATTTAATGAAATTACAAGTTTAAGTTGTATAGTCTACACAATAAAAGTGTCAAGGTAGATTTGCAAGGCATTTAATGTATTTATACATTTAAAAACCAATTTAAATAATGAAAAAAGGCCATATATATATATATATATCTATATATATATATATATATATATATATATATATATATATATATATATATATATATATATATTTGGAAGTAAAGTATATACATAATCTCCTCGATGACCACTTAGTAGTTGAATTGCCATAGGAGCCTATTCGTCCTCCACGCACGCCTTTAACTCACCATGACGAACCGAACTAGCTCTAAATACCCTCTAGTGGAGACCCTTCTCGCATGTTAGTCGATAAATATAGGACCTGTAGTGGCAATTCCTTCAGTTTGTTGTTTCGGGAGATCAATTTGGGTTGCGCGAAGAACAGTGGAGTTGAGTCCTAGGATGCCTCACTGGGGTCAAGACCTTGGGTGAGAAGAGAGGAAGTTCCCTGGGATTGTTGGGGGTGGTGTGATACTAAAGTCTAGGATTGTCCATAGGACGCTGGAACGCGAATTGTTGGGGTGCCTTTTCACCTTCCCTCCTACAATTTCTGCTCAAGGGATGAAAATTCTATGGAGGTGCTGAAGCTTGTGTATGTTGTTCGGGCTAAGGTTTTTCCCATATAATTATATTTTCACTCTCTGAATTTGGGTACCCAATTGACTTATAATTGGGCTCGCTCCCATCTCTATGGCTCGCTCCCCATGTCATGTGGTATCCCCTGCCACACTAGAGTCCATTGCTAAACTACTACAAAATGTCTAGTTAAACATGGATATTCTTTGGGAACATTGATATGATGACTACAATGAGCTGGTGGCATGCATCAATGACATCCAGTACAACTAGAAAAAAATATTGGAACAATTAGAAAACCTTCGATGCCAACTTTGTCGCACCAATGAACACCTCCGCGGCTTGGAAATGAGGGTGGAGCACATTGATTTTCATATTCATGAGCATGTCGACTATTTCGCAGCTCCTCCTATAATACCTCCCAACCCCCCTCCTTAATATGCTACCATCACTCCTATTTAACTTTTAGTTTTCTTTAAGCATGTTAAGACTACAATTTATATCAGAAATAATGTATGTTATCTGCTTTTTATGGTTTCCTCTAGGTCTCGATCTCAACAAGTGTGGCCAAAATGAGAGAAAGGGGCCTATTGAGATGAATTTTGTACTCAATGTTTTTTCTGAAAATATAATGAAAGTGCTTTGATTGAATATATATATATATATATATATATATATATATAGATAGATAGATAGATAGATAGATACACACACACACATAATCTATATATATAATCTATCCACTGGCTGACATTCATGTTATCAAGTAAAAAAAATCCTAACATCAAGACTAGTACTTCCTTTAGGAAGCGTTTAGTTCTCAAAAATTTAAAAAATGCCCAACATTATACAAGTTATCATTTGTATGTTACAAGAATCAACAGGGAGGAAAGTGTATAGAGCTATTAAAAGGAGAGATTAGATTCCATGGAATCAGTCTCAACATCATCTACAAACTTGTAAAGCTCAATTATTCCAATCAGGAGCACAAGGGCATCCTTTGAGAGATCATTCGCTACCAAGTTTACTTCACTAGGGATGTGACTAAAAGTCACTTGGTTGAAGGAGCTCACCAAAACATGAATTTCAAGGAGCAATGAATTGAGAACGATGTTGGAGACCTCCACCTTTTGGTTTACCCAATCAATGATTAATTTGGAATCCCCATACACCTGTAATCTAGGGGCACCTTTTTTCTTTGCTAATTGCAATAGGTGCTATATATATATATATATATATATATATATATATAGATGTTAACTTGGACCTATCAAATTTCAAGAGGGGTCAAATTTCAACGGGTGTAAATCTTTTTCCAAGCTTTGCACTCTAAAAGAAGTTTGCATCCTAAGATATTTGACCCATCTCAATGTTTGCTAGATCCATGGCTAAGATGGATCTATACTACTTATAATAAGTTTCGAGAATATGTTTCCCTTCAGCTTGAAGCATGATTTCATGCAATTTATGAGGTAACATTCCACCATTATTATCTCAACAAGGGATGGTGCTATGTTTGGATATATTTGGATTTTCTCTTTGGCTAATGCCATTTCGTTCTTCCTCTCCAAGTTTATCTAACTTGTTTATTCTTTTGAATTGAAAGTTTATTTGCGAATGGTTTTATTTTCTAGGCTATGTTAACTACCAATTTTCTAAGGTCTTATATCGGTAATGTACTAGATTATTTTGTTCTCTTTACTTGGGCTCCATATTCCTTCCATTTGTTGAATTATTACAAAACTAACACTCTTTACTAACTTGCCTATAATCCTTGAGGGAGTGGCTTCCTCCTCTGTTAATCCTTAGCCTTATTACCATTTCCTATTTTTATTTCTTTGATATGGTTGGCTTTGGTTCTAGTCCTAGTCATCATGGCCATAGAGGAACTTATACTAGAAACAGATACCTCCAATAAGTGGTGCAAAAATAAACATTGAAAAGAAGGAAACTAGTGTAGAAAGAAGTTTCATTCAAGGTGATACCATTGAAGAATATATGGGGTAATGGAACACCAAAAGCTAAAACTACTAAGTCTTTTCAAACGTACTAGAATATGAAGACAATACTAAAGAAAGTTCAGGTAGTGAGGCACAACAAAATATTGATTTTCTTGGAAGCTCTTAAATTACACATTAATTAGCTAGATCACAAGGCCTCCATACTAAAATGAAGACAAATTAATTGGATTTTGCAACCCTTAAGGAGAATGTTGGAAGCCATGGTAGTAGTTTCCTTATATATGGGCATCAATATTTATCTCAATCATAAGTAAAATAATAAGGTGTCTAGGCAGTATGTAAAATGTACTATCCTTTTTTTGATAAACTTAAGGATTATTAGTCCTTTTTTGGTAAGATTAAGGATTTCTTATTTTATTGTTTGTTTGGTGCTAATTTAGTTTCCTAGTGGTATGCTAGTTGTTTTTGTTTAAATGTTTCCCCAAAATAATCTAAAGTTCATAACTAGCTATATATTTTCCCAACTCATTACTGTTATAAATGCATCTAGACAAAGTAATATGATATTTGAACTCATTACTTTTATAAATGAAAACACAGACAATATGTATACTTATTGTAAAAAGAATATTTCCTAAAATTTCTCCTCATCTATGATAATATAAATAGTAAAAAAAATTATCAAAAATTTTAAGGACAATAAAGAAATTCCTATAATTTTTTATCCTTTGATTGTATTGAATCAAATAATGTAAATAATGACCTAAATGTGGCCATTTAAATTGTAATCCCATTATATGTATGAGGATAGGAAAATATATTAGTAGTGTGCATTAATACATGGTGTAAATGGGAACGATGATTAATATGAGGACAATTAACAATATTTGGTGTGAGCTAGGTGCTATCATGATGGCAGACACACTCATCGAGCTCACCATGGTAATTTCAAAGACTTTGTTTTAGTCATTGGGTATTTATTTGTATTATAATCTTAGGGGAAGTGAGTCTCTCCCAGTGCATGGAGACTTTAATTACCTAGGTTTATGGAGCTTTCAATCCCACAGATGTCTTAGTGTGTAATTCTAACCTTGGATGCTCTCACACACTCAAATAACTAGCTTTTTCCTTTGGATTTCTTTCACTTTGTCTTGTGGTGGTGGAATTTCCATGTAGGAGCTTTCGATGGCGAATGTTATGGGTTCTGAAGACATATTGAAGCGAATATTGGAGACATCCTTGGAAATCATGATTAATTGATGAAGGTCATCATGAGGTGGCTTGAAGAAATTGGTTGGGTATGATGAAGAGTAGTGGTGACACCTTCTAAGAGATAAAGGTTTCCATTAATGATGCAACGTAGATACTAAAGTGAAGGCTAAGTGAAGATTGACAAGGCTCATTGAAGAAGAAATTAGGAGCCATGAAGTGTAACCAAACACATCTTGACATAGTGAAGCTAGGGTTGGAGCCTCGAAAACACAAGGTTGGTGCCTTGGAGGATAGGGTTGGATCCCTAGAGGATCAGAGTCCTCAAGAAACTAGGTCAGAGCTTGAACTAGATAAAGGGTTAGAGCCCTTGAGGTTGGTGCCTCAAAATTGACAAGGTTGGAGCCTTAGAAGTCCAAGTCGTTTCTTGGTAAATATAGGTTGGAGCCTAGGAGATTGAAGATAGGTGTCTTCATCTAGGGTTGGATCCCTACATATATTGTACTTGATTTATTGTAAAGAATAAATTATTAAAAGAATTTATTCTTATTGTTCATTTTGTGTTCTAAATATAAGTGATCTAACTGGTAAACACAACAATTGAAAAGAAATATAGATTCACCCCCCCCCCCCACCCCCAGTATTTCCAACAATAAGCTAGACTATGACAAAGTTTTTTGTTGGAAACCTAAGGTTGAACCCTGGGTCTTTGATAATTAAATTTTATGCTAACAAATGGTTCCATTGTCAGAACTCATAAAAATATCAAAAGGGATCTAGATCACAAGTGTTAAGGATACTTAGTGGGGACATTCAGGATTCGTGGCATGAGAATATTAATCACTTTATACTTCAAAAATATCAACTATGATAGAAGAATCTAGATTGGTTTAAGGAAGATGTTTTGTATGCAGAGCTTGCCTGCAATCAATACGAAATTTTTTGATGTAAGTTTCTTGAGGAATTGCAAAATTGGTTTAGGAGGCTACAAGTTAAATCGAGAGAAGGGAATCTTGTAACAACCTTGGTTAAAAATCCATGTAAAAATATATAAGACCATGATCATCGGACACGTATTCCAAGATGAATGGTGGGAAAAAACATCCTACTGGGGTGTCACTTTGGTTTATTATGGCTAAGGAAATTGGGAAAGGCAATGGAAAAGGATTTGGAAAGACAAGAGGCATTTTAGCACATTTATTTATGAAAATAATGGAAATTAGGAGAAAAGGAAGGTGAAAGGTCACAAGTTTCATGTGAGGAGGAAAATGAAGGAAAATAATCGAAAATGAATAAAATAGAGGTCTCATTAATAAAAAGGCTTTTGAGGATCAGTTGGTAGGCTTTTGACAATTTTTGATGGAGCTCTCTTCTATTATGTCTCTCTCTCATACTCTTGGACACTTAGAGTTTTCTTGGAGCACCCTTGGAGGAGTGTGGCATACTTGGACTTTTGGAGCAAGAAGGAAAAGGAAGAGTAGGAAAGTGCAAGAGGACATCGGGATCTGTAGCTACAATAGGTTTTTATTGTAGGTACCATGTTGCATGTATGTTTTGCTCGCTAGTTTTGCCATGCATGGCATATGCATGTGGTTAGTTGGTCATGATCTATCACTGGCATGGAGGATTGTCTGTATTGACAGTGGATTTGCATAGTCTTTTCATTTCCTAGATAGTCTTGGTGTTGTGGTTTTTTTTTTTTTTTCCTGGTTGGTTCTCATGTTTCCTTTAGCTTGGGTTGAGTTACTAGCTCCTGGAGCCTTAGTTAGACAAACACTCTAGAGCCCTATAACAACTTAGGTTGCATTGCTAGTCGTGGAGCCTTTGTTGGAAAAACACTATGTAGCCCTTGGTGGGTTGAGTTACTAGTCCTTTGGCTATGTTTGGAAACTGCAATTCTAAATGAATGAGTGCTTTGGATACATGGAATGTTCTTAACCTTGAATTTGTTTGACATTATGAGGATATATGTTATATTCATAAAAATGTATTTGATAGATATACTAGTTGGTTCTAGTTATGGCTAGATTCGTTAAAGGATTGGAGTCCCTTGAGAGATGGCGTGGATGTGTTTAGTTATAAGCAACGTGCTTGGCACAACAATGTAAGATAAATGGTGCATTGCTATGTTTATTTATGAACTCATAGTTTTGTGTTTATGGAAATATGATATAGGGGATTGCATGGCAAAGAGACTGCCATGAAATTTTGAAGAAGGTTCAGGTTGAGATTTCCTTTGGAAGCATTGGGAACCATGGGGATTGATTCATGGTGCCTGTTGAGAGTCTGGTGCTTTTGGTATTTTATGATTTTTTTGAGATTGATTATGGGTGTTGATTGTGTCTAGTGCAAGGCCTTGCCACTTTGTTTGGGATGTCATATTGTTATTGGTGTTCATGGATTTCTTCTTGTTTGTTTCTTGTTCTTGCCTTTTATGTTTTGGTAGTATTTCAAATTGGTTTGGAAAGAGGAAAATTAGTGGAGCTCGAGGAGATATTAATGAAATCCAACAGGAAATGTAAGACAAGTATGAAGTTGGTGCATGTATAAGGGAGGTTGAAGGCAAGAGTATGACAACCAGTTGGATTGGTTGGGTCCATTGGTGTAAATGGACGATGGAAGGATAGTCATGAGAAAAGTGATCAAGAAAGGAAAAGTTAATGGACTTGAGGTGTCAAATGCCTTGGCTATGTTGGGAATTGTTGTTCGCAATATCGTGCATGTTGCGATCATGATTATTTTGATATATATATATATATATGTATGTATGTATGTATGTATGTATGTATGTATATATATATATATATATATATATATATATATATATATATATATATATATATATATATATATATGTATGTATGTATGTATGTACACACACACACACACATATATATATGTCATGTCTGACAGGGTCATCATGGATCATGATTGTTTTTATGGTAATGTTTATATGTATATATGTATGTATGTATGTCATTGTCTGACGTGATAATGATTTTTTAATGCTAATATTTATATGTACACAAATCCATGTATCTATGTCACTGTCTGACAAGGTTGCCATGGGTCATTCTTCTAGAGGAATGATTTCTTACGCAGGTGAATGGCATGAAGAGATTTTTGGTTCATGAGGAATCAAGTGGGAAGAGTAGTCCTCACAAATATATGAAGTCACTATCATGTGGATATGAATTGATATTATGTTATTATAGTATGTTTATGTTATGGATAGGCTAATGCTAAGAGATACATCAGCGGAATGAAAATAACATGATCCATGACATGGTAGAATAAGCATGGATGGCAGAGAGACTCTAGAAGAAAGGTTGTCGGGTATAGACAGTGTGGTTTTGCATTGTGGTCCTACTGTTGTGCATATGTTGTATATGTTGTACATGTTGCATTTGTGATGTTGTGCGCATGCAGTGTTGTGTATATATAGTGTGTGTACATGTTGTTTATACAATGTTATGTGCAGGGTGGTACATATAGCGTTGTGCGAATGTTGCATATGCAATGCTGGGTATATATGGTGCTATGTATGTTTTGGATATGCGGTGGTGTGTACATATCATACTATGTGCATGATGGATATGTGGTATTGTGTGCATATGGTGTTATGCGCATGTTGGATATGTAGTGTTGTGTACACAGGGTGCTATGTACATGTTGTATATGCAGTGCTATGTACATATTGTGGTGTGTACATGTTGTACATGTGGTGTTATGTACATATGGTGTTGTGTGGATGATTATACAAGTGATCTTGTGAGCATGTGGTGTTGTGTATATGTTGTAAATATGGTGTTGTGTGTAGGTGGTGTTGTGTACATGTCGTGCATATCGTGTTGTGTACATGTCATGCATATCGTGTTGTGTACATGTGGTATCATGTACATGTGCATGTGATGTTATGTACATATGGCATTGTGTACACATTTTACAGGTAGTATGATGTACATGTGGTGTTTTGTACACATTGTGCAGGTGGTTCCGTGTACATGTGATGTTGTGTACACATTGTGCAGGTGGTGCTTTGTACAGGTAGTACTATGTACATGTTGTACATATGGTACTGGTGTACATGTGGTATTGTGTGCATGTCGTACATGTCGTGTTGCGAGCATGCGGTACTATGTATGTGCATTGTGAAGTTGTGGTATTGTAACATGTGAATTCGTTGTGTTGTAATTTGTGTACATATTTGTGTTGTGTAGTAAATCAGGTGTAGGTGTATGTATTGTGTTGTGTTGTACACCGAATGTAGGAGTATGTATTGTGTTGTGTTGTACACTGAGTTTAGGTGTATGTGTGGTATGTAAAATGTAGGTGCATGTATTGTATGGTTTTGTATGTCATGTTTGGTTATATGTGTGTGATGCATAATATATGCATGTGCACATGGTTGAGGAGAAGGCACTGGGTGTTTGTCGAGTGTGGAAACTGATTTGGTGTGCATACAAAATAAGGACAAAGGTAGAAGCTAAGGATTGATTAAAGGATAAGTATTAGTATTTTAGTTTAGTTTTATTATTCATGTGATTTATGGTTATGGTCTATAATGATTACTGTAATCTATCATTCTTGTTTATGATGGTTACATGTGATTCATGATTTTAATTTATGACGGTTGATTTTGAGCTAACCGGATGTGATATGTTTATTCATAATGATTTGATCAAACAAATAGTTTGACTTGTTGTGACAGGAAGTAAACAAGATTTCAAGTGTACCTTATTGATGAGCTACCAATGAGGTATGAAATGAATTTATTTCAATTTATTCTGAATCTAATGAAAACTATCTGCTTGGTATAGAAAGCATGAAATTCTTGGTTGGGTGGTCAAAACTAACAACAAGCATTGGAAGCAAAAACAAAATGAATTGGAACAAACATTACTATGATGGTAAAGCACTTCAGGAGTAGGGCCCTTGTGGGACACTGGTACCCAATAGTGTCCACGAACATCCTATGATCGATATGATGGTTTTGAGGCAGGGATATGCCTCAGTTTTTGTATCATCCGATGCGGGGAAGCCTTTGCAAGGGATGGACTACCCGAGATGGAGGTTCCAGTGGAACTTATAAGGTGTGTTACTACACGGAAGGGGGTGACTGGATTTCATGAGGGACAGTGTAGCAGAGAAGGGAAGGTCGGGGATGGATTTCTTATGGTCATTAGAATTTCTAGGGGGAATCAAATTCACATTGGGAGTTTTCCATGGAACAATGAGTCAGTAATTATTCACAAAGAGGAAAAGTGGCGTAGGATTATAGCGCTGGACATTGGATGCATATTTGGACTTGCAGTGGCTTCTGGACTTTCTGGGAAGGAGGTGAATCATGGTATTACATTGAGGGTGGAGGTGTGAGCCTCTGGATTCCCTTGTTGTGGATGCAGGCATCATATCATTTTATTTGCTGGATGAGAAAATGTGCATATGTGTATAATATTGTAAATATTGTATCGAGCTGGATTTATAAAGCTACATAGGTAATATGATTATTTGTTGGGTGAAGTAAATGTGTATGTGTGTATATGTGGTTATTATTATAAATATCATATTTCTTTATGTCATAATCTCCAAGGGTAGTATGTTTTGTTTTTATTGGTCTTGTTGGTTCTAGGTGTCATTGAACATTGAGGACGATGTTCCCCCAAGGGGGAGGGTTCTGTAATAGCCCTGGTCAAAAATCCATGTAAAAATATATACTACCACGGTCATGGGACACGTATTCCAAGCTGAATGGTGGGAAAGAACATCCTAGTGGGGTGTCACTTTGGTTTATTATGGCTAAGGAAATTGGCAATGGAAAAGGCTTTGGAAAGGTAAGTGACATTTTGGCACATTTATTTATGAAAATAATGGAAATTATGAGAAAAGGAATGTGAAAGGTCATAAGTTTCATATGAGGAGGAAAATGAAGGAAAATAATGGATAATGAATAAAATAGAGGCCTCATTAATAAAAAGGTTTATGAGGATCAGTTAGTAGGATTTTGATAGGTTTTGGTGGAGCTCTCTTCTATTCTGTCTCTCTCTCATACTCTTGGACACTTCGAGTTTTCTTGGAGCACTCTTGGAGGAGTGTGGCACACTTGGAGTTTTGGAGCAAGAAGGAAAAGGAAGACCAAAAAAGTGTGAGAGGGCATCGGGAAAAAAGTGTGAGAGGGCATCGGGATCAACAATTACAATGAGTTTTTCTTGCAGGTACTGAGGTGCATGTATTTTTTCCTCACTAGTTTTTGCATGCATGGAATATGCATGTGGTTATTTGGTCATGATCTATCAGTGGCATGGAGGATCATCTACATTGACAATGGATTTTCCTAGCCTTTCCATTTCCTAGATAGCCATGGTGTTGTGGATTTATTTGTTTACTTTTTTCCTTTTTTGGTTTGTTCTCATGTTTCCTTTAGCTTGGGTTGAGTTACTAGTTCCTAGAGCCTTGGTTGGACAAACACTTTGGAGCCTTGTAACATCTTAGGTTGAGATACTAGTCTTGGAGCCTTGGTTGGACAAACGGTCTGGAGCCCTTGGTAGGTTGAGTTGCTAGTCCTAGAGCCTTGGTTGGACAAATGCCCTAGAGCCCTTGGTGGGTTGAATAATCAGAAAATGATCCAAGACTTTAACTGCAATCAAGAACCAAAGGTAAAAAGGTTAAAGGGTTAAATTTGGCCTTAAGCATTAAAACCTTTGTTTAAGTGAAAAACCTTTATAAAGCGCCTTTTTCATTAAATACGAATAAAGCACGTGGGTAGTATCGACCAAGCGGTAAATGGTATATCGTGTGGGTGAAAGGTTGGAAGCAGTATTCAACCCAAAGCACACAATTCCATTCAGCAGGCGACACATAGCAAAGAAAAACTGCTTTTCTCACGTGCCCTCAGTTAGATATTGTTTGTGCAGCAAATTTGCATGAAATTGAGCGATGTTCGTTGGATTGAGTGGGGTCACATTAGCGGTGGAGATTGTCTACGTAAGTTAGCCAGGGAAGATGCAACAACCATTGGATGGATGGGATAGATCAATAATTCAGGATTAACCCGATCACAAAAGCTTTATGGAGGAAAGTCCCTAACTGTCGGGGTTATATCACACATATGTGCCCCCAACAGTTGTGGTAATGTTAACAGCTACCCCTGATGGTCAGCCTGGTTGAGTGGCTAACATTTAGTAGATTTCACTAAGTTTAGTGGAAGTTAGGTGCGATTTCTAATATTGGTGGAGATATAAAATAAAATCAATCACAGAGTAGTTTCAGAGAAGAGAGGAGCCAAAGCGATTTTTGCAGAGAGTCCGGAGAGACAGAGGCAGAGCCTGAGAGAGGGACAAGAGGCTCACTAGATTAAATAGAGAATTCTGAAGCTAATGGAATGATCCATAGAAGCTGAAGAAGTCATCTTCATGGAGAATTTCATCCAAGAAGATTGATTCTGGAGTTCAGAGCCACCAGAGGTTGGAGGTAGTTACAGGAGCTACCAGAGCTCATTCTTAGTGTTCCAATAGTCAATTCTGACTGTAAAGGACCTTCTAAATCCATTGCAGGGATTTTCAGGAGCATCTGAAGACTTCTAAGGGCCAAGAAGCTACAAGGAAGTTTCAGGCAGTAAGTGATCAAATGATCAAGTTTGTTATTGGTGTCTGATGTGTGCTGAGGACATAAGAAGGAGATCCGGAGAGAGTTGAATAATTATGAGGGAGTTAGTGCCATCTAGAAGCTCAAGTCAGCTTCGTACACTAATTAAAAGAATCAAGTCCAAGGAAGCTCAGATCTGTCTGCAGAGTAAAGATAGCCATGGATATAGATGGTATTCTAAGCCCATTGGTTGAGTTTTTAGCCTTTGGAGTTGAGTGTGGAACTTGTAAAAGAAGTTTTACCATAATCCCAAAGAGCCAAGTCAAGTTGACAAGAGCTCAAGGAGACGTAGCCCATGCTATCAGGGTGAACTCCTAAATTATATTGTTGTTATGTGTGATTGTCTATTTCCTGCATTTACTGCTATTTGTCTTTAATATCAGCGTGAAAAAATAAGCACTTAAACAATATAAACAAATACATACACCTATTTCAAGTACTTAATTCCGCAATTGTCAACATAAGCAAGATCATATATTTGTTAAGCTTTGGAGTGGGAGGCTTTTGTAAGTATGACAAGATGCATAAACCCTCATTTAAGATCAGGTGGTATCAGAGCTAGCTGCTTGATTGACATAGCATAGTTGCTTGATTGACAGAGTAATAGATTTCTTGTTTTACTTGAAAGGTCTTTGAATAGTACAAAAGGATTTGACTGTTTGATTGTTGTAAACTAACTATTGTTTGAGTTTGCAAAGGTGAAGGGAAAGCTACTAATAGCTAAGTCTAATAGAGGACAAGAAGGAAGAAGATTTGAAGGCATTCTCCTTACCCAAAGGAACACAAGGCAATCCTTGAAGCACAAGAGGTTTGATTGCTAAAGATTGCTTGAATAAGAGTTTGACTCTACAGTCATTTTGTTCAGAAATTTGTTAATAGATTCTGAATTTTGTTGATAGATTTTATGATGACAACTTCTACAAGTGGGTTCTCTTTCACAAGATTCTTTCATGAAGACATGAAGCAAGACATGTTCATCATGATGGATATCAGGTGAGAGAAATGTATGAGGATGAAAGGAAGAGCACCAAACTTCGAGAGCAGTTGAATTCCATGAAGGAAGAGAAGCAGTTTCTTTTTGACAAATTGCAGGAAGTGGAAAGTTAACTTCATATTGCAAATATAAACCTAGAAAGGATGCATGAGTTGGAGACACGGCTCCTTGTTGCCAGAGAAGCCTTAGTCAAGTATCAACTTTAAGAAAAGGTAAACAATTCTAGTTTTTCTTCACTTCCCTCTAAAAATGATTATGTTGCTTCTTTTGAAAAACATACAAGAGGCATAGGGTCCAAGTTGATGTCAAAGATGGGCTATGAAGGAAAAGGATTGGGCCAACATGCACAGGGAATTGTTGAGCCAATAATGGTTGAGGAAAGGCCTAAGTATTTGGGTCTTGGCTATGGACAAGCTTATGGAGAAAGTTCCAAAGCAGCCATGAAGGAAAATGAAACAGTTCCTAGAAGGAGTTTCATGTCAGGTCTTCTACCTCAAGAGTGTAAAGATTGTATTCTTGGGAAGTGCAATAGTTTGAAACACACTTTGTAGGAAGAAGGTGTTCATAAGCATGCACTTGAACCAGAGAGTTGTAAAAGCTCTAAAAGCATTGAAGAGATCGATGGTGTTCCAAAGGGAGCCACTTCTTCATTCGAATCACCTCCTCAATGAAGATAATAAAGGTGAAAGAAAAAGGTATAAACCTGATTCTAATCATATTCCTTTTTATTATGTAAAGCATGGTAAATTTCCGCATAAGCATGGGAAAAGAATTTCATGTTCCTTTTTTGGTTTGGATAACCATAGTGTTTCTAGATGTTGGAAGAGAACGACCACATATAGGAAACTATTGAAGGAAAGGAGACAAGAATCCAAAGGTCCACTTGAAAAGGAAAATCATACTATCAAGAAGATGCACATGTGTTGCACTTACTCCCAAAAGAAAGGACATGTTGTTGAAAAGTGTTGGACTCTGAATCCAACAATTCTTCCACAAAATCTAAAGAAGGTGGAAAGAGAGAATGGCAAGAATGGAAAGGAAGTTTCCATAATTGATGTATTGAGGGATGCTTCACATGTTAATTTCAATGTGTGGACAAAGTAGGCACCTTTAAAATGGATTGGTAATAAATGGTTAGAATTCTTATCTAATTAAAGGTTGCATGTCTTTTGATTTGATGCATTTCTTTGCTAATGAGATGCAAGTTGCAGGGTTTTACCAATAAGGTGAATGTAAAAGTTGAGTATGCGGACTCACTTTATTGTAGTTAAAAGTAAATTAATTTCAGCTTTGTAAGTACAGTGTGCTTAAGATAAAGTTGAAGGACGGGATACATATATGAGCATAATACGTATGAACACAGGGATGTTGATGATTTCCTTGTATTGGACATGTATGTGTAATTGACTTGAAGGGTCGATTGCTTTGTTTTAAACATGCATGTAATGTAATATTGACTTGGGAAAAGTTGATTTGGTCTCCAAGATTGTAAAAAGGAGATAATGATGAAGTGTTTCATCTTTGAAAAAGAATCCTTAAGTTCTTTTTGTACATGCTTGACTTGAAGGGTCAATTGTTTGCAAAAGCGTGTTTTTGTTGGCGTGTTATCTAATGAATCATTTGTACACAAGATGTAAAAACATGATGGTGATTCACAGGATGTGGAATCTGTTTCTTCCGTTGAAGCAAGAGTTTAGGCCATCCAATTATTTTCTTATATTTTGTTGTTTTTGACAATATGCCAGAAAAACATACTGTAATTGGTACAAATGTAAATTTCTGTTAAGAATATGTAATCTTACAATTGTTTGAGCCACCTCGGATCAATGATCAAGGAATAAAATCTCAACTACCTTCTGTAACCTTCTCGGCAGAAGTTCTGCATGAATTCTGAAGGAAAAGCAGTTTTAACAGGAGGACAAGCGCATTAAGGAAGGAAAGTGTTGACTACCTTCAAAGTTTTGGTATAGAGGCACTAGCTATGCAAGGCAAGCGCATGGCGATTGAAAGAAGAGGGTGTTGTTACTCTCATCTACTGTTCAGATCAGTATATTAATCTTCTGGGGGCAAAAATATTCTCAATGGGGAGGAGTGATCAGAAAATAATCGAGGACTTTAACTGTAGTCAAGAACCAAAGGTAAAGAATAAAGGTAAAAAGGTTAAAGGATTAAATTTGGCCTTAAGTGCTAAAACCTTAGTTTAAGTGAAAAACCTTTATAAAACACCTTTTTCATTAAATATGAATAAAGCATGTGGGTAGTATGGGCCAAGCGGTAAACGGTATATCGCACGGGTGAAAGGCTGGAACCAGTATTCAACCCAAACCATGTGATTCCATTCAGTAGCTGACACATAGTAGAGAAAAACTACTTTTCTCGCGCACCCTCGGTCAGATATTGTTCGTGTAGGAAATCTACTCGAAATTGAGTGATGTTTGTTGGATTGAGGAGGGTCACAACAATGATGGAGATTGTCTGGGCAAGTTGGCCAGCGGATGACACGATAGTCGTTGGATGGATAGGATAGATTAATGGTTCATGATTAACCTAATCACAAAAGTTCTATGGGGGAAAATCCCTAACCACCAGGGTTATATTGCACATATGTGCACCCAACAGTTGTGGTAATGTTAACAACTGCCCCTGATGGTCAACCTGGTGGAGTGGCTAAAGTTTAGCAGATTTTATTAAGTTTAATGGAAGTCAGGTGTGATTGCTAATATTGGTGGAGATATCAAATAAAAGGAATCATAGAGTAGTTTCAGAGAAGGGGGGATCCAGAGGGAGTTTTGCAGAGAGTCCAGAGAGACAGAGGCAGAGCCCGAGAGAGCGACAAGAGGCTCACTAGATTAAATAGAGCATTCTAAAGCTACTGGAATGGTCCATAGAAGATGAAGAAGTAATCTTCATGGAGGATTCCATCCAAGAAGATTGATTCTGGAGTTCAAAGCCACTAGAGGTTGGAGGTAGTTGCAAGAGCTACCAAAGCTCATTCTTAGTGTTCCAATAGTCAATGTTGTCTATAAAGGACCTTTTGAATCCATTGCAGGGATTTTTAGGAGCATCTGAAGACTTCTAAGGGCCAAGAATCTACAGATAATTTTCAGGCAGTAAGTGATCAAATGATCAAGTTTGTTATTGGTGTCTGATGTGTGCTAAGGATAGAAGAAGGAGTTCTAGAGACAGTTCAAGAATTCTGAGGGAGTTAGTGCCATCTAGAAGCTCAACTTAGCTTAGTGCACTGATTGAAGGAATCAAGTCCAAGGAAGCTCAGATATGTCTGAAGAGTAAGGACAACCAGGGATATAGATGGTATTCTAATCCCATTGGTTGAGTTGTTAACCTTTGGAGTTGAGTGTGGAACTTGTAAAAGAAGTTTTACCATAATCCAAAAGAGCCAAGTCAGGTTGACAAGAGCTCAAGGAGACGTAGCCCATGATATCAGGGTGAACTCCTAGATTATATTGTTGTTATGTGTGATTTTCTATTTGCTACATTTACTGTTATTTGTCTTTAATACCAGCATGAACAAATAATAACGTAAACAATATAAACAAAGACATACATCTATTTCAAGTACTTAATTCCACAATTGTCAACATAAGCTAGATCATATATTTGTTAAGCTTTGGAGTGGGAGGTTCTTGTAAGTATGACAATATGCATAAACCATCATTTCAGATTTAGTAGTCCTGGAGCCTTGGTTGGACAAATGCTCTAGAGCCCTTGGTGGGTTGAGATACTAGTCCTCGAGCCTTGGTTGGACAAATGCTCTAGAGCCTAGCAACAACTATGGGTTGAGTTATTAGTCCTCGAATCCTTGGTTGGAACAAATTCTATAGAGCCCTGGAAGGCTTGGGTAGAGACCAATCTAATGTTGGTTTTGTGATGTTCGGCCGTGAGGTGGAATCACTGTTTGATGGGTTGAGGTGGTTTGGCCTCTGGAAGCCCTAGATGGTTTTTGATGGATGTGTTTTATGAGATTTCACATTCATGCTTGGAATATGGCACGAGGGTGACTGGTTGAAGAGAGATTTGGTTCAACCATGTCTATGGGCAGGTGGAACATGGTAGTCCCATACCAAGTTGGCTTTTGCATCATTAATATGAGGTTATTTCTCCTTGTTACATCATGAGTATTATACTCGATTATCTGTGATTTCTCCTTGTTATGTCATGAGTATTATACTGGATTATATGTGGATTATATGGCTATTATTTCTTGGTATTTTTGTTGCTATTATGTTGGTTATGAATATATATTATGACAATGGCTATGTATGGCTCCCATCATGTTTTTACTTGTATATGAATGAACAATGTATCTATTGCCTCATGGATGAAACTGTAGTTAATGTGTTGAGGTATCAATGCTTCTTAGCGATTCATAGATAAGTATGAGACCCCTATGCTCAAATTTTTTGTTTAAACATGTAGATTACATAATTGTGATATGTTTGATGAAATGCCTGCCATGGCTAGTAGGGGTCCAATGAAGGGCTTGTTCAAGTAATTGAATTTCTATCATCATTCCATTGTTATCTTTTTGTTCTGAAGGTATCATTGAATTTTGGCAATGACCTAGGCTCTAGGCTTGAAAAAGTAGCTCAAATCTTGGGGAGTTGGCACAACACTAAGAAAAATAGCCCCTGGAAGTTGAGCAAAATCATGTTGTTTATAATTTTAGATGAAGGTGAAGTCAATTTTATAATAGTAAGTAGTGTGGAATTGGTAAATGGGGTAGACCTAATATGTTTACAAGTTTTGTTAAGTGGCTAGTTTAAAGAATTGATTGAAATATCAAATTAGTTAAACAATATTTTTTTTTAATATAATTTTTGATAATTTAAGCAAAAATTATAAATTTAAGTTTAGATATATATATTAATTCAAGATTCTTCAAAATATTTTTTAATTATACAACTCAAATATAATAAATTTGAGATAAAAGAAATTATTACATTTTCTTAAATCTATTTATAAAATTTGTAAATTTAACCTAAACCGATGTTCAAATGAAATTCAAAAAATGTAATGACATTTTATAAATTCATCAATTGTATTTTTCCGCTAATTTCTAACCATTGCTTTAGCTAAAATAATTTTTATTTTTTTTAAATGCAAGTTAGATTATATTAAAAAATTATATATTACTTATAACTAAAATTAATTTTTCCATGGGTTTTGGATAGACGATGATCGGGTGCTTTGTTAAGGCACTCCTTGATGTGAATTTGTTGGTTCAATTCCCCACCAAATCGGGGTGATATATTGGACATGTTGAAGATGTAATCCTGCTAAGATTACAAGAAGAAAATTAACCTATACCTTATTTTGGAATGGTTTTTATAAACTAATATAAAAACATTAAATATAATCATTCTCCATAATTCAATATATATTATGTTGAAGATGTAACCCTACCAAACTTACAAAAATAAAATAAACTTATATATTATTTTAGAATTTTTTTATTATAAATTAATATAAAAACATTAAATATAATCATTCTCTAGCATTCGATATATATTTACTTTTTTTAATGTTGAATGAAATTTTAAATAATAGAAATTTTCATTTTATATATATATATATATAATTAATTAAATTCTCAATATGAAATTGATAAAAAAAAAAAACTTATAAAATATTAATAATAAATAAAATATTTTAATAAGGAATATATAAAATAATTAAAGACTTTTTTTATTATTTTTGGAAATGCATGTTTTTTATAACCTAGGATGGTAGATCTATAATTCCTATTTTGTTTAAAATCAATTTGGCATTTCACATTTAAGAAAATATATTAATAGTTAATAATAAAATGTATTTCAATATTCATAAATAAAATATTTTAATGTTCGCTTTAAGTTAGTTATATATATATATAATGATATCAAGTCTTTAGATATGAAAACGATTATTAGATTGAAAAAAATTAGAAATGTTTGCATCTACAGGGATTTGATCTCTCTTTGTGCCTAATAGATTCAAAGTTAAGATAGATTTACAATAGTTTTAATATATTAAAATTAATATTTACCATTTATCTCATAACATAAGTATTCAAATACAAATTTATGTTGACAACTTTAGTATGTCTAACAATGGAGCTAGCATGATAGGAATATGTGGACGAGACTAGGATTTTTCCCTACCCATGCATGTAGACCATCCCTCTTGACCTCCATTCATCCTTGCATGAATAACCTTACCTGTCCCAAGAATAAAATCCATGCTTTCCTCCTCGGTGGCATTGATTGTTCTAAATGGCTCACCATTCTTTCCACTTCAACAATGTCTTTCTCCTTTGGTGTGCCCACCACTCACGTGGAAGCTAGTCATAAGAAATTTGTGGGAGGAGTATTGACAATGGAAGTAGATTTGGTACTCTTCCTTCTAATGATAATCATAGTAAAGGTTCTTTCAATGATATTGTGAATGTCTAATGTTCTCCTTATCTTCTGATTGAGGAGGCTCTAGCCGTAACTATTCCCATAGTGAAATATGTTGTAGTCTAGGTGGCCTTCTACATTACCAATGGTATTGTTTGCTACTTCAATGGTCTCTAGCCTCATTTAGTAGATTTTTACAACTATACTTTAGAATCCTTGAAGCTTGATGCCTGAGTTAAATGAGGAGGTTTTTATCTATCCCTATACAGAGGTATTCTTCATCATTGACTTTGATCTTGGTGAAAAGAAGGATTTGATTTGAACTTTGCACCCTGTTTCTAAGGAAATTTGGAATTATATATGAAACCATGGACTTCGTCCTTCTACCCATTGGCATATACTCTTTCCTTAGTTCATGCATGGTTTAGACTTCCAAATACGACTTTACATTTTTAAGGTTTAGACTCAAATTCATTAAAAGATATTATTACACAACTTATTAAGAAAAAAATGATGCACCATTGTCTATGCCCACAAATGTGTGGAAATGGACTTGAGAAAAGGGTTTCTGGAAGACTAAAAGGTTAAAACTACTCATGGACATAAAAACTTGATTATCAACATGTTTCTTTTTATTGTACAACTTGCTTTGAAATATGGAATTTAGTAGCAAATTTCCCAAAAGGGATAAGGCAAGTTAAGAGACATCAACACAAACTAACTTTGTGGGTTGGAGTCATGGAAAGAAATTAATTACTTACCAAATAAGATCCACCTAAATTGGACCCTCTAATGATCCATATGGCTCCAAAAATAGAAGTGGCTATGAAAAAGCTCAAAAATCGAAGTCATCAGATTGAAGTGAAACAAAGACTAGATCATAGTGCTTATCGTCTTGATTCCAATGGCATGAATGACACTCAAATATGAGTTCGCATGCTCAAGATATATCCATTCAAAGCTCTTGTCGAACTAGGGCCAATGGCAGCCACTAATGAGGCAACAATTTGGAAATTTTCGACACATGGATTTTGGCCACCAAAAAGGGTGAATTTGTTGCCTCTTTAAAATTTTCGGTAACCACTAATTTTTGGTTGATGGGTTTTGTCCAGTATGTTTAATTTTTTATATTAAAATTAGGGTGGTAGGCATCCATCCCTGCCAATGGTCATATTATATATAAAACATCTGTACGGGTTTTGTCAAGGCCTATGGCTTTGTGTCAGTACCCCGCCCACCATAAACACATGAACCATTACTACACAAGGCCGCATTTTAAAATGGGTTGGCAAGGTTTTAACCCATAGCCACTGGAAGGTTGGCCTGCCTAATGCGGTGGCTTAACAACACAGAACCCAAAATGTTAACAGCTCCAACAATTAAGTTAACCATGTTGCCAACAATTTCAATATGCCAAACCATGGAACCCTCCAAAACATACACGCCAATCATAACACTCCACCAATGACCCAATGGGCCTGACCTTAAAAACTCTACCCATAAAAAAATATTTAAACCAACACTTCTCATTTGACCAAGGGAGGCCATCGGAGGCTAAGTGATACCAGGAGCGGAGGAGAACGAATTTCAATGCGAAGGAACGCTAGCACAATGTTCGAGGTAGAACCATGTCTGGCACATTTTTTGAGATAGAATCTTGTAGGAATATTCTTGATGCTTGAGGAATCTAAAAGGTTCCCTAGAAGGTGATTTTTTACAGTGACAAAATCATGCCAAGTGTATACTCAAAGGAACTAAAATTTGATAGGGAACATGATCCAAGTGTATATTGGTGGCCACCTTCCTATCCCACTTGGACCCCCACCATTGTCTCTTTTAGTTTTTTAGTTTCCTTATTTGTAGCACGATTTACTATTTTTGGTATTTTTTCAGGTCCTAAACTTCTGGAGACGTTTTGAGGCCCTAAACGACGTTTTTTAGCACCATACCAACCAATTATTGCTATGGAATTCGGAGAGAGCTTTCCAATGAGGTACCATACACGTCAAACGAAGATAAGATGACCAAGTTACAACCCCAGGAAGTTGGCTACCCAACTAACCACAATGGGGTTCATAAACTCTTGGTGTTACATCTCCTTGGGTTAGGGTTTTGATTGTTTAGGGCTTTCTCTTATTGTTCAATAATAAAAATTCTCTTGAGCCTCATTGTAACTCAATTCATAGGCATGTAGCCACCAGATATCTTCTTAGAGCTAAGCTACCATTGCCCGAGCTAGTCTTATTTCCATTTTGTTTGTAAGCATACTTAAGTATTTGATATTAATGAAATGAAGTGTTATTTCCTCTAGATCTTTGTATTTATGGTTATATTTGTAATTTTTTTTGTTCTTGTTTAAATCCAAATCACCGGTATTAGAGCGATCTTCTCTTTCTATGTTTTCTTTGCATGTCCCCAACGAGGTCGAGATATAAGAAGTTAGGGCTTGAAATGGTTGAACCTTTGTAAGACCAACCTCAAAAATCCTTACGCCTCCCATGGCGAATGAAAATAGAGACGGGGGGGTAGGAGATCCTATCAAAATCTTGCTCGAAGAATCCCTCTAGCGACAAAGGAATGTGATGATGGACAAATTTGCCTAGATCCTTCAACGACTACCCAGGGGCAACACATATAATTCCAGCAGCTACTCTGGAAGCGTCACACTGTTTAAGGTACAAGTTAATTTTAGCATTCCCATATTCGAGGGTCAGATAGATGAAGATGTCGTAGATAAATTGTTAAATTTGCTAGAAGGATATTTTTTTGCTCATGATTTTTCTAGCCAGGAAAAGATCACTTTTGTACTTCTCAAAGTGGCCCCCCCACGTAAAGGACTGGTGGGAAACCTACTGTGAGCAGAAGGATGAAAGTAAGGCCTCACTATTTTTAGCTGCATCCACTTGGAATTCATTCTAGGATGCCATCAAGGATAAGTACTACCCTGTCGGAAGCTATGCAAATAAATACATAAAGTGGTCCACACTACGGCAGGGAAGGAACCAAGGAGTGCCAAAGTTTACCAATATTTTTCATACCCTTCGCACAAATTTGGGTATCAAAGATTCTGAGTGGCATTTGGTACTCAAATACCGCAGTTTCCTACATAGGTACATCTAGGACGAGATGGATTTCCTGGACATCTCCTCTCTTGGCACGGCGTACCGATACGTTGTCAAGATCGAGAAGAGGTTTAAACAGAAGAAGCGAGACTTTGGATCCATGAATCCGAAGCAATGGAAAGACACCCCCAAACCACAGAATAAGGGACTAAACCAAGTTAGGATGACCCAAGACAACCCGTCGAAGCTGCAAGAAAATAACACCACCACGAAGTCAAAAAATGACACAGGAAAGTGGTGTGAGTTCCATAAGATCCACACTCACAACACAAGTGAGTATCGGGCCAAGCAATCGTGGGTGGCTGAGTTGAAGGCTTCAAACTCAGATGCATGTTCCAAATCAGAGTCAGAACCCAACAAAAGAAATGACAAAGGGAAGCCGATTATTTATGCGGAGCCCAACGCCACTGTTTCCACCGCCAAGATCCAAAAGGATGAGATCGAAGATCTAGAGGAAGGGTAATGTCTCGTCCACTCACAGATGTGGGTGAAAGGTTTGCGCTACAATTCATTGTCGACAGTGGGAGCCAAAAGAACCTCATTTCAGTAGAGGTCATCAAGTGGTTGGGCCTAGTGACTACACCACACTTGCAGTCATACAGTATCGGGTGGCTTCACCAAGGACGAGATCTTTGAGTTAGCTAGTAGTGTTGTCTCCCCTACAACATTAAGACCTTCACAGATGAGGTATTGTGTGATGTTGCTCCTCTTGAAGTTTGTGATGTATTATTAGGACAACCATACTTGTGGAAGCGACATGCTTTATATGAGTCTATACCTCGCTATGTGATTATCTCTTTAGGTAATTCATTATACAAGATACCGAAGGTAGCCCAACCTACCACCACCTCTTTGATATCTGCTAAGAAATGCAGTAAGATCATCACCCAAACTAGGAAATCCATTTTCTTTCTCATTCGCTCTCAAAGTAAGGGGAAGATCGTAGCCACAACCATGGCCCCCGAGAAGGGTTCCTCCGAGTAGCAGAAGCAGGTGGATACAGTCATGAAAGAATACAAATACATCTTCTCCTCACCCACAGAGGTATTGTTGCACTGCCAGGTAAAGAATTCATTTGATCTAACTCCCAGAACACCTCTACCCAACAGGCCGATATATCGTCGCTCCAATGTGGAAAATTCCAAGTACAGGTAGTGACATGATCAACATCGGTTGTCACACAAGTTTTAGGTGTGTTATAGGTCTATTTAGGCACATCACTCCTGAAATTCAGATCAATACAATTAGGGCTCATTAAACCCTAATTCAATTGCTACATGCCATAGACAAGTCATCACGTTGAATGCCATCATTCCTAAGAGTTTCCTGGACTGAAGATATCTTGAAATGACTCCTTGAGGGACCAGCGCACACTTGGTCAGGGGTAAATGTGCTTCAGTGTAGGTAGACCCATGTAAGGGTGCATTTCAGTGCACTTAGGCCCACTTTGACCTTCATTGGACGAGATTGAGCAAATTCTTCATAGGGTTTTGGGAATATTCTTATCTTCTGAAGCATTCTAGAAGATTCCCACACTTATCATATCCTATGAGCTCGAATTGGATAGCGAATGAGTTAAGTAACCTCATATCCTCTCATCCCTTCCTCCATGGAAACTAACTCTAAGTTTGGAAGGCCATTCAATACCCTCATTTATGACCAAACCACCTCCATTTTCCTATAAATTGAGCACTCATCTAAGTGATCAAGGACTGGACTTTGAGAATTTGTAAGGAGATACTGTTGGTGTGAGGTTTGAGGTTGTAAGTAAGTATTGTTATGCTAATGGAGTGTTGTGATTTTGGTGTGATGAAGGATGGAACTCAAGCTGGAGGAGTGACATGGGATTAGACTTCTTTTTTATAACTCTTCCTTCTACTTAATAAAGTTTTTTACACCTTTTCCCATATTATCGTCTTTATGTATGATATTATATGTGTAAATTTTTTCAATTACATTTGGTTATAGTTGATAGATCTCTTGCTTTGATTAGTTTTTGTCCTTTGTTTATTATTGCAGGTACTTATCGAGCAGATTTAGATTGAGAAGGAGTGATGGGAGCTATTAAAAGGAGACAAATGGAAGTGAAAGATAACAAGTAGGTCCCTTGTCTTATTTATCTTCTATAGGAAAAGGTTAAACTCTTTAAATCGGTTGTTCTAGGTGTAGCTAACCACCTAAGGAAATTGTGTTTATCCGTAGATGCAAAATTCCACATAAAAAATTGGCGACTCCACTGGGGAACAATCATCATTTTGGGTAGTTTACCTTCATCCTAGTACACCCTAGTATACTTTACTTGCTTCCATTGATCTTGTTTTAGCCTTTTTGAAGTGTTTTTTTGGTAAAAATTGTGCTTGAAAGCCCCTAGAATGGCCTCTCTGGCACCAGTGCAGGCTTGGTCAGGAGACAGAGCACCCTTGGCTTGATGACAGTGCTCTGAAGCACATTGTCTCCCATTCAGGGTTGCACTGATCCTCCTTAGGTAAAAAATTCCACCTTTGACTTGAACTTTCCCAAATTTCCTTGTGTTTTTGCTTGCTGAAATATCAGTGATTGTTGCGTCTCTGAAATCAATTTGTGTCTCCTTTCCTAGCCCTACTTTGGCCTTGGTTGTTTAGTGTTTCTTAAATTATTTCTTTATCACTATCAATTCATTGTCAAAGTTAGCTTATAGTCGATTAATCTTTATTGAAAAGAAAGTGTCGTAAAAGTCTTCATTTCTTTCGAAAAGGAACTGCCGTAAAGTCTTCGTTTCTTGCAAAAAGATTGATTGATTGTATGTGCATTAGTTTCCTTTTGTTCATCTCAACGTTAAGGGAAATTCAAAAGAAAAACTTGGATTTTGCATATTGTAGTTTGTCAATGCTTGATAGGAATAGCTAGGGAAATTGCATTAGGTGTGCTCTTTGCTCTTTGTCAAAGATCTGATTGCTCTATCCCTTACTAGCTATGATTTTCATTGTTAATTGAATGAAAGAATGTTTCTCATGTTAGTTGCATTCTAGGAATTGCAGACATACATCACGTGGTGAACCTTGAAAGGAAAATTATTAAGAAGATCAACTTAAAATTTATCTCAATTAACCTAATAAAGCATTGTAACTTAACACATAACATTTAGAGTTTTAGGCTAGAGACGTGTTCCAGAATCATAAAACATAGCAGTTGTTGTTAACTTGTCTACGATACATTCTGAGTGTGATACCTCATTCCACATATGTGAGTGTATCGTACCTCATCCACATTCCTTCAAGTATATAAGGCAATGTTACAGTACGTAAAGTATTAAGGAATTCTCTCACTGTGTAGTTTCGCATTAGACAGCACTAATACGGATTGGGCCTTGATGTACTTTCAAGTATATATGGGAGGAAAAAACAAGGTCTCTATCCATCCTTAGGTAACTGAGTCGGCCACCTTGTACACTGTGATATACCGAACACAACATTCAGGGAGATTGACTGCCTGTACTTCTCAGTTCGTTGGGAGGTGTTCTGTAGTTCACAGTTGCTTGGTAATCCTTTTGCCTAGATTATCCCTCTTTTATTTTGTTATGTTATTTTGATTAAAATAAAATTAATTGACCACAGATAACATCCTCCACATCACTCCTTAGTTGATCTTAGGTTGGAACATACGACAACAACTTCGGAGTCCACTGATCAAGGAATTCCTTTTGATGGGAATCCTAGTCTTTTTCCTCCTTTCGTAAATAATGGTGCTCCTTATATGGCTACATTTTCCCTTCCGGGATTTACCATTGGATTGCCAATATGGTTGTTTTCAACCTCCTTGGTTCAAAATGTTTTGATTTCTCTGTAATCGAGTACTCCTCCAACTAGACAAAATCAACCTCCAATTAATCCTAAAGTTGATCCTTTGCCTTCTTCATCGATTGTTTCTTCCTCCCCTTCTTCCTCTTCGCCTGGTGAAAGTATTGACACTAGTAACTAGGTGGATAAGAAGAAGAAGAAAGGGAAGAAGAATAAGAAGAAGAAAATTCAGCAAGGGGGCAACCAAGAAACCATTGCTTTGAATGCAACTTCTGATGAGAAACCATCTGATAAGCCTCATTTTATTTTATTTTATTTTTATTTTTGTTTTATTTTTATTTCTATTTTTTATTTTTATTTTTATTTTATTTTATTTATTTATTTATTTATTATTATTATTATTATTATTTATTTATTTTTTTTAGTGTTAATTTTCTCATTTCTTTTTAGCTTATAGGTCCTTTGGTACTAACTTTCTTTTAATTTTATAAATATTCCCCCCTTTACAATTATATATATATATATATTTTATTATAAGGTCCTTTACATAACTAATTTTCCAATCAACTTATACTTTTTAAATATTTTTCTAACTAACCTAGCATCCTTTTGATATTTTATTTTATTCTGATATTATAATGCCCTTTATATAACTAATTAACTTATAATAATTCTTTTAAGTAAGATTATTTTATATTTATTCAATTTATTCATATATTATAAGGTCCTTTATTTAACTAGATTTCCTTTAAATACTAATTAACTTATAATTTTTTATAAAATTTTAACTAAATACCCATTAGAATTTTATATATTTATATATTGATCAAAGAGATTACTTATTAATTTAATAAAATAATTTTGACCCCGGTCCTAGAGTCAAACTAGCCGTTGGTCAAGTTAGCCGTTGGAGGCTCTGCTCAGACTATTTAACTTGCTAGGCTGGATTTGTTTCTTCAACTTGTCCTGACGATGAACCAAACTAGTTGGTTTGAAACGCGTCGACAAATGTTTTATCTTGTGATTTACACCGAAGAATTTCTCTTAAGCCTCACAAACTTCGATATCCTTGCAAACTTTGTACGGGGGACCATCTTCTTCAAAATTGTTCTAGTATTCCTCATATCTTAGAATAATGGTCTTCTCGTTCACATCATCCTATGTCATCAACTTCTGGAGATCATGCTAGTGACACACCATGAACTAGTGGCAGTAAAGTTCATGGAAAGAAGGGTAAATTTAAGTTTACCTGTAGGTTATGTGAAGGGAATCACCTCGTTCACCTTTGTTCCTATCTCGATGAAGCCAAAAAAGTGTTGGATAACCATCTTGCTTCTCTGCAGCGACTTCCATCTGGTTACAGGAGACTATCCCTTAATCCTTCACTAGTTGATAAAGCGACTGACCCAAATCAACCGTCGGTCAAACCCACTCTCTGTGAATGTGAATCCCATGAGTCTATCATAGGTCGACGAAACAATTGACCCAATTTCACTTTTAGTTAATCATACCTTTCCCGTAGAGAGTGAGTATGATACCACTCAGGTTCTTTTCGTTTCTTCATATTCCAATTAGCTTGGAGGAAACCCTCCCATTCCATCAAGACAAGAGGAAAATCCTCCCATTCTCGTAACTCAAGGGGGTAATTCTTCCTTTCTTACGGTACCCCATCCAAGTAGTCTGGTCACTTCCTTTGATGAGAATCAACTAGCAAGATGTTGTCTTCCTTCTTATGTGCCTTTCTAGATCATAGTACAGATTTATAATATGATTGTACTTGGCACTATTATAGATGAAGGTGCATAAGTGAGTATCCTTTCCTCCACTACTTGGAAAGTGCTCGGTTTGTTGCCACTTGTGCCTGTTGCCCAGAATCTATTGTCTTTTAATAGAGGAACCAGTCAACCATTAGGGATCCTTCCTCAGTCGTTTATTACTTTAGGGGGGGGGGGATTTTTTATCTCAATGTGATGGTAGTCCCAGGCCCTTTAGATTACAATTTACTTCTTGGGCATGACTATGTTTATGACATGGGAGCTATGGTTTCAACGCTCTTTCGAGTGATGTGTTTCCCACATGAAGGCAGAATTGTCACCATTGACCAGCTTTCATTTACTGGTCAAAATATGGCTTCCAGTTAACCATCTTCCCTAAATGGTCCTTTTGTCCCAATGGTATATTCCCTGCCACGGGTCAATTATGTGGCAAACCGTTCCATGCCTACATCAATTGACGATCAATTTGATGATGTTGTACATTATGTACTGGGGGCATTGGAACCAGATCTCTCTAATGGATTCCTTGCTACATATCCCTTCCAGAGCGTTGTTCTCCCATATGATGAGAACCTCTTGGAATTCATGACCTCTTAAGGGTCGTGATCAAGGAATATGAACATAGTTCCTTGTATTGTGTCAAGCTCGTTAAAAAATGAAACAAAGAATATGAGGATAGTTCCTTGTCTTGTGTCAACCTCATTAAAAATTAAAACAAGGAATATGAGGATAGTTATTTTATTGTGTCAACCTCATTAAAAAATGAAACAAAGAGTATGAGTATAGTTCCTTGTCTTGTGTCAAGCTCATTAAAAAATGAAACAAGGAATATGAGGATAGTTCCTAGTCTTGTGTCAACCTCGTTAAAAAATGAAACAAGGAATATGAGCGTAGTTCCTTGTCTTGTGTCAAGCTCATTAAAAATGAAACAAGGAATATGAGGATAGTTCTTGGTCTCGTGTAAACCTTGGTAAACAATGAAACAATAAATATGAGGATAGTTCCTAGTCTTGTGTCAACCTCGTTAAAAAATGAAACAGGTCCCAGAGCATAGTTCCTTGTCTTGTGTTAAGCTCATTAAAAAATGAAACAAGGAATATAAGGATAGTTCTTGGTCTTGTGTCAACCTCATTAAAAAATTAAACAAGGAATATGAGGATAGTTCCCGGTCTTGTGTCAACCTCGTTAAAAAATGAAATAGGTATAAGGATAGTTCTTTTACTGTGTCAACCTCGTTAAAAAATGAAACAGGTCCAGGAGGACGGTTCCTTGTCTTATGTCAACCTCATTAAAAAATGAAACAAGGAATATGAGGATAGTTCTTTTATTGTGTCAACCTCATTAAAAAATGAAACAGGTCCCATGAGCATAGTTCCTTGTCTTGTGTCAAGCTCATTAAAAAATGAAATAAGGAATCAAAGCAAAGTTCCTCATCTTGTGTGAAGCTTGTTAAAAAATGAAATAAGGAATCTAAATAGAGTTCCTTGTCTTGTGTCAAGCTCATTAAAAAATGAAACAAGGTCTCCTGGAGAAAAGTTCCAATTCGAGTCTTTGAGTAGATCTCGTAAAATCCCAGTCGAGTCTTTCACTTGATCTCATAAATGAACCTTCATTCCATCCACCTGATAGGCATGAGTAGTCTACTTAGGTGAATGCAATGAAGCTTCAGGGGTATGCACCTAGAATTGAGTCATCATGCTAGGGGCATGTAAATTGAATCCAAGCATATTTTTTCATTTCAAGCTTGTGTAAATATGAAACCAAATCCAAGCATAGTTTTTCATTTCAAGATTGTGTAAAAATAAAACTGAATTCAAGCATAGCTTTTTGTTTCAAGCTTGTGTAAACATGACACTGAATCCAAGCATAGTTCCCTATGGCTCAAGCTTGTGTAAAAATGAACCCATCTCCATTTTAACCCTCGTGATTGCCATTATATCAACCTCTTTCATCAGATGAGCCTTGGTTATTCTCCTTCCATCGTAACTATCTACTTGGATGATCATATGCTTTCACTTGGTTGTTTTACCCTTTTTGAGGAATAGTTGCAATGAGTGGTCTTATTAGCCAACCTTTTCACATAAATCAACATGTTTTGAGAAGTTCCAACATCACTAGAACCAGTCGCTATCCTAGACATCACTCATTCCTCAAAGTGGAGTCCTCTTTAACCTCTTTTTAGAGTCTCGAAATATGGAAAGATTGTCAAGCGTTTGTCCTTTTTAGCTCGTCAACAGATTGGAAACGACATCTACTCAGTATAAGTTTAACCCTTTTCCAAACTGAGATAGATTATTTACGAAAAAGGAATACGTTGATCAAACATGGTCAATAGGTTCTCTCATATTATTTTACACTTTTTCGGACTTGAGAGAAAAACTTACGAAAAAGAACTTATGGAGTTTTCTTTTTGTCCCTTTTCAAACTCTCTAAACATGAAAAGGACCAAGTTATCATTGTCGTTAAAACATCAAATAGCGATAAACTTGTCCATCATGACAAGATCGAGTTTCACCTTCTCTAGACTCGTTAAGACATCACATAGCGATGGATTCACCCAAAGGGTGGAATTATACAACAAGCATATGTTATCCTTGTCAAGCTTGATTAAAGATAAAGAGGTATTGGTCAGCAATGACTGGGGAAAAATGGGAAAAAGGGTAAACCAATTTATGGTAGCAGGTCGCTCTTGAACATGACACTTTCACTTCATCTCTGTGACTACTTGGGTTGGGTTATCTACTTGATGGTTAGCATACCTATGATCTATCATACCATCCATTACTTTGATTTTGGGTCAATGCTGCCAATTCATTCAGTGTCGCCAACATGTTCAAGAGAAGTCATTCAATTAAATTCATCCTTTGCAAATACTCATAAACCTTCATTTTCATGACTGCCATTCGTGAACCTTGTGCTGTCAGTTACATTCCATCTCCAAAAATCATTACACTCATTTCATGTCATCGATTTGGGATACATCAAGGCCCTCCATCTACGAGTTGCTTCTTGTCAACCTCAACACATTATCCAAGAAGTTGACTTAGAAACACCCTTTCAATACCTTGGGGCTTGCATACATCAATGGCAAGTTTCTCGCTTCCGACAATAGGTTGACACCATTGGCCTTCAACTGAAAGACTTTGTATGGTGTTTGAAATCAAAACATCCATTCACACCATGTAGAATGTATTGTAGTACCTTGAGGATCATTATCATTATCAGTGATTTCGCCCGTGTGTGTTAACGGCTTACATCCTTGGCTAGTAATCAGATGGTGTCTTCCCATGTTCGATTTCAGATCACATATTCACATGGTTAGACTCGGAATTGAGTGAATGATTGAACGAGATAGAAGACCCCAGATCTAATTTCATCCATCTGGGCCATGATTTCAGGAGAGTACTAAATAATCTGTATGATGGCTTTACACAGATGGTTATCTATCATGGGTCTATATCTGTAGACAACTATCTGATTTATTTACATGTAATGAAAAGTTTATATGCTGAGCATTGGTATGCCTTCCCTCAACGATTCATGAAAAATCCAAAATATCATGATATTATGTATTATAATTGATGCAAGTGACCATTCGCTTCAGTTCCTCCTCATCACATCATAAAGCATATCACTCAACATTATCATTTTTGACTTCATGCTTTAGGGGGTAGTTGTTACAGGTCTATTTGGGCACATCACTCCTGACATTCAAATGAGTACAATTAGGGCTCATCAAACCCTAATTCAATTTCTACATGCCCTAGACAAGTCATCACATTGAATGCCATCATTCCTGAGAGTTTCCTGGCCTGAAGACATCCTGAAATGACTCCTTGAGCGACCAGCGTAGCCTGGGTTAGGGGTAAATGAGTTTTCGTGTAGATAGGCCCATGTAAGGGTGCATTTCAGTGCACTTAGTCCCACTTTGACCCGCACTGGGCGAGATTGAGCCAATTCTTCATAGGGTTCTGGGAATATTCTTATCTTCTGGAGCATTCTAGAAGATTCCCACACTTATCATCTCCTATGAGCTCAAAATTGGATAGGGAATGAGTTAAGTAACCTCCTATCCTCTCATCCCTTCCTCCATGGAAACTAACTCTAAGTTTAGAAGGCCATTCAATACCCTCATTTATGACCAAACCACCTCCATTTTCCTATAAATTAAGCACTCATCTAAGTGATAAAGGGCTAGACTTTGAGAATTTGTAATGAGGTATTATTGGTGTGAGGTTTGAGATTGTAAGCAAGTATTGTTATGCTGCCAGAGTGTTGTGCTTTTGGTGTGATGAAGGATGGAACTCAAGCTGGATGAGTGACATGGGATTAGACTTCTTGGTTGTAACTCTTCCTTCTAATTAATAAAGTTGTTTACACCTTTTCCCATATTCTTGTCTTTATGTATGATGATTATATGTGTAAATATTTTCAATTCCATTTGCTTATAGTTGATAGATCTCTTGCTTTGATGGGTTTTTGTCCTCTATTTATGATTGCAGGTACTTATAATGCGGATTTAGTTTGAGAAGGAGTGACGGGAGCTATTCAAAGGAGAAAAAGGTAAGCGAAAGATAACAAGTAGGTCCCTTGTCTTACTTATCTTCTATATGAAAAGATTAAACTATTTAAATCTATTGTTCTAGGTGTAGCTACCCACTTAGGGAAATTGTATTTATCCGTACATGCAAAATTCCACATAACAAGGTGGGCAAAAAAATTTGGTTGCATTTGCATAAAGAAGCTCAGACCACTCCGATATGGTCCTTACACCATTACCAATGATGTGAAAGACAATCCTTTGGAGTGCAACATTCCCCCATTTCCTTGGCTTGTGCTCAATCTTCAATGTGGACTATCTTTGACCATGATTCCCACCATTATTGGACACATTAGACATTGCAGAACAACTCACACCAGCAGAAGTTTCCTCATATCTTGGAGGAACCCAATGCAATGTGGACCATTGCTTCCTAAGAGGGGAGGAATGATCCTGGTGGATATTGGTGGCCACCTTCCTATCCCATTTGGACCGCTACCATTGTCTCTTTCAGTTTTTCAGTTTCCTTATTTGTATCACAATTTACTATTTTTGGCAGTTTTTTGAGTCCTGAACGTCCTAAGTCGTTTTGAGGCCCTAAATGACATTTTTTGGCAACATAGCAATTAATGGTTTCTATGAAAATCACATCGATAGTGGTAGTTCTCGGATTAGATATTTCCAACGAGGTATCATATCCATCAAACATAGATAATATGACCAAGTTACAACCCTGGGAAGTTGGCTACCCAACTAACCCCAACGGGGCCCATAAACAATTGATACTACATCTCCTCGGGTTAGGGTTTTGGCTATTTATGGTTTTCTCTTATTTTTCAATAATAAAAATTCTCTTGAGCCTCATTTTAACTGAGTTCAAAGGCATGTGGCCACCACATCTCTTCTCAGAGAGAAGCTACCATCGCCCGAGCTAGTCTTATTTCCATTCTATTTGTAAGCATACTTTAGTATTTGATATTAATGAAATGAAGTGTTATTTCTACTGCATCTCTATATTTATAGTTATATCTATAATTTGTTGTGTTCTTGTTTAAATTTGGATCAGTGGTATCAATGTTGTTTTCTCTTTCTCTGTTTTCTTTTCATGTCCCCAATGAGGTCAGGGTATAAGGAGTTAGGGCTCGAACTGGTCAAACCTTTGCAAGGCCAGCCTGGAAAATCTTGATGACCTCCCATGGCGGATGAAAAAAAAGATGAGGGGGTAGGAGATCCTATCAAAATGTTTCTCAAAGAAGCCTTTAAGCAACAGAGGAATGCGATGATGGACATCTTTGCCAAGTTCCTTTAGCAGCTATCCAAGGGTGATGCATCTACTTCTAGCAGTGATTTTGGAAGCACCACACCATTTAAGCTACACGTTAACTTTGACATTTCCGTATTTCAGGGTTAGATAGATGTTGATGTTGTAGATAAATGGTTAAATCTTTGAGAAGGATATTTTTTTGTTCATGATTTTTCCAGTTGGGAAAATATCACTTTTGCACTTCTCAAAGCCACCCCCCACATCAAGGATTGGTGGGAAACATACTACAAGCAAAAGGATGAAAGTACGACCTCACTATTTTCAACCACACCCACTTGGAATTCATTCTGGGATGCCATCAAGGAGCAGTACTACCTTGTTGGAAGCTATGAGGATACATACTTAAAGTGAACCATGATGCGGTAGGGAAGGGACCAAGACGTGCTAGAGTTTACCAATATTTTTCATACTCTTCGCACAAAGTTGGGTATCAAGGATTTTGAGTAGCATTTGGTACTCAAATACTGTGGCTGCCTACACAGGTACATCTAGGAAAATATGGAGTTCATTGACATCTCCTCACTCAGCATGATGTGTCGATACGCTATCAATATTGAGTAGAGATTTAAACAGAAGAAGTGAGACTTTGGATCTTTGAATCTGAAGCAACAAAAAGATGCGTCCAAACCACTGAACAAGGGACCAATGCAAGACGGGGTCACCCAAGACAACCTATGGACGCCACAAGAAAAGAACACCACCACGAAGTCAAAGAAGGGCATAGAAAAGTGGTGTGAATTCCATAAGAGCCCTGCTCACAACACAAGTGAGTGTTGGGCCAAGAAATCGCTGGTGTCTGAGTTGAAGGCTTCAGATTCATATGCATGTTATGACTCGGAGTCAGAACCCAACGAAAGTAATGACAAAGGGAAGCCGATTATTGATGCGGATCCCAATGCCACCATTGCCATCACTAAGATCTAGAAGGATGAGCCTGAAGATCCAAAGGAAGGGGAACGTCTCTTCCACTCATAGATGTGGGTGAACCGTTCACTGTTGCAATTCATCCTCACCAGTGAGAGCCAAAAGAACCTCATTTCAGCAGAGGTCATGAAGCAGTTGGGCCTACTGACTACACTACACCTATAGTCGTATAGTATCGAGTGGCTTCATCAAGGACGAGATCTTCGAGTCAGCCAGAAGTACCACCTCCCTTACAACATCAAGCCCTTCACAGATGAGGTATTGTGTGATGTTGCTCATCTTGACTTTTGTGATGTATTATTAGGACAATCATACTTGTTGAAGCGACATGATATATAAGAGTCTAGGCCTCTCTCTATGATTATTTCTTTGGGTAATTCGTTATATAAGATACTGAAGGTAGCCCCACCTGCCGCCACCTCTTTGATATCTACTAAGAAATGCAGTAAGATCATCTCCCAGACTAGGAAATTCATTTTCTTTCTGCTTCACTCTCAAAGTAAGAGGAATATCATAGCCACAGCCATGGCCCCCCGAAAGGGTTCCTCCACGCAGCATAAGGAGGTGTATACGATCATGAAAGAACACAGGGACATCTTCTCCTCACCCATAGGAGTATCATTGCACTGTCAAGTCAAGCATTCGTTCGATCTGAATCTCGTAGCACCTCTACCCAACGGGGCGATATATTGTCGCTCCATTGTGGAAAATTCCAAGTACAAGAAATGACATGATCAACATTGGGTGTCACACAAGTTTTAGGTGGGCGACAAAGTTTGGTTGCATTTGCAGAAAGAATTCCCTACTAGATCCCATCGGAAGCTCAGACCACTCCAATATGGTCCTTAAACCATTACCAAATATGTGGGAGACAATGCTTTGGAGTGCAACATTCCCCCATTCCTTGGTTTGCACCCAGTTGTCAATGTGGACCGCATTCAACTATGCTTCCCACCATTATTGGATGCATCAGACATTACAAAATAGATCACACCAGTAGAAGTTTCCTCATCTCATGGAGGAACTCAACGCAATGGGGACCATTTCTTCCTAAGCAGGGAGGAATGATATAGGTGGATATTGGTGGCCACTTGGCTATCCCACTTAGACCCCCACCATTGTCTCTTTCAGTTTTTCAATTTCCTTATTTGTAGCACAATTTACTATTTTTGGTAGTTTTTCGGGTTCTGAACTTTGGGAGCCTTTTTGAGGCCCTCAGCATCTATAGTCCTCGGAGAGATATTTCCAATGAGGTATCATACGTGTCAAACAAATATAATATGACCAATTTCCGACCCTGGGAAGTTGGCTACCCAACTAATCCCAACAGGGCCCATAAACTCTTAGTGTTACATCTCATCGGGTTAGGGTTTTAGTCTTTTATGGCTTTCTCTTATTGTTTAATAATAAAAAGTCCCTTGAGCCTCATTGTAATTCAGTTCAAAGGCATGCAGCCACCATATCTCTTCTCAGAGATAAGCTACCATCGCCCGAGCTAGTCTTATTTCCATTCTATTTTTAAGCATACTTTAGTATTTGATATTAATGAAATGAAATGTTATTTCCACTGCATCTGTGTATTTATGGTTATATCTATATTTTTTTCTGTTTCTGCTTAAATCCGGTTCAGAACGTGATGGTGTGGTCTGTTTCATCATTTGAGCAGCAGAGTTTCAGGCAATCAGCAGTAAGGAATCTTTGCATAATCTTGTGTAATCTAAAAGATTCCCTTGGAGGCTGAATTTTGACAGAGGCGAAATGATGCCGACTTTATAGTCATTTTCTCAAAATTTTACAGGGTGTGTAGTGATGTGCTCAGAATTTTCATTCAAGCACAGACTTTTTGCCCATCTCCTGAAAGGAATCTTTGGGGGAGTATTCGAGATTCTCAGTGGTCCAAGTTTTTTACGATTTTAGAAAGGGGCCATGTTTATAGTCATTTGACATGATTTCACACCATGAATTCAACGGTGTATTCCATTTCATCAGCAAAGCTTCACATTTTCAGGCCATCCCCGAGAGTGGAGGTATATGATGTAGTTATGCCATGTCTTTCTTCTCATTTGCTGAGATGATGGTTTTCTTGTTGAGATCCTTGTTACCATTATGTTGAAGGATACATGTATGCCACATCATGTGAGAATTTATTATCTTTTCATGCTGAAGGAGAGCCCATGTGAGTGAAATTTCCTATAGGAGAACGTCTTGTGGAGAGACATGCCACTCTAGTTGAGGGAGTTTATCCTTGTAATGACAAAGAATATACCATGTACATCATCCTCATCTTGCAACATTTAATGAAGCAGCCTCCCCATTCTTAACACCGGTCCTAGAGACGTTACCCACACTATGTGAACTTCATTATCAATGTGTGCATGATCTTTAATTTGATGGTCGTCATTATGTTTCATCTTCCTTAAAAATATGCACATGTGGTTTTTCATCCTCTTTCACATGCAACTATGTTAAATTCACAGAAGTAAAAGATATTGGTTAATTGCGGTAGTTGAAGAGATTTGGATCATCTAAGAGCCAAAAGTGGATATGAAAGAAATTAGGGACACACCAATGGATTTATAAATACCTGAGGATACTCCTTCATAGAAGGACCCTTCAACACAATAATGTTTGACGGAGGAGGACTCTTGGCCTTGAGGATGAATTTAGAGAAGGATTTGAAACATCTTTGAAGATGACTATTGTGGAAGATACTTTAGAAAACTCCAATCCACGAACTGGATTTTCACTCATACTTGGATCAACATGTACAATCTCCTAAGGGGAGCTAGTAAAATTGGGCTTAAGAAGGTGCTCCTAAATCAAGAAAAATGAGGAATGCTAAGAATAGTAAGGAACTCATTAAAGATAAAGGAAGCTTGGATAATAATAGTAAAGAAGAAAAAATCTCCTTTAGTAACACAACTAATGCATAGCACAATCAATGCTCACAATAATTGGTATTTTTATCTTTTATTATATCAATAATTTTCCAGAATTTATTCATATAAGAAATATTAAATTAAAGTTTATGTAGACATAACAATTTTATGTATTTGAAAAATAACGAGTTGGCAATTTAAAAAAAATAAAAATCAATAATTTTTATAATATCATCATAAAATTCAACTATAATTTTACTAATACAAATATCTATTGATTGCATTCGATAGTCCAGTAGGAAGGAGATGTGTAATTCCCTCTACGTGTACCTTTTAAAATAAAAATAAACTATTTTCTCTTAAAAAACAATGTCCACTATAATTAAAAACAAAAACAAATAGACACCTTTGGTATGAAGGAGGTGTGGTAAAAATATTTCACCCTCATTCTTAGCCATAAATAAATATTTAGATTACATGTGAAGTAAAATAATTTTATGTCAAATTTAGAGAGATAATGTAGCTAAAAATAAAAGAAAAACCTTATATTTTCACTTTTGACTCTCAACAAGATGTATAATTCTCATACTTTTAAAAATATTTCAATGAAACACTTAAATAAAGTATTTGAATATCTATAATAACTAATTTATTTCAATATCAATTTCATATATATAGAGAAAAAAATATTAATGTTGACAATAATAAAATATATCAATACCCAATTTGGTAAAACATTTCATGTCAAAAATATATATATATGAACTATGTATATGTTATATGAAGCAATTGAAAAATAAAAAATTTATGGTTAAAACATTTCAAGTATTCTCACTATTCCAATTTTTGGCCCCCTTTCAGGTATATTTTTCTATCAATTTTGTTGAAATCCAACAAAGATTTGTTGGAATTGCAATTTTAAGCTTTGTAGTCTACACAATCCAACTGGTAAAGGGATTTTGAAGGCATTGAATTCAATTTATGTATTTGAAAATGATATATATATATATATATAGAGAGAGAGAGAGAGAGAGAGAGAGAGAGAGATCCATTTTAACCATATAACTCTCAAGCTGCGAACTCTTTTTCAAGTTTTGCACTAAGTTTGCACCTCAAAATATTTGATTCCTCTCAATTCTCATTAGATCCATGGTTAAGATGGATCTATTTTGATTATTATTAAAACACATAAATATTTAAATGTATTATTATTAAGTTTGCCTTTAAAAAAATGAAAAATCTTGCAACAAAACCATTACATAAATGATCTCTAAGCCATGCATATTCCACTGGACAGTTCATCACAACAGATCTGATAAAACTATATTTAAAAATCCTAAATGTACACTATTAGGGTCTTATTTCTTTTTATATTTAAATGGATATGTAGCTTACTTTTAATTGTGTATGCATGCAAATTAAAATTATGTAGAAAGATAGAGGAAAATCAAATAAAAACTCACAAACCATGATTTGACACAAGATATGACTTGGGAAACCCTTTCGGGAGAAAACCCAATTGGAAGGTGAGGCCAATCTGCTCTCTTTCCTTGAATAGAAAATGGTTGTGATTACAAATAAGTATGGAACAAATGCACTCGAAATAATGAATCTCTTTTCCTCCTAGTGGCTCGATTATAACACAACTTGATAGCCTTCTAGTGGTTAGGTTTGATAACCTCAACTCTTAACAAAAGTTACAATATGAAATCTTCTAGAGTCTTCTTCATCATAATTAGGTGGCTATCCCATTTTGTGTGAATAATGTTGGATGACATGGCTAGCTTATTTTTCATGACTAATGGGGGTTGGCATGGTATTCTCTTGAACTATGGTGGTGAGAACAGGAATATCAACTTCTAAGTAGCATAACTTTTGCATACGGACTCCAATTGACATAATTTGTGCTTCATTGGAAAGGTCTCTGTGTGTAGAATATGAAAAAAAAAAATTGTGGCACTAAAGAGACAAATTTTTACTCCAAAAAAAACATATTTTTCTGCCTCAAAATTCTCTCGGAATGTTCTAGACCCCAATTTGCCAAACTGGGTCCCGCTGTAAAAGTGGTCATGTGAGTCGATTATTCCACTTTTTCCACTATAAAAACATCAAGATAGATGAAAAATAATATAATGATCCAATCCATATCAATAGTTGTATTATTTCATCTATATTAATCTTATATTTTTTTATTATGCGGCATACTTCAACATTTTCAACATGCAAATATTCTCTCCAAAGTACTCCTTTTTATTTAAATATCTTCTAACATGCAAACATGGACTCAAGAATATTATTTAAAAATCTTCTAACACATAAACCAAGATCGAAAATATTGTATCATTTATTTTAGTCAATTTAATAGGAGGGATAGATATATATAATTAAGATCTAAATCTTTTAATAAGCTATTATCAAAGTTTAAGTAACTTTAAACTACTGTAGTCATATAAAATAAATAGTTGGTAAAGCACTTACTTTATAATACATCTCAAAATTTTAAAAATCATAAAGGTTTACTAAAATAAAATTGTATTTTAAATTTTTATTATTATTCTTAATCATAAAACGAATCAATATATAAGTTAAAATTATATGCATTTAAAAAAAAAAAAAACATGTAATACAATTATTAATAATAGAGATTTACCTCCACTTTATCATGATATTTTTAATATGAAAATAGGGTTTATTACAATATCATAGCCTATCAATACCACATCTCTAAAAAACCATAACTTATTTCACATGACACTTGTCTATATGCCATTTTTCTTTTTAATTAATAAATTTAATTAAAAGGGAAAAATGACATAACTACTTTGGAGATAAATCATAATATTTGATTTTGTATATATTAAGAATATTCTAAAATATTTTTTTGAGTTTAAATCTTTACTATCTACCTAATAATTAGATTAAACTTATAGAAAGTTTATTCCAAAATAAACACACCTATTCATATAAAATAATTAATAATATTTTGAAATTTTGAATTTGTATCATGATTGTAAATTAAAAATTCACTTGTCTTTTTTTGTTTGTATTTTAGTCTTGCGCGTGGCATCTAAAGCTAGTGAGTTTTGTATCAATGCAACCTAAAATTTTTATGCTATAGGATTTTTTAAAAATGCACCCTTTTTCATTATTTCATAGTTATTTGAGTGTGATTTTCCAACAATGGAAGCAACATGGCTTTCCAAAGGACAACGCTAAACTATGTATTTTATGAATTCCTAATCTTTCAGGGGAATTGTTTGTTTGCACGTCATTTTGTAGTGTTAGTAGTTTAACTAAAATTACTCATCCTTTAAAAAAGAAATAAATTTAATAGTTTGAGTTATTAATTGTTATTAGAGAAATTTTGAGGTATAAAATGGGCCTCAAAATAAAAATTTACAACCAAAATAAACTTTAGAAGAACCAATAGGATTCAATATGTTGATGTCAACTATGGGGATGATTCACCATTTATGGAGTAAAAAAGCAAAAAAATAATAAATAAATAAAAAAACAAACTTTTTCACATCATATTTTCAACTTATTTCCATATGGTTTTACTCAAACTTTGAGAGGGAGATTTCGTTGGATGCATAATCTTCATCCAGGGAGTACCCATACATTTGATGGACCTTGTTACAGGAAAAATGAGAAATACATGAAAAACATGATTGCAATTACATTTTTTCATGTAAGGCTCCATCAAAAGTATTTAACATTACTCTTTGGATAAGAAATTAAATTATGCATCGAATGAGTGGTCTACTCAAAATTTGAGTAAAATCCTATGGAAAAAACTTGAAAATAGAAATTTTTTTTTTTTCTCAGTAAAATTTCACGACGTAATATTCTTTACGAAGAATTCGTTAGAAAACCCATTTCAAACCTCAAAATTTCTCTAATAATATTTAGATATCTAATAAATATAATATAAAATTTACATAAAAATATTTGATTTATTATTTTCAAAAGGTGGGAAAACCTATCAAACTCAGTTTGTCAAATCAACAGTGAGGACAGCAATCTCTGGCTGCGCTATCCGCGAATGTCAGTTGACACATCACTGTTATCAAGGAAAACCAGGCCCCCTGAAATAACCCGCTGGTGGTCCGTAAGGGAGCAGGCTTTCACTCCTGCCAGATGCCTCTGGGTCTTGGGCCGTTAACCTGTTTCCTTACGTCCGAGGAAGACGAGCTCTTAGCCAAGCAGAATCAGTTTTAGGGCATACTCCAGCCCGTAGTAAAAAGTTTATGCAATAAAATAAATAAATAATTTGAAAAAAATAATCATATAATAAAGTTAAAAAAATAATTATTAATTAGTGTGTTTATTGTTGGTAGCAATGTCGTTAATGACAAATGGAATCATATTAGATGCGACCACATTGAAGTCACTCGTGTCGACAACATCTCTAGATTTTTCGAGGGTGGATATATCTCCGAGCTCAATGACATGATATGATGGCATACTAAAATACAAAGGTTATTGGAAAGGCGTGAGGTTTCTAGTCATCCTTTATTTGAGGTTTCGAATTCATTGATTCGTTCGATTCGTCAGAATTATATATAAAAACTGGTTTCTCGTTTCGTTTGAAAATTATAAATGAATTACGAATTATATTCCTCACAGCCCAGACAGAGGTAGCGATTAACAAGATAAGCCAAAGAAACACACACCCTTAGATTTGGTCAATTTTGAAATATATAAGTAATTTTTTTGAAAATATACTCTCGAATTTCTTACGAATAAATATACTCTCGAATGTCTTACGAATTAATTTTTTTTGAATTTAATTATTACCTTATCTTTTCTTTTCGAATTTGGTAATTATGATATTCCCAAAACCAACCATAATGTGATTATTCCCAAATTCCCAAGTACAATCTGATATCTTATGGTTATCACATGGAATCATAGTAGCGCATTCAATCAGCCATCGCACACCGTAAACAACCCACAACGTATATATTTGTCAAGGATATCAGAGCTTCTCTCGGCGTGGATGTAATCACGAGAACATTAATTGTTTTGGGATAAACTTGAATCACATAACACAAAACATATATTATGATTATCACATGGAATCATCTCATAGTCAGTAACGCATTCAATCAGCCATCACGCACAGTAAACCCACAATGTGTATATCTGTCAACGATATCATGTCATTATATTTACAAAGAGAAGAATCATTTTTTCGACATAATTAATGAATGATGCAAGAGAGGAACCACTTTTTTGATACACCCAATACATGATACCAGAGAGGAACCATCTTTCTGATACAACTAATAAATGATACAAGAACATAATGGACATGATTTCTATCAGTATTTTCATATACATTTTTACGATAAACACTCACAACAGGATGATCAGCCCTAATTAAGCGATGGATATGGATTATGACTTATTTACTTATTACAGACATATGTATTTAGATTATCATTTTGTATATTCATGGAATAGTTACATGTATTTAAATTATCATTTTGTATATTTTTGGGATAAGTTACAGCGATATAACAGACATTATTTATAGTTTGTGTCTTGCCACCAATTTTTGATACATGCTTTCTATAAAACATATTAATGAAAGTTAATATTTTTACTTTGGGAAAAAAATAAACCTTAATATCAAAAACTAGATTGAAACAAGCTCACCAAAACGTTTGAAAAGAATCATTTACCACAGTTTTAATAAATAAGATCAAAACCGTAAAGTAATCATTAACCAATCCAATTGATGGGTAGTCTTCTGAAATTGGCGATCAGTCGCCGGCAGGACACGTAATCTTCAAAAGGTACAGATGCCCACCTCGTAAGGTCCTGTATAAACATTACTGAAATTAGCTGCATTTGAATAGGAATCACTAGCGCTCCATGGGGTTAATCTAGAAGATTCTGGGCGGCCATTGTTTTCAATTGCTCCTTTCAATGGCTCGTTGAAGTCAACAAGTGCAGGGAAGGTGATGGTGCAGCCAACAGAGTTATTGTTAGAGCCAGGCGTTTCATGACTCAGAGGGGGAAAACCCTGAGAGAAGGTCTCAGCGGTGCGAGTAGTAGAATCAATCCACAACTGAGAATAAGAAATTAGCGACTGTTCTGGATCTGGACCAATTGAGTGAGACGATGTATAGGCATTATCAGCATGAGCAAACACTGAACTGGTATTGCAGGTATGAGCGGACTGGACGGGGATTTTAGATTTTGTGTTTCTATTGTCGTTACCGTCGGTGCAGCAGGGGAGCCTGAAATTGAGCTCTTCTTGATGAACAAGTTCCATTAGTTCTTTATCGCATTGTCCGTACGTCCAGGCAAATGAGCAGCAATTTGGGACCACCGGCGTTGTCAATATTATTCATTTTCCAAGTTAACTGAAACGAGAATTTTCCATTTTTTTTCTAAAAGGCATGTTCTCAATATCATTCATGTTTGAGGTTAATGGCAAGGAAAATTTTAAGAATTAAGTAGTGAGTTAATTTACAAATAATTTATCCAAATTTTATAGAATAAAGGAAATTTTTAAGGATTCAGTAATGAGTTAATTTTCAAATAATTATCCAAATTTTATAGAATAAAATATGTTAGGTTAAAATTCCCAAAAATTCTATAAAGATTAATGTAAGATCATCTAAGAGAATTAAAAGAATAAAGATGCTGGAATGGAGAAAAATAGAAACCTGTTACCGAGAATGGACTGTAAGTGTATGATCAATTGTTCTTCTTGTGGCGAAATTGCACCGCCTTTAAGTCCAGGTCGTAAGTAATTCATCCATCTCAGCCTGCAGCTCTTTCTGGATCTCTGCAGACCTGTATGTGTACATAGCATTTTTCATTGTATTGGAGCATTATTGCATTTAAAAGAGGAAGGCGATTGAAATTAGAATGGGAGTGGGTATTTGAAGAAAATTACCAACTTGCTTGGCCACATATTTCCAGGACCAACTCTGAAGGCAGTTATTCATCATATAATTGATGAGTTTCTCATCTTCCTCAGGTGACCAGAGACCTTTTCTTAGCTTTAGCTTTAGCTTGGAGGTAAAAGGGGCGCCTTCTGCTTCTCCTTGCCCTTGTGCGCACCTCATTTTTAGCTGCGCTGCGTATTGTTCATCTCTGCCTGCTTCTCCTTGACTGTCTGCGGACCTCAATTTTAGCTGCACTGCGTATTGTTCATGTCTGCAAGTTTGGTGGTGCGCTCTGCAAGGGCTCACATACCTTGGAAGTTAGCTTGTCGCAGATATTTAAAAACATAGTGAGATTGAGCAACAGGCATAGAAGAAACACGCGTTTAACCTGTCTCTGTGTGTGTAACGACGGAGCCCATCATTCTCCAATTTTCAGCGATCAGCCCATTACCAACCAGCTTCCTCTTATTATATTTGACTCCGTTGATGATGTGCTTCACGTGATATTCTTTGTTCACACAGCCTATCAACAGTGTGGGACAGCTTCGTTGACTGTTGCCCATCGCATCATTTTCTTTTTTCTGAGCCTACAGCATATCAACGACGTGGGACTGGGGCTAGAAAATGGAATAAATTACGAAATTATCTTCTGAGTAATTTTCTTTATAAAATTCTAAATAATTCGATAAGTTGAGTTTTTATGCATGTAAATATATTTATAATTATTAATTTCGATAAAGAAGATTTCAAAATCGGATAAATAGAAGATCATTAAAATTTTAATTTTAATTTTTTAAAGTCGAATTCCCAATGTTATCTCCTGTTCTCTTTAAACACTCGAGATTAGTGAGTTTATGTGAACCAGATCCACCATACAGATTATTTCGTAATTATTTTATCACTTACATTATCATTTATATTATAAAATATTATTTTATATACAGATTAATCAATTTAAATCTTTTATTATTTATATCATTTTATATAGTATAAATTTATTAAGCCCCTTCCAGGAGAGCAAGGCGTTTAGGTGACAGTATAGACTACAAGCTGACTATTTTAGCGAGGATATCAATTAATATATTGTTTTTTAGGATGAGGGTAATGATGAATCACTGCAGATGTGTGGAGATTTTGTGCAATAGTTGCCATGATTTATTGGTTTTTGCTTGCATTCTCATGTGATGTCTCAACCAATATATTCTTTTTCTAAGATGAGAGTAATGACGAATCACTGTGGATGTGTGGAGTTTTTTCGCAATAGTTGTATGACTCAGTGGCTTTTGCCTGCATTCTCATGTGATGTCTGGTTTAGCATTATAAGTTTCTATTTACACGATGCTCTAGGATGCTCTAGTTCGAGAAGATCCTACTAACCTCAAAACTTTGAAATTGTATTAATAACATGAAATTTTTAATCTATATAATCCTCATTTAACTTAATGTAAAATGCTTAACTTATTAAAAAACCAAAAAAACAACTTATAATTCTAAAAAAAACTATTTTCTAAAACATTAATATTATAATGTTAAAAATTTAATAAACAAATTTATTTAATTTTTTAATTTAATGAAAATAGTATAAGTTATAATATTTTTAAATTATTAAAAAATTATATATATATATATATATATATAAAAATTAAGTTATTAAAATTAAATTTACTAAAAATACAAATTTTTATTTATTTATAATTAATCACATAAAATAATATTTAAAATTTCAATATAACTCCAGCTTACAATTTTCATAAAATAAAATTATAATTTTAAATTACAATTTGAAAAATTGTATAGAATTACATAAAAATAAAGTAAAAGAAATGATAAAATGGGTATCATTTATCCCACATCTAACTCCCATGTGTAAGCGAAGCTTTGGCTGTTTTTATTTTTCTTCAAATTTAAGTTGAACATAAATCTTTGGGTTAATGTAACTATGGGATGGAAAAATGATTTTATATATTTTCATTATGATTATTTAATATTTAGAGATAATTTTTGATGTATAAATGGTTCGCTACAATGTGTTTAATATACAAATTTCTTTCTACAAGGTGATTGTTTAATATACAAATTGCTTGCTACAAGGTGATTTGCCTCGCAAAATACTTTAGGTTTGAAATTCCTCTGTATTAATTAAGTATAAGCTTACTAAACAATTTTATCTGCTTGTTGTGGCGGATACAACCACCCTCCAAAATTTTTCTTTTACGTCATTGTGGAGCCTCCCTCCTTGAAATCACCACAACTATCCTGCACTGATCAAGTACTTGTACTTATTTGAACTCAATTTTCATTTAGCAGCTTGCGTTCAACTCACTTGTCCCATCGGTCAATCGCAAGAACACCTAGCACTTGGTTCACATCCGGTCGATCAGCGGTCGGGAAAAACTACACAAACTTGGAGGGAATCTTGTCTTCCCCTCAGGAATTGTAAAGCGCAGCCCAGCAGTTGTCTTGCACTTAGAAATTGCGCCGAGCAGGCCAGCGGACATCGCTCTCCAAAAATTCACATTTTCATCCACTTGCATTGTCATCTAGAAATGTGTAGAACTGTCCCAACTGCATTACTCTCCAAAAATGCACAGAGTAACCTAGGTGAGCTGCACTATTCTCTGGAATTGCGCAAAACTGGCCAACTTGACTGCTCTCTAGAAATGCGTAGAGCATCCCAACATCACTACTCTAGAAAATTGCGCAAATCTATCTAGTCAGCCAGGGCCTTTTAGTCCAGAAACAACACAAAAATTTTCCCTCAGTTGTTGTCTATTGCATGTGTTGGTAGGTTGCCCGGTTCCCTCCAGAACTGTGCAATCCTTCATTGCATGTTGGGTCACTTTTCTCAAAAAGGAAAAAAGAAAAAAGAGAAAAGGCATCCCTAGATTTTAGAGATCTATTTTTAGCATCAGGATTTACATGAAAAAATATTTTTAGAAACTCCCCACTAAGTGTAGTTTTTTCCTAGATTTGTGGCATGCGCATCATAAACCCTAATTGCTTTTCATGCCTTTTGCCATTTCTCTGTTTCTTTTTAGTTTTCGGCTTGTATGAGTGTTGTTTCCTTGGTTTTACTGAATGGTCGCTGGCGCTTTGATGTGTTTTAGCTTGTAGAAGTTTTGTTTCAATTTTTGCATTACCTTTTCTTAATGTCACACGCATAACATTGTTTTTGCAATCATATTCGATGTTTCAGCAAATCTCATCATGAGCATATTGACTTTGTTGTTTAACTGGTTTCTACACTTGCTTGAATCACATGCATGTTTATTTCACTCATATCTGCACTAGCTTCACACACACATTCACTCCTTCGTGTTTTTAAGTTGCCATTGGGTAAATCTGGGTTGTCTCGACCTCGATCCTATGTGTCACGCCCCTACACCTGCGGTAGTCTCCCAACCACCTATAACGAGGTGCGGCACCATCGAACGCTTTCTTTTCACCAATACTAACATTCATGGACTACGCCTAATTCACTTGTCCTTACTTAGTTTGTGTTTCGCAACCAAGTAAAATTATGTTTAGCCTTTATACCAATGAACACCCATACTCATTCATTAACAACAACAATTATAACAAGAACAACAATTGCACAGTATAAAGGGAGGGGCAACTACCTGAACAATGAGTCTGCCCGACAATATATATTAATCAATCTTTCTTCATAATAATACAATCATCACAAGTAATGCTTGGAAAACTCCAAGCCAATACTTAGCTTCTTTTACAACATAGGCAATGTAGCCTTTTACAATAACCATGTGCATGCCTTGCACGAAGAGTGGGTGCTCACCCGAGTCACCAAGACACTCTTGTCAATCCCGGCACAATTCTGCACTCAAGACAACCTTGGTCATACCTTGCCCAACCCTCGAACGACTCCAAGTAATACCCAAAACTGCGCCCTCAAGACATGCGCACGAGCTATGCGCACTACCTCCAAATCTGCGCACTTTCCTTGAAGCTATGTGAAGTTGTCAAGCTGCCTTCATTGATCCCAAATGAACCTCAACGCCTTGCATATATATACACAAGTCTGTGTGGGTTTTGTGTGGGTGGTGGCTCTCCAGTCGACCCCTAAAATAAGGTTAACACACCCCTTTGAACGCCCAAGTAGGTGTCGGCCTGCGCCCATACCTCCTCACACTCCATGGGTATAAGTTCACCATCGCATTCTTTCCTTAGTCATTTTTCACATCGCACTTCGTTGCACTTATCGTCGCACTTATCGTCGCACTTTTGTCGCACCGTCGTTCAGCGCACGCCCGCCTGTGTGCCCGCGCCCGCCCATGCGCCCGCACGCCCGCCCGCGCGCCCGTCGTCCACCCGCGCGCCCATCGTGCACGCCGACTCGCCCGACGCCCAACCGCGTTCGCGCCCGGAGGCCTTACACTATGTCCCCCAGCAAACTCTATGCATTCCTGGCAGTCAAGGCTCTGCCTTGCCTCCAGGAATTGCGTAGAGGCTGCCCACAATGTCTCCCAACTATTCTTTGCACAATCCTGGGAGGCAATGCCCCGTCCTTCCTACTGGAGCTGCGCAATGCATAGTTCCAGCTAGCAACCTGAATTGACTATTTTGTGCATTGCGTAGTTTCAGTCAGCCATCAACCTCTCTGGACTACACATTGCGCATATCCAACTAGCAGTTAGCCTCACTAACAACTCAGATTGCACATTGTGCAGTTCCAACTGACAGCCTCCTAGCTTCCCGAACTCAGTGCTGCACAATCTTTCCCAACAATCACCAATTTGCTGCCTAAATGTCTCTCGAAGTTGTTTGATTTTTTTAGTTGAAATTGTCTCACCATGAGTTTCTTCTCTATCTCTAGCTACCACAGGTTTTTGAGCAGCTTCTCTGCAGTACAAGTATTATGGACTCCAAGAGAGCTAGATAAAAAGACACAGTTGAAAGAAGTACCAGGGATGTGGATGAACAAGGGTCTATGAGCTGGCCCATGTACACAGACACACACTTATTCATCGAGAAGGACATCAAGATCACATGGCAAGGCATCAATACCACTTTCTTAGGAAGCTTCGAGGAGAATCTGGAGGATCGACAGGTCTATGTCAACATCCATAAGTTAGGATTATACGAGGTTGCATGCAGGTTTCCCGTGTCCCTTGCGTAGATATGATCCACTGGATTGTCTCACACACTAATCCTAAGACAATGATACTGAGTAGTGTCAATGGAGCAAGGCTTGCTTCCTTTAGGACGACGAAGTATCAGGAGATATATCATTTTCCATTCCCAGTGAACAGGATGTATACACCGTTTTACACTCCCAATGGTAGCACAAACACAAGAGACATATTGAAGCATTGGGTAAAGGAGCCAACAAAGTTTAGGATGACACCCAACCAGATATATAGGATGAAGACACTCAGGAAGGCATACCAGTTCTTGGTCATCTTCGCATGCCGCTTGTATGGCCAAAGGGAGTACATAGACCTTCCTAAAACGTTGGGTTTCTATGTTGGATCAGCTGACAAGTGAAGGAAAACCATTCAACTGGTACGATATGTTGGCTCTCTAGTTGAAAGTGCATCTATCGAATGCTCAGAGTTCGCCCAAGGATCAATAAGAAAAATTCTTCATGTTTGCCTACTTGCTTGATGCAATCTATGCCCATTAAACGTTTCCTAGCATGGGTTGGGCATGGACACCTTAAGAGAGTTTTTTGAACATATATTGCAAATTTCTCTCAAATTTCAGCTACCGAGGAGTCATGGCTAGAACACGTGACCATTTCATCGCCCCTCTGTACATGATCATCTTTGAACAAGATCTGCCCTACATGTCGCAGGAAGCAATGGAGTCATTGTTGAACATTGCATATTGGTACGCGTGACTCGAAGACACCTTTATCAGGATGTACACCATGGAGAAAGCTCTGAATGTATTGCCGAGGTTTGCCACAGACATGTTAGTCATGTAGGAGGTTTCATAGCACATCTCGATAGGGTTATTAGCTGGATTGGACAAGAAGAAGAAGGCACCATGGCACACGCTTCCTATTCAAAATTTGATGTATGTGATCGAGAGTTTGAAAGAAGTGGACGCTGAGGTGGCAGACTTCAAGAAGTTTAAGTTTGGAACCAACAGTTCCAACCTGTACGACCCACATGGTTTATGCAGGGATCATTGTGCGGGAGTGTACTATCCTTGGATCGACAGGGTGTATCATTGGCCAAAGGAAGACCCATGGAAATATTTTTATAGCTCCTCTAGGCTCAATGAGCCGGTCATCATTGTAGTCGAGTGGCTAGCAGCGGTCAAGGAATCAACACCACAGGGAACAACAATAAAAACAATAGCAGGTAGCAAACCTATGCAAGACAATGGCATGAGGAAGATTGTCGAAAGCACAGAAATGGAGCAAACCTAGATGTTTAAGGAAGACCCACTTGTGGAAAAGGTAGCTTTGGAGATAGATGTGAAGAGGCGACAACACGACAAGAGGTTAGCGTAAAGAAAGAGAGAGAAGAAAAGGCTGGAAGATACAAAGAGGATGTTGCAGGAATTTTAGCAGAATCTTAAAGAAGAACAAGTGTTGTGCAGAAGAGAGAAGGAAGTGTAACATGAGCATGAACAGGAACAGGAGGAAGTGCAAGGTGCACAGACAGTGCAAACTGCATAGATACAGGTTGAAGACTCTTAACCAGTAGCAGATGAGGAACAAGGTGAGCAGCTGCAGTGACAGGAACTCTGCAGGATGAACAAATAGTAGAGCAGATGGACATGGAGATGGAGCAACCAGAACAGGATCAGGATACCGACCTCATGTCAAAAGAAGCCGAGGTCACTTCACAGGTTTCACTAGCTCCAACAATAGAGAAAGTCCCAAGTGAACAAGGGGATACCATTCTCCTTGAGGACCATCCAAGAACAGAGGTGTACAACATAACCTTTGATGAGTCGCAACACAATGTTGTACAAGCAGATAGAGCGTTCACCCTGGATGAGCATGCATCACCTACGCACTTGGAAGAATGGTTAATTTTTTCATATGTACAGAGACATTCAGCCACCTTGGCCGATGTTACAAAGTCTTATGCCAAAGCCACGAGCTCGGGTGTTAGGTTCTTGATAGCAGAAAACCAGCGCATTGCTAAGGAGTTGCAAGAAGCCAAATAGAGAGAGGAAAAATCAATATGATACACCAGAGCAGAGATGAATATGGCAATACTTTCTGAAGTATCAGTTCTTGAGACAATCACGTCAAGACTTCATGATAGGTTCGTCACCGTGCACAAGGCAATTTTCCACCTACATTGTTATAGGCCTTTTTGGGCACTGCAACCCCAATCATAAATGTGCATAAACCAAGGGCTCTTAAGTCCCTAAAAGTGTTGTTCCAACCTCTAAAAGAACAAGGTCAACTGATTACATCTTCTCCCAGAAGTTCTCCAAGAAAAACTACTTAGAACTGGTCAAAATTGGACCATCTCACCTGCTCCATGGTCAAAGTGTGTTGCATCCCACCTAAATACACACGGGAGGTGTGATGCATACTAAAAAGCCCTTCTATGGGGTGCGATGGGCGAGAGTGGACAAATGGCAGGGTCAATCTGCAAGGTGGAGGATCATGGAATCTTCCAGAAACTTCTCCTGTGACACTTGCCTCTCTGCATTCGCCCAGGGATGAGTAAGAGATCATCAATCTCCAAGTGGAATCAAGAACTATCAAAGAGAGGACACTAATCAAATCTCAAAAGTTGACTCACCCCCCTTGCAAACATCTATATATGGATCCCTCATCCCAGAGATCCAAAGGCTGGAATTTTGTATCTTGTAAGAAAGTGCTGCTAGTTTCTTGGTGTAACATCATAGTGTTGGGTGATCTAAGCTTTTCATGAGGTGAAGAAGGGCTTTCTTGCTGAGAGGATGATGTTGGGTCAGAACAATTGGTTGTAATCCTCTTTGCTATTCTTGATTATTAATAAAGCTATTCAAGTTTTCCTCCACATTCTTGTATGATTGATGATATATGCATTTGTGTGGTCAATATATATCTGGTCCTATATTGTTTATGATAGTAGATCTATGTTCTTGGATAGTGTTATGCTACTTTGATTCTACAGGTGCTCTTTGAAGCTAGGTAGACGAGGAAGCGAGTGGCAAAGATCTATTAGAAGGGAGAGGAATCAAGCAAGGAACCAAGAGCAAGACAGAGGTTGGCCTCCTTCTTTCCCCTCTTATCTACTTCTCATAAAGGAAAATGAAAGTGGTTTTAGTTTGTTTGTTTCTAAGGTAGCTACCAACCTTAGTGGGACTAGCAGCTCTGCATAGACACTAGATTTCCCGATAACAAAATGACGACTCCGCTGGGGAGCGAATAGATTGTTTGTTTGTCTATATTTGTTTACTTTATAAACTTACAAACAGAGCCTGAAGTCAAGCCAGCTAGCCTTCAAACTGCATTTTCTATGCAAGTGCAAAGTAGATCAATGTTGCTTCAGTCTATCTCTAGGTTTTGTTTATAAACTGAACAATCGATTTACAAGCTTTCTAATTGCCCTTGTGGTGGCTCTAGTAACCTCCTTAGATCTACCCCTCTGATTTATTTATTGATTACCACTTTCTCAGCCTAAATCCCTGAACTGAGCTGCAAACTAGGACCCGGAACCCAGTTGAAGTCTCGCCCCTGGATCATTGCATTGTCTCTTCTTTGGAATTTGGATGCATCGCACTTCCCGAGTGTAGTCGGTGCGCTGCATCTCACTTTCCCTGTGTTACAGGTGCGCTGATTAGACAAGGCCTCTTCTGCTCTTAGATTTTGGTTTCTGTGTTCATTCTTTTCAGCTCTATTCAGGAGTTTTACTATCTGTAGTCAGTATATCTCTGTTGAAACCCCCTTCCTTGCCATTATTCCACCTCCATTGTGCAAAGAACTGTAATTTTTTTTATGTATTTTGAGCCATTTTCAGTTCTCTTTTACAAATAAGTAGCGTAATTGAACTGTCGCTTCTTGATTTCAAAGTGTCGCAAGTGTCGTTTTCAGTCATAGAAGAGAATCCGATTGTTCTTGATAGTCGATTACACTGTTGCTCTTGTATTTGATTTGAATTAGTAGTTTTTCAAGTGTCGAAAGCAACTTTTCAATTCCAAATCGCAAAGTGTCGTCACTTTCTTCATTTTGTCTTAAAAAGAAACTTGTTAGTAATGTCGCTTTGAAAAATAATTCAGATTTGCACTTAGCTTTCTTTTTATCATTCACACATTAAGAAGGCTGAAAACAAATACATGCATGTGCATTTGCATTTAGACTGTTTGTTGGTTTGATTTAGGACAGTGCATATAGTGTGTGCTCTCTGCTCTATGTGAAAGAATATCATCTCTCTTTCCTTAGTAGCTAGGATTTTCATTGCAAAAAGAAGATTAAACGATTGTTTATCATCTTAGATTGCATTTTAGGAATTGTACATCTACATCACGCGATGAACCTGAAAGGCAAATTTCTTAAGCAAAATCAACTGTAAAATAAATTTAATGAATCTAAAAACGCTTTGGAACCTAACGCACAACATTTAGAAGTCTAGGCTAGAGACGTATTCCGGTGTCGTAAAGCCTGGTAACTGTTGTTTTCATTGTTGGTTGGGTGATTCCTGCACTTTGAGACGATAAGTGCCAGTACAGACTTGTGCTCCCACGTACCTCCCACGTACCATCGAGTATATATTGGGAGACCACAATAGGCTTTATCCTTTATCCATAGGAAGCCGTGTCTGCTGCCCTATCGATCGCAATGCACTGAACACAGCATTTGGGAAGATTTACTGTCGTACCGTAAAAAGTATTCTGCAGTTTTGCGATTGGTTTGGTAATCCCTCTGTCTAGATTTCCAGAGCAGTCCCTTTCGTTCCTTTTCAGACTCTTTAAAGGAAAAGGTCCATCTGAGCACTTTTCACTTCAAACTCATTAAGAATCGAAGGCGACTAGAGTCATCTTTTGTTTTTTCTCGACTCTTAAAAATTGAAAAAAACAAGTTGTGTCAAAGCGTCTAAAATTTATTTTAATCGGAATAAATATCACCTTTCCTACATTGGTCTTAGGTTGAGAAAAATGGAGTCCACCAACCAAGGAGTTCCCCTTGGGGGAAATCCTATTCCTTTCTCCTCTTGGGGAGATGTTGGTGCACCCCATATGGCCACATTGTCGCTTCCAGGATTGACAATCAGCTTGCCCGTATGGCTCTTCTCAACCTCTGTCGTTCAGAACACCGTGATTCCTGAACAATCAAGTCAGCAACTAAATGATACCAAAGTTACCCCCCAACCTTCTACTTCATCCAATTCTTCCTCTCCTCCTTTCTCTTTGCTTGATGAAGCTAGTAAAGCCAAAAATCAAGTAACTGAGAAGAAGAAGGAGAAGAAGAAGAAAGAGAAGAAGAAGGAGCCAAAGGCGAAAAGGGGTGACCAGGCATCGTCTAGCGAAAATCCACACACTGCACCATCCAGGCCTAAATCGCCATGTGTCATTTGCAAAGGAGACCACTATCATCGAGATTGTCCTTGCATCCCTCAGATCTTAAGGGACTGGTCTCCTCGTTTGCACAATCCGGTGTCATCAACCTCTTATGATCATGTTGAAAATACACCGTCAACTAGTGAAAGTGAAGCCCCTGGACAAAAAGGAAAATGTAAATTTCCTTGTAAACTGTGTGAAGGCGATCACGCCGTCAACCATTGTCCCTTCTTAGACGAGCCTAAAAGAGTTTTGGACGACCGTCCGGTTTCACCGTTATGGCTTCCTCCTGGATATAAGAAGCTCTTGCCGAGTCTGTCACTAGTTGAAAATCCGGCTGACACACAGTTGTGGTCAGCTGAAGCGTCTATCATTGAAGATAAACCATCTGAATCCACACCAGATGAAAGTCAAAAGGTCGAGGTGGCAGTTGACTCGGTCTTGCCTTCAGAGGATCCATCTTCAGATGATACAGTCACTGGAGAGAACAAGAATGACACCATCCAAATTCTCTTCGTAAGCACAGACTCCGATGAACATGGAGGTAGTCTACTCATTCCTTTACCGCAGGAAGGAAGTTCGTCAGAGTCATATCCGGCCGTCTATTCGGTCCCACCCCCAAGCAACCTAGTTGTTTCCTTCGATTGGAATCTACTAGGCAGACCCCGCTTACCGGCTAGTGTACCATTTCGAATCATTGCTCAAATATATAGAATGGTCATGGCCGGTACCATAATAGATGAAGGGGCTTCTGTGAGTATCCTTTCCTGAACTGCTTGGAAAGTGCTTAGTTCGCCACCGCTTTTGCCTGAAATGAGAAATCTAATAGGCTTTGACAAAGGAACCAGTCGACTGTTAGGGATCCTTCCCAATGTGCCGATAACATTGAGAAGGAAAACCATTCACATGAATGTAATGGTAGTCCAAGGACCCCTGGATTATAATCTACTCCTTGGACGTGACTATATTTATTGCATGGGAGCCATTGTCTCCTCACTCTTTAGAGTAATGTGTTTTCCGCATGAAGGAAGAGTGGTCAAGCTCGTAGACCAGCTTTCATTCCCCGGTTCACACATAGCAGATAGTCATATACCATCCCTGAATGGTCTTTTCACGCAAGGAATGTCTCATCAATCCTCAATCCATCCTCTTGATGAGCGCGAGTGATTCGGAGGATATGACTGAAACCCAGGGGGCATGCACCCTGGCCTGTTTCGATAGGAAAACCTTGGGTATAGGGTAGGTTTCCGCAAAGGATATATGACTGATTGACACACCATTCCATTTAGGAAAATGGGGTTAGACCGGAATAAGATACCTCTGTTAAAAGGTAGGCCTTTCCGGATAAAACGAATGTTTTGTCTGCAAATTGAGGGGTAACCTGGAAACTCTACTTCACTATACCTGGGGGCATGTAAACCTTTTGACATGCAAGAGAAGAGCGACCATTTATTTTTTAAATTTATAGGTCCTCTAACCCTTTAAACTCGTAGGATTGTTCGTTTCCTAACTTGCATAAAGAAAGGATGTGGGGCAAAGCTTTGAAAAAATCTTGTTTTTTAAATGAGACATCCTTATTATACGACTGGATCGAGCAGTTTTAACGCGGAATTCAAGCTCGTTAAAAACTAAACATAAGCAATGAGCAAATGTCCCCCCCAGAGTTTAAGCTCATTAAAAATGAACCAATTTCTGGTAAATAACCATCGTGAATGTATTATCATCAGCCTTTGAAGCCTTGGTCGTGTTCTCATCATCACCTCCACTCTGTATTGGCCGATCATTCACCTCCATTTGATTGTTTACCCCTTTTGAGGAACAGCTGTGAAGAGTGATCCTGTTAGCCATCCTTGTGACACTGCCATGATTGGAAAATTCCAAACCTTACCTGGAATTAGCTGCTACCCAAAATTATCACTCGTTCCTCAAAAAACAAGTCTCCTTTAATCTCTTTTCAACTGACTCGTAAAACGTGAAAAGATTGCCGAGCGATTGGCCTCTCTAGCTCGTTAAAGTGACCGGAAGTGCTATCCCTCCTTTATATTTTAATATTTTTGGACCTGAGGGTTTATTACACAAAAAATCGAGCGCTTGTCTTGTTCGGCTCGTTAAAAGTACCGAAAATTCATCCCTTTTGTATTGTTTTATACTTTTTCAAACTCAAGGGATTATAAGACGAAAAAGGATTATTGGAGTTTTCTTTACGTCCCTTTTTCAGACTCTCTAAAATTGAAAAGGACCGAGTTATCCTTGTCGTTAAACTCGTTAAAACCGAATAGAGACAAACTTGTCCATACAGACAAGAACGAGTTTCACTATCGCTAGGCTTGTTAAAACATAGCGATGGGTTTGCCCGAAGGGAAAATTATAGAACAAGCATATGTTATCCTCCTCAAGCTTGACAAAAATAAAGAGGTACTGGTCAGCAATGACTGGGGAAAAATTGGGAAGAAAACTTGAAGAAACTTTATTGGTAGCAAGTCGCTCTTGAACATGACACTTTCACTCTGCATCCGAGTCGGGTTGGGTTGTTCCGTTCACTGGTCATATCACCATGGGTCCATCACACCATCCATATTTGGGGTTAACGCTACCAATCCATCATGTCAGTGTCGCTGATATGTTCAAGAGAAGTCGCTCAGAGAGCTCACCTATGTCTCATCCACTGCAATACATTTATGCTCCATCCTTTCATGACCGCCACCCTGAACCTTATATCATCAGATCGTTTTCACCTCCATTAAAATCATTTGCTCCGTTCTGTGTCATTGATGTGGGATTGACTAAGGCCCTCCCATGACAAATCGCTTCTTGTCGACATCAGCTCATTATCCAGGAAGTCGATCTAGGAACAACCCTTTTAGTACTTTGAAGCTTGCATGCCTCAATGGCAAGTTTCTCACTTCCAACGACAGGTTTACATCAGTGGCCTTTGACCAAAAGATTTTGCGTGGTGTTCGATGCCAGTCCCTTATTCACACCACGTGAATTATACTGTAGTACCTTGAGGGTCATCATCATTATCGGTGATTTCTCTCGCACCTGTTAACAGCTTACATCATTGGCTGGTAATCAGGCGATGTATTTCCATGTTCGACTCCAGAACTTCTCTCACATGGATCGACTTGTACTTTGAGTGAAGATCGACCAAGATTGAAGACCCCAGATCTAGTTTCATCCATCCAGGCTGCGATATATATTCAGGAAAATAAAGACATCAAATATACATCATTACTGCATAGATAATCATCTAATCTGAGGGATGATGGCTCTACCAGAATCATCAATCTGCACTCAGACGATTATCTGTCTTATGTACATGAAAATGAATTTATAAAGCTGAGCATGGGAATGCCCGCCTCAGCTAGATCATGAAAATATTATGAAGATAATGTATTGTATTGTATCTTATTACAGGTCTCCTTCCAGCTCCAAAAAACTTTAGATCCTCATGATAAAGCATTTCACCGGACATCAAAACAGATTAACGACCTCATGCTTTAGGGGGCAACTGTTATAGACATTTTTGGGCACTGCAACCCCAATCATAAATGTCCACAAAACAAGGTCTCTTAAGTCCCTAAAAGTGTTGTTCCAACCTCTAAAAGAACAATGTCAACTGATTACATCTTCTCCCAGAAGTTCTCCATGAAAAACTACTTAGAACTGGTAAAATTGGACCATCTCACCTGCTCCATGGTCAAAGTGCGCTACATCCCACCTAAATACACATGGGAGGTGCAATGCATATTGAAAATCCCTTCTATGGGGTGCGATGGACAAGAGTGGACAAATGACAGGCTTAATCTGCAAGGTGGAGGATCATGGAATCTTCCAGAAACTTCTCCTGTGACACTTGCCTCTCTGCATTCGCCCAGGGATGAGTAAGATATCATCAATCTCCAAGTGGAATCAAGAACTATCAGAGAGAGGACACTAATCAAATCTCAAAAGCTGACTCACCCCCCTTGCAAACATCTATATATGGATCCCTCATCCCAGAGATCCAAAGGCTGGAATTTTGTATCTTGTAAGAAAGTGCTACTGGTTTCTTGGTGTAACATCATAGTGTTGGGTGATCTAAGCTTTTCATGAGGTGAAGAAGGGCTTTCTTGCTGAGAGGATGATGTTGGGTCAGAACAATTGGTTGTAATCCTCTTTGCTATTCTTGATTATTAATAAAGTTATTCAAGTTTTCCTCCACATTCTTGTATGATTGATGATATATGCATTTGTGTGGTCAATATATATCTGGTCCTATATTTTTTATGATAGTAGATCTATGTTCTTGGATAGTGTTATGCTGCTTTGATTCTACAGGTGCTCTTTGAAGCTGGGTAGACGAGGAAGCGAGTGGCAAAGATCTATCAGAAGGGAGAGGAATCAAGCAAGGAACCAAGCACAAGACAGAGGTTGGTCTCCTTCTTTCCCCTCTTATCGACTTCTCATAAAGGAAAATGAAAGTGGTTTTAGTTTGTTTGTTTCTAAGGTAGCTACTAGCCTTAGTGGGACTAGCAACTCTGCATAGACACTAGATTTCCTGATAACATACATGGTCATCAGCGCTGCACTAAGATAGCGTGAGCACTCGCAGACATACATGTCATAGTTGATCATGTACAAACATGTACAATGAGGTACAAGGGAGCCCCACTTCACTTGCACAAGATGATGAAGCTGCAGGTGGAGTTGGACAAAGAACACACACGTAGTCAGATTCAGAACTATGAGGAACTCCTATGCGCTCATCACGAGTGGGGAGGCTTCGTATGCACAGTTGTATAGGTGTTTGGATGTCGTGGTGAGAAAGTATGGCACCTCATCAATTGGTACACTCATCGAGGCCAAAGATAAGAACTAGGTTAGACTGGAGCTCGATGTGTTCCTTGATCAGTTGATGCTCACGACCACCAACGCAAATTTGTAAGTACATGTAGATAACATCTGGATGTACATCGCATGTTCATCCTTGCTCAGGAATAAGTTGCGCATGTTATAGGATGAGTTGGACCAATTTTCCAAATCAGTATACCCATAAGCAATGGAAGTAAGAGTTTGTTTCAAGAAGGATATCATCAAAGAGTATGCAGACACCATTGCGCACTATAAAGCATGGCATAAGTTCATCACTAAGGATCATGGAGAGGAGGTTGATGAGATGGTCTTTCCACAACCTTCGGAGTGTTAGTGTTGTCTTATCTGGCTGATTTTTGTATTGGTTACAACCACCCTCCAAATTTTTTCCGTAGATTCGGTTTGGAGCCTCCCTACCAACCTTTCATAGCAACATGTCTTGCTTCATCAAGTACACAAGCTTCAGTGATTTCCTTGCAGAATGGTAGCCTATCCATGAGAGCTTGTTGCATTACCCTCACAAGCTGATTCTCTGGACTTGGTCCAGCTACAGGCTAAGCAGCTCCCTCAAGAAATTGTGCAATTCTAAAGGGAAACCAACCTCCCCTTCTGAAATTGCGCAATTTTGCCTGGTAGCCTCCTGGGCTCCAGAATTAAGCAAACCTTCCTGTCATTTTTTACTGGAAAAATTGTGCAATTCCTCCCTGCATGACTGCTCAGCGTAGAAATTGTGCAATTCTGGGCAGCAGTCAGCTACTCTGCCCAGAAATTGTGCAATCCCTCTAGGCAACCAGCCCATCTCCCTCCCATAAATGCACATTTTTTCCCCTCAGTTGAGCAGACCAATGCATGTTCCTTTAGGTTGATCGGTTCCCTCTGGGACCAAGAAAAATTAATTTGCATGCATGGAATGATTGTCCCAAGGTAGCATTCAAAAGCATCCCTTGATTCATGGATCTATTTTTAGTAGTTGGAGGTTACATGCAAGGATCATTTCAGAAACCTCCCGCCAAGTGTCATTTTTCCTATACTTGTGGCATGCACATTACAACATCGATTTTATCAAAACATGTTAATCGGATGTTGCAGAGCTCATTCCTCCCTTGTCGTTGTGATGTATGTTAGCTTGTAGAAGCATTGTTTCAATTTTCGCTTGCATCTCACTGATGTCGCATGCATGACACTATTTTGCACGAACGGTCGTTGTCACGATGACTCGCTTCACACACATGCATGATTTCCTGTTTTCTGAATCTTGCACTTGTTGTTCTGCATGAATGATCATTCACTCTTGTTTGCAGTCATCTCACCATGCATTCAAAATTCTCATGTTTTAGTTGGTCGAAGTGGGTTGCCATGGCTCGGATCGTGCCTTGCCTTTGCAGTCATCTCACCATGCATTCAAAATTCTCATGTTTTAGTTGGTCGAAGTGGGTTGGCATGGCTCAGATCGTGCCTTGCCTGGCTGGAACTATGCATTTCTAGAAGAAAAGGCTCTCCCTTCCCTCTAGAAATTGTGCAATCCTAGCCAAGTATGGACCTCCAAACTTGCATTGCACAATTCTTGGAGGCAGTGTCCTGTTGGCCCCAAAAACTGCACAATGAAGTATGCTAGTTGCATGTCATTGCTGACTTAAAAATTGCGCATTGCACGGTTTCAGTCCTCAACATCCCAAGATAGACTGTGCATTGCGCAGTTCCAGTAGTTAATCACCTTCTTGACAGTTCAAACTATGCCTTGTGCAGTTTTGGAAGTCAGTCTCCTGACCTCCCAGCGAAAATTGTGCAACTTTCATGTTCAATCACACAGTTATGTTGCAAGTCATTCCTCAAGTTTGTTTTGGTTTTCGATTGACATATTGCTTGCCATGAGTTTTGCTATGTCTCCAGGCATCAAAATTTTTGATCTGTCTCTCAGCAGCACAAGTACAATGTCTTCCAGGAGAGCAGAGTCAAAGACACTGTTAAGAGTTCAACAGGGGATGCAGTTAATCAAGTGTCTATGAACTTGCCTATCCATGAAGAAATCAAGTAGTTCATGGACAATGATATCAAGATCAATGTAAATGAAATCACAGCAAGCAGCACCATCAGCAGCAACAGAAGACAGAACACCTGCACGTGGCGAATGCAAGAGGAAGGTTGTTGACAACATAGAGGCAGAGCAAAGATTCAAGTTCAAAGTAGAACCACTCATGATGAAAGCAGCTTTGGAGATTGAGGCTATGAGGTGACGGTGCGACATGAGGATCGTGCGAAGATAGAGAATAGAACAGAGAAGGAGTTTCATGAGTTGAAGAAGCAACTCAAGGAAGAACAGGAGCTGCATAGACAAGAGAATGAGTTGCAGCAGGAACAGGTACAGTAGCAGCCTTAACATGCACAGAGGGATAAAACTTCACCTGTAAAAGTTATGGATCCATCCCAATAGCTGGCATGGAGAAGACAAGGTGAGCAGTGTTATTGATCGAATGCAAGGGAATTCAGTAGCATGCATGTCATTGTGTGCATGCATGTCATTGTGCACATGGATGTGATCCCACCCATTTGGCACACTCACCAAGGTGAAGACAAGAAGCAAGTCCAACTGGAGTTGAATTTGTATTTCGAAAAGTTGGTGTGCACGGACACTAGCACATGCCTAGAGATCATCGCATTCACTATGCATCAACTGTTGCTAGTTCGACCGCACCTAGGACAACCATGTGCATGCCATGAGATGAGTTGGATGGAGGAGCCATATCAGTGTACTCGGATGCAACGAAGGCAAGAGTTCACTTCAGGAAGATGTCACCATTGAGTGCACGGACACCATCACATACCACCAAGAGTTGGTCTCACCACAACAGTATGTGTTAGTGATGCCTTGCATGGCTTGCTCAAGCCATTTTGTCTCACTTGGGTATATGTGCATTGTAATGTAATGTCTTTTCAAGTGTAAGTTCAAGTGTTGATAGTTGGATGTAATAGTCATAGAGTAGATGAAGAGTCGGGAGGGTAGATGAACTGTCACAAAGGGGAACGTCAAGGGCCACCCCACCCTTTGATATAAATAGTCCCTTATAACTCTTTGTAAATACTTTTGGTCAGCCAAGCTTCCGATAAGATTATCTTAGAGACAAATTGAACAGTATTGTAACGCTCCTTGGCTTCTCCATTGCGCAGAGCTAGTATATCTCTTTGGAGGAGCAGGCGGTTGTGGTTGTAACGTTCCACTATTAGAACTAATGGTTGGACATGGATGTATTGTATGATTGGAACTTACACTTCTTAATATAACAGAGCCAACACGTTTTCATGCATATGTGTTATTGTAGTTGGACTATTCGAGCTGCTATAATAATGAATGTTATTTAGCTTACGCATTTGTGTATGAACTACTTTGTATGCAATTGTATAAATCTTGCTGCAGAAGTGTTGTTGGTTTATACATCACTTTGGATTGCTCGTTATCTTTCTTTCCAGCTTGTGATGCAACTTCGCTTGTGTGTTCTCTCCAAGCCACGTACTATTACGGGTTTCCAAGGGGCGCACTCACCTCACCCTGAGTGTGTTAGAACCTCTCATGCACCTTCCTTGACTTACTACAGCTGTCACACACTTGCTACCAACAGGGACATCTTACTTGCCTCTGTACAAAATTGTGGTCAAGGCATCGCCATATGACCCACTGTTGGGACTCCTACACTAAACAATCTAAGGTCTAATTGGGACTTATTACCCGGGAGATCCCTTGACATGTTGGTGGGTCCAGCACCATCAACATTTCTAGTGTTAGAAGGAGGGCCAAATGACAAGCTAAGCCCTCATAATCTGTTTTGAATTTTCACACATATATCATGGAGTTTGTTATAGTTCGCCCTTCGAAATGTATGTCCAACGGAATATCTTTCACATCGAGAGGGATTTTTGGGATCATTTGTCACAAATCACATATGATGGTGAAGGTGAAATGGACTAGTCTGAGTGCTTAGATAACTTCCAAGCTTTCATGGAGGGCATGGAATATTTTAATGAAACAGAGGTCTGTTCGCTACTCACACACACACTTCACGACCACCATGTTGGGCTATTGAGGCCTGACCGAGGTTCAGATTTAGTTAGCCAAACAAATCTCGGAACCACTGGTCCTTTCCGCAATAGTCCACGGAGTGCGGACTGAGGTATCACCCGAAGTAGTATCGGAGGGTGCTAGAACTAGGTTTCTGCACCCTGGAGATGTCTGATGAGTTCGAATGGTCCACGGTCTGCCCTTGTGTGCAAGTTTCTTTGCGAACTTTTCCATATCTCGTAGCTTGTTATACTGCCTTTGTGTAGCCCTACCCATGGGTTGAACGTTGCACTCTTGCTTTATTACCCAAGACCTCAACGGTATTCAAACGTTGGTTAATTAGATTTGCCTACTTGTGTGCTTTAAGTTATACTTAACAACATAAACCATACAGGTGTGCACAGTAAATAAATAGTATATTTGCAACTTATATCAAACATGCATTAATCTAAGAATAGATACACAGAATTATGATAAAAATTCTCTTTATTATTCCTTCCTTGGTTACAAACTTGACTCTGCCCTGCGCACTCAGCTGCAGGGGTCCGCACACTTAGCTGCGGACTACTAGGCCTCTGCACACTCAGCCTCAGAGCCTTTTCCTACTTTACAACCCAAAGACACACTTTACACCTCAACTTAGTCCCTTAGACTTCTCCTTACTTACTTATCTTATACACTTAGAGCCTTGCTCTATTTATACAATCCCATGGTCCGTGGACCATGGGTAGGTTTATCCAGCCGACATTACATTACGAAGCTAGGGCGGACAACCTTGTGACTCTATCGTACTTTCGCACCTTGCGCCCACAATTCATGGAGCTTTATAACAAGATTCAGTCAAAACTTGGACTTTGAGCCCCAAAACATGCCTTGGGGGGATTCCATGCCCAACAGGCCCCCAACACAAACATCATGACTCGGCCTCGAGTCACTCAGTCAGCACAACGATCTTTGCATGGAGTCCCTCCAACTATTCTCGAACTACGTGGAGGTCAGCAGTGCACTGAGATGTTGCTTGCTGGATCTACTGCATAAGTTGTTCCAAGACCTCTATGTCGGGACTGCTTCTCTGTATCCCCTGTATGTGTGTGAGCTTGCCTTTGATTTCTTCCATGATGGTGAAGGCCTCATCCATCCAAGGCTGGATGTGCACTTTGAGGACTGCTTCCTTATGTCGTGCCGCGTCCACCTACTCCTTCAGTGCTTTAGCCTACTGCAACCGCACAAGCCTCTAGGTGAGGACCACCATCTACGCAGTTTCTTGGACACTATCATACTATTGTTGGAGTTCTCGCGCCTTTGTCTCTAAGTGATGGATGTTGGGGTCCTCCTGCAGAGTTCTGAGTACCTCAAGTGATTCTTCCTACATGCTGGTGCAATCTTGCACTGCACCTCCGGTTTCCTCCAATCCCACTATGATAGTGCTGGCATGCTGTTCTCTGACTTCCAAGGGAGTGGATGGCTGCACCTTTAACTGCAGCTCTGCTATCTGAAGGTTCAGTTCCAGCTGAACCTTTGTCATTTCTTCCCTCGCCTCGCGGACCCCTACTGGTAACCTATGGATCCACGCCTCTGCTGGTATGTCTGCTGGGATGGCTAGCTCTAGGATGCTTTGAGAAGGGTCATCTATCACCTGTACCAGTTGTTTATTCTACAACACCAATTCATTAGGCTACAAGCTTAGTTGTTCCATGTTTATTTTCTTCTCACTGAGGACTTGGAGCACACATCTCTCCCTAGCTCACAACTCTGCCATTATCCCATCCTACAATACATATAAGGTCTTGCGTGGGAGTGCAGTGAGATTGATACCAAGACCTTTCAACCCGCTAACCAAAGGCTTGTCGGCCTCATTTGATGGCACTAGTGCTCCTTCCGGCAGCACTGTGGTGTTCATTATTCGCGCGCGGAACATCTGCTCTGCTGCCGAGGATCCCACTGTACCAACCTGAGGGGGGCATACCTGTAATTCTTGCAATTGCACTCTAATGGCCCCCAACACAATCTGGTTCTCCTGCATGAAATATTGGAGAGCCTCATTGGTGACAACACGCTCCGCTTTGCTGATGTCGTACAGATCACCCTCGGTTAGGGTGATCGGGTCAATGGACAGTTTTGAGGCCTTGGCCTTCTTCCGTGGCCCTGCTCGCTCAACCAGGTGCTTGCATTTCAGCTGTGTTGACATGGATTGTGGGTCTATGCCTCCTTCTTTTGTTCTTGCTTCCACTGCTTCCTTCCCCTACGAAGGCGTTGTTTGGCCCTCACCCACCTTCATGGCTACTTCCTGTGTTGCTGCTACTATGGCCTTTTCCTGCTCAACTACTTTTTGTGTCGTGTCCAGCGCTACCTATACTGCTGCTGCCGCTACTTCCTCCCTTCATTTTTAGGCCAACTATGAGGTGCGCAGCTTTGCCTCATCCTTCTTTCTTTGCGCCACTAACTTCTCAAGCTTTGTGATGTTTGGGGCGCACCACTCCAGTGGCCATGCCTCTAGGACATTGAAAATGACGTCGTCAATGGCTACGAAGGGTAGCTTTACCCACTACTTGGTCGGGTCCTTGCACGCCCTGATATAAATGTTATGCAAGTCCACTTTAAATTCAAACCATGCAAACTGTTGTAAACAGTGGGTGACAACCACAGTTTATGGTTGATCCCCATTCTGAGGTTCATTTCCATGAACACCCAGAAGATTTTTCTTTCGCATATCCACTTAGCATCCTTCGTGGCCCAGAGCGAAGTACACTTCGCGGCCTCTGGTAGGTCGTTGTTAATTATGGGGAATTTATTGTCCTCCAGCAACTCCCCAATCGCGAGCAATATGGATAGCAACAACCATGCATAGTGGAATGTTTTTACCTGTTCCTGGGCTTCACGAAAATTATCTAAAATTTTTGTGCAAAGGAATTCAGACTAGTTAAACTAAACCCCCTCCATGCATTGCTCAGCCAGTGTGACCACTGGAGCAGGTACCTCATCTGCGCAACACTTGCGCATGACCTTTCTTACTAGGATTTGGGTCGCTACATGCACTGCTTTGTCCTTGATGCTAGAGATGGCATAGCCCCTCTTCTTTTTTTCCAGCTTGTACTTCTTCTTCATGGCCTCTGTGATGGACAAATACTACCCTTCCCTTCCGATATGTCTACAAGGTCCTCTCCTTTACATGGAAGCCGGGAGACCCGGTGAATCAGGTCTATCGTGATGGGGATAGGCTCCTCCAGCCATAAACACCCATCATGCACCAGGCAGAGCAATTGATTGATGACAAAAATGGTTATTGGGGCACGGTGGAAGTGCAACAACCAAAGCAAATTTGACAGTCTATCCTTCTCCACTCCATGCAACCACTTCCGTGGCTCTAGCTCTCTAACCCCCACTGCAGTGTTTTTCTTGGGCTTCATGAGGTTCCTTATCTCCAGGCAAGGGATCTTATCATGGTCAGTGAGGTCCCAATCTTCAAATTTTAGGCTCAGCACATGTCCCAGGTGTGTGCCCTTAAATATAATGTTATCTCAGAGGAGCGGGGTCTGGAGCGAGCTCTTGGTCTTGTCCAGGTCCTTGGGCACTTTCGCCTTCCCTTTTCACAGGGGGACATAGGCGGGAAATTTTGTTGCAGAGCATGCAAGGTTGAGTGTCCTCCTTCATGTCTTCATCCTCCTCCTCTAAGATGATAAGATCCTCCAGATCTTCTTCTTCTTCATTTGTTTCTATAATGACAGCTTCCCCTTCTCCTCCATTGATACTTTGTTGCACAGCGGGTTCTGCGGGGACACGCGTACAGGAGCCACTACTTGTTTGTCCTTCTTGGGTCTTGGCGTGCACGGTGATTTTAGGACTTCTGCCACAATCCTGGCATCTTTTGGAACATCCCCCACAGTTAGGGTCTGTACAACCTCCTCGACGGTTATTTCTATTATGTCCATAACATCTTGAGCAGTTGCCATCGTACTCATCCGGAAATCTAGCACTTGCGAACTCAGGGGCTCAATCAACGCTCAGCTCACAACACTCAGGGTTCTGCTCAGTCGCTCAATTTGCAAATGACCAAGTGTTGTTTGCTGGGTAGCCCTTTGTATTTTATAGCACTTTTTGAATTCAAATTTGACTGTTCCCCTCAAATCTGGTTCATTAATGCTCCCTTGGCGGTATATTTTCCCGGATTTTGCCCATAAATCGTGTCTTAAATTCCTGCTGCCCACTCCATTTGGCCTCAATTTGAGCATCCCATCGTGAATAGTGACCTCAATGGTCACTTTCTGAACAACCCGCGCGGCAGCGTAGCCCCCCATGCATGGTTGCGGACCTTGTGACTTTTTGTTTCTGCGCGCTTCTTTAATATCGTGTAGCTCTTGAGAAAAATAGTTTATAGTTCTGCGCTCCCTTCAAACTGCCTAGAGTGCTAAGACTGTTCCTTCCTCGGCTAGTCAGGTGGCCATGCCACCTATGTGCAGTTTCCTCCGATCATTCAACATTCCTTCTGGGAAATACCTACCTTTTACCGTTACTAGCCACGTCACGTACTTCACCATTTTCAACGCGCTACCCTGGTCACTATGCTTAGCAATATGTGGTCCAAGCCAAGGCATCAGACTAATCTATTCACGGCAATAGTTCTCAAACTTGTCAGCATGATCATATGCACCGTGGCTTACCATCCTAGTTTTTTCGACGAGCAAATCTTCCCCTATTTCGTCCTCCAGCTTCTTGACTTCTACATCTGCCAGCGTGCTTTTCTTTCTTAACCGTACCCTTTCTTCTTCAAGTTCCTGGAGTCTAAGGTTTCCCTATTGGATTTCAACTTCTAAGGTTCCATGAACTGTCATCCCTACCAGTGCTAGATTAATCCTTTCAAGTACTAGAGGGCTTACAACGCTTGTATCATATTCCAACCTTAGCAGTGCCTATGTGGTCAGGTTCTTGCATGTGGTCCTATACACCCATACGACAGCTAATACGTGTGTTTCCTAGTCAGTTTGTTTCATATTGTGGACCCTTCACACACTTTTTCAAATGCTTCCACGTAGATATGCTTTTGCACACTTGGTCTTACCATACTTCCTGATCTCAAACGGAGGGGTTGTTCGTGCCATTGTTTTGCCCACTCCTGCTTGCTGATCATGTTTCCTACCATGCGAATGGTGTGTGTTGGTTAGGTTGTGCACCATACGCCTATACCCATCTGGAAAGGTAGGAATGCGGGCCGTTTTGTCTATCATACTTGGATTTTATTCCACATCTAAGGCTTCCCAAATTGTAGGTGCATCATCCTTCTGCATTCATGCCAGTCCTCAAAACTCTGCTAGTGCGTACCCCACCGACTTGCGGGCATAGCACATAGTACCCATTTCAGAGCATCGAAACATTGTTGTTCCGACACTTCCTCTTCAAATTTGTTTAGGAACTCCTCCACTTCAACGAACCCGTCTTACTTAGGCAAATCCCTTACTTCTATTGCTACGTAGTTTAGCAACCTTGTCATCATGTTACAGTTGAGTGTGGTTACCTCGTGGAACTGGTTTTGCCATCGTTCTATTTCCTCGTTTGAATCTGAGGTGCAGGAGCTTTCACGGTTTCACGAAATCCTGCCATCTGTTGTTGGATTTACCTAGTCCTTCTCCCATGCGGTTATCTTGTAGATGTAGTCCAGATCGTCATCGCTCTTGTTGTCACACACTAGTTCTGTGTGGCGTGATCCTTCCACAGGGTCTAAAGGTACCACTACGTGCAGTGACTTTTTCTCAAAAATCAGCTTGCACTTCTTTAGATTTATCACTCCATTCATGTTAGTGGCCCAATATATTCCCAATAGCACAGGATAGGGATTGTTGTCATCAACAATCTCTATCTCTTCGAAACCTGCAAGCATGCTCACACCTTCGATATCTACCGTTCTTCCCTGCAATCTCCCCATGGTAGGATCTTATGTTGGTTTTCCATTCCCAGTTGGATAGGAGACCATTGCAGCGTAGGCCTGCCCATGTGCTCCCATGTCTGCTTCAGTAGGGCTTTTACGTCCGATCCTAGATCTAGAATCACTTGATCCATTTCATATTCCCCAATCTACACAGTCAATCTCATCTCCCTTCCTGTTCGCGTCGCGTGCTTCCCGAGCTTCCAGACTACGCGCAGTTCTCCTAGCGTGGTCCCAACACATCTAGTTATGAGTTCTTGCAACCACCTCATAGCCTTGATGTCGGACAGCAGCTTCATGCATGTCTCCAAGAATGTAGTGAGCATCGATGGGTCCACTTCTGTTTCCAGTCTGTCTTTACTTCCTGAAGTGGAGGCATCTGCGAAACTCCTCTTAACTTCCATGAATGTATCTTTAGCGCACTGCAAATCAAATTCAGGTTCCTTTGTTGGAGCCTTGCGAACCTAGGTACTTTCTTTAGGCTGCTTGCTTTTGTCATCCCCTATTGTGATACAACTCCGGAGCATGATATTTACATTCGGGTCTTCCTCGCGTGGCTCAGACCTCATCATTTGCAAGCTCTGAGTCAAGGGAGGTTCGAGTGCTCCTTTATCGTGCAACCTCGCTATCAGCGTGGGACAGTTCTCTGTCTCATGATCAAACTACATACCATATAAGCATGTTGGTCTTGCTGGATTGGTACAATCGTGGGCATAATGCCCCAGTCCTCCGCAATTGTAACATATTAGTTGGCGGCGACCTCTTCCTGGTCCCATTCCTACTCAGCCTCGTCTGCGCCCCTGAAATCCAGCGTGCGTCATTCCTGCATTTTGATTGAGGGGCCGTTTTTTGATCTGAACTCTGTAGGTAGGAGTCTGATCCATCATTAATTCGTAACTTCTACAGATGCGCTCATCATGGCCTACTGACCTGCAGAAATTACATAACAACCACCAGGAATTCTGTGTATATTTCTGTAATATATGGTAGTTATCTATAGTGTGCTTCCCTCCTATCTGACAAATCGTGCACCACAATGCAGGCACCGTGCTTGGTCCTACTTGTGCCTCCGGTCTCAAAGGCATTGGTCCTCCTCCCGCCAGGTAGTTCACGAAGACTGGACAATGGTCCTTGTCATGTCCTTGGCCTTTGCACTTTACGCACCATACCTCCTCATGCGCTTCTGGGTGAGTTGTCCTATCTTGTTTCAAACTCTGCATTTCAAGGCACAAGTTCTTCAACTACGCATGAATTTGTTGGACTCCCAGGTTTTCATCTTGTATCGAAGTCTCGTGCAATATCATTGCGACCTCCAAAGCTTCAGCCTGAGTGGTTAGCCTTTATTGCGACAGTGCGTTCCATAGATGCGATGTTAACGAGGCTACAAACCATTCGTGGTGTTGCCTATCTGTTAAGGTCATGTTCACTTGGCGAATTGTGCACTTCAGTCTTTGATCCAACTCCCACTGGGTTTCACCTGGTAGTATGATGATTTCCTTGAATCCAATGATCGATTGTGCCTCTGATTTCGGCCTACTAAATTATTTGTTTAGCGTAGTCTAGATATCTGCTATCCCTGCATTTGGATTGTCATTGGAATGTTTAATGTACCAAGTCAGCACGAAATCCTGCATAGCGCTGACCAATGTCGCCTTCTTTATATTATTGTTCGTGATGCCCTATGCTTCCCATACCACTTTTACCACGAACCAAAATTGGTCTGAATCTTCATTCCCTACTCCCTTGAACACTGGTAGCTTTATCATGCTAGCCATATTGAACTGTGGTGGTGGCGGAGGTGGTGTGGGAAAATATAGGGATGAAGATGGTGAAACTGGTGGTGGTGTAGGTGGAGGTGGTATGTGTAGAATTATCTGCTTTATCAGATTAATCGCACTTCTAGGTGAAACCTTCATGAGCTCTTCTTTGCCCCCTCATGGAGGTGATATCAAGGGGCTTGTTTTGAGTTTTGTGCTCCCTTCATTTCTGTAGATCCTCCCACTCCGCATAGCCCCAAACATCAATTTATTTGCATAACCCACTTTTCACATAGTAGCATTTTAATCCAAGTGTTCAAAGATCTAACGTACTTACCTCGCGGTCCTTTGAGGAAGTGTCGTTCTACCATGCTATAGCCGACTGAAGTATCTATAGCGAATTCGGTGATCAACCCTCCTATGATCTGATCCATCCAGTGATCGACAACACGCGTGATCTTGTCTTCCGATGCTTCCAATCTGTGCACCAATTCTGGAGTCCACACAATAGTTTTTTCGAGTTTACACCTTCCTTGACTGTCTACTAGCTTCGCGATCCACTCATACAACTCAGAGGGGAAGGATGCAAAGAAAATTTCATGGATTTCCGTATATAAGTAGCAATCTAACCACTCTTCCTTCGATAATCATGCATTCTTGTTTTCTTGCATCGCGAATTTGTGAATATTTCTGTCCAACCACTCTTCAATTCCTTTCTTTGTCAGATTCCAGTGATATGACATCAAACATCTCTATGCAAATCCCAGTCCTAGCAACAGAACCATTGGTTGGGCTGTTCAGGCCTAACCCAGGTTCAGAGTTAGTGAGCCAAACAAATCCAGGTACTACTAGCCCTTTCGGCAATAGTCCACGGAGCGCAGAATGAGGTCTCACCCGAGTAGTATGGGAGGGTGCTAGAACCAGGTTTCCGCACCCTGGAGATGTCTGATGAGTTTGACTGGTCTACGGTTTGACCTTGCAAACAGGTTGCTTCATGCACTTTTCCGTATCTCACAACCTGTTATACTTCCTTCATGCAGCACTACCCAGGGGCTGAACATCGCGCTCTTGCATTATGACCCAAGACCTCAATGGTATTCCAACGTTAGTTAATTAGCTTTGCCTACTTGCGTGCTTTAAGTTATACTTAACAACATAAACCATACAGGTGCACACAGTAAATAAATAGTATATTTACAAATTATATCAAACATGCATTAACCCAAGAACAGATACACAGAATTATGATAAAACTTCTCTTTATTAATTCCTTCCTTGGTTACAGACTCGACTCTGCCCTGCGCACTCAGCTGCAAGGGTCTGCACACTCAGCTGCAGAGCCTTCTCCTACTCTATGACCAAAAGACACACTTTACACCTCGACTTAGTACCATAGACTTCTCCTCACTTACTTATCTTATACACTTAGAGCCTTGCTCTATTTATACAATCCCATGGTCCCCAAACTATGGGTAGGTGTATCCAGCCGACATTGCATTACAAAGCTAGGGTGGACAACCCTGTGACTCTATCATATTTTCATGCCTCGCACCCACAATTCGCGGAGATTTACAACAAGATTCAGTCAAAACTTGGGCTTTGAGCCCCAAAACATGCCTTGGAGGGATTCCATGCCCAACACACCCATCACAATGGTGTGGCACACTACCTCATAACTCCATGCATTCATTCAAGCAGTTTAGTGATCTAATCGAATCTATTTTCCACCATTTTGATCCTAAAGTACTTGATAAAAATCAACGGAAGTCCCTGCATGAATCACTTATGGAGTTTTTGGAAAGCTTCTGTCTATTCATGTTTGAAGCCCCAAAAAGTCAGATGAAATTTCAATATCTCATGGACATATTTGAATATTTCCTTATCCAATCTGTCAATCCCAAGAAGAAGTTCAAGCTCAAACCCTGCTCAACATACTTCGATGCTAGAGTTGCGCAATCACAGATGGACACGGTCATTGTCACAAGTGATTATCTGTCATCCCCTCATCAAAGAGCTCCACCATCGCAAAGTAATGTGGGAGAGCATGAACACACATTTGGTCAACCGTCACATCCTCCCAACATCACTCCTTCCAATTTTTTTGCAAGATTGGTTGGGAATCCCATGGGTTATCACATGTATTTCGTACCTCAACCTTCATCCTAATATTCTGATCATACTTCGGATTGCACTATCTTGTGTTCTTCCATTCTGGACTCTACACCTATTTTGAACAAGGATCGATCTATCGACAGAGTTGGTGTTGCACAACCAACATGCATTGTCATTCATAAAGAGTATGGCTGGGAGCTTGAACATCCACCAGCAGCAGAGGACCATCCCTATTTGTCTGTACCTCCTCTGTTTTTTCCTGACCTCCTTGGTGATCCTGCCATCCCAGATTTTTCATGTGTATCTCTGCCCATGGAAGCACCCATTTTTGTTCATTCGCAGGACACACTGGATGTCATTCCGTCATCTGACAATGGAGAGGACCAATCATTCTTTGAACATCCACTTGACTTTTCATCTATCTTTTCCAAAAAAACAGAGGATGAATATCCTTACTTCTCATCTACCCCTCTGTGTGTTTCTTCAAATCATGAGGATGTCGACGAACATCTTGAGTTTTCTGATCTTGGTTGTTGTGATCTCTTTACCTCATCATCCGATCACGATGTTGATTCACTCATTTTTAATCCATCTAAGCCACTGGTCTATGATGATCCATCTATCAATGAAGTCGAAACCCCATAGTCCGTCGAGGCACTTCAGCCTGAGCTGATGGTTATGTCAGGCCCTTGTTGTCCTAAGGTTGGTTTCACTTCTGATCAGGCAATTGCTAAAACATGCACGGCTCCTCATCACTCATCTGTATGCATTGAAGATCAATCAAACACTCATATTTCACTTCCTCCACTCGAACTACATGATCCCATCATTCATGCATTGGAGGCATCTTACTCAACAAACAAACTTGCACAATGCAAGTGGTCTACCTTCCTCATGTTTGATTGCATGTCATAGTCAAGAGTGTGCATATGCTTAGCATGTGCACGTAGTGTCACAAAAAATCATGGTAAGTCCACAGAGTGCATGTCATGCACTTTCACTCATTTTTGTTTTGTGGATGCTTGTAAGCTCAGAGTGTGTCTCTATTCATTTTCATATCTTTCACATCTATTGGTTCATACAACTATGTTGTTCGCGAACCATGCCTTCACTGACATGGGTCAACCAATGTGTCGGTGGCTGAATTGGAAGTATCACTTCACATGAGGCGACCCATGCACTATTAGCTTAGGAGTAGGACTAGTGTTTGCTTTTTGAGTTGTTTGCTTGCATGCATGTTTTCTTCTTTCTTTGTGTGTTTGTTTGTTTTCTTATTTGTTTTCTTACTCACTTTGCTTTCACTTTTGCTTATGTTTCTTGCTTTTCTTTTTGGTTTGTTTTCTTGTTATTGTCTGTAAGTTAGTTTCGCATGGACTGTGTGAGACTCTTGAAACAAGCTGGGTAAAGTACAAGAGGACTTGTACAACTATTAACATTTGGTTATCTGTTGCCCACTCTCTCATGAAGTACTTGTTACTTTCAATCCATGATACATCAATGGAAAATACGTATTGTCTAAAGTGAACCTTGGTGAGAACACAATGCTTGTGAGCTAACTAGTATCACATGCTCTAGTCGGTTGTTTTTGGGTTAATCCCTGTCAGCTCAGTAAAGTAGAGTAAGGTGGGGGGGGGGGGGAACCTTAACAAGAACATTAGAGGTATATATAAAATACTTCTCTAAAGGAACAACCTCTTCTCACTTGACTGGCGAAACTGGCCCAGCTGCACTTCTCTCCAGAAATTCATAGAGCAACCCAAGCCAGCTGCACTGTTTTTCGAAATTGTGTAGAACTGGCTAGCTCCACTTCTCTCCGAAAATGTGTAGAGCATCCCATCATCACTACTCTGGAAAATTGCACAGAGTTGACCTGTCAGCCAAGGCCTCTCAGTCCAAAAACAATCCAAAATTTTTCCCTCAGTTGTTATCTGTCATATGTGCTGGTAGATTGCCTGGTTCCCTCCTGAACTATGCAATCTTTCCTTGCATGTCGAGAATATTTTCCAAGAAAAAGAAAAAGTGAAAAGTAAAAAGGCATCCCTAGATTTTAGGGATCTATTTTTAGCATCAGGAGTTACATGAAAAATTATTTTTAGAAACTCCCTGCCAAGTGTCACTTTTTCCTAGATTTGTGGCATGCAGGTCTTAAACCCTAATTTCACCATTTCGATTTAAATGATGCCTCAAATCTCATTCTTCACATTCGATATTAGAGCTCTGGAATTCCCAAGGATCTAGGAACCTTCGACACAGTTGACACACCTTTTCTGGGTAAGTTTTGCTTTTCATGCCTTTCGCTGCTTTTCTGTCGCTTTTTAGTTTTCAGCTTGTACAAGTGTTTCTTCCTTGATTTTATTCAACGACTGCTAGAGTTTCAATTTATTTTAGCTTGTAGAAGTGTTGTTTCAAGTTTTTCATTACATTTCCTTAGTGTCGCACACATAACACTGTTTCTACACTCACAGTCACCATTTCGGCAACTCGCTTCATGAGCTTCTTGGTTTTGTCATTTAACTAATTTCTGCACTCGCTTGAATCGCATGCATGTTTATTTCACTCATGTCTACACCATATTCACACACAAATTCACTCCTTCATGTTTTCAGGATGTCATTGGGCATATTCGAGCTATCTCGGCTGAGATCCTGTGTCTCCCGCAAGCTCTGCGCATTCTTGGTAGTCAAGGCTTTTCCTTGCCACCAGGGATTGCATAGAGTCTGCCCACTCTATCTCCCAGGTGTGCTCTATGCAATCCTGGGAGGTAGTGCCCAATCCTTCCCACTAGAACTACGCAATGCGCAGTTCCATCCAACAACCTGGCCTGATTGTTCTGCGCATTGAGTAGTTTCAGTCAGCAATCAACCTCTCTAGACTGTGCATTCCGTAGATCCAGCCAATAGTCAGCCTCTCTGGCAATTGGGACTACACAATGCATAGTTCCAACTGACAACCTCCCATATTTCCTAATTTAGTGCTGCAAAATCTTTCCCAACAGTCACCGATTTGTTGCCTAAATGTCTCTCGAAGTTGTTTGGTTTTTTTAGCTAACATTGTCTCACCATGAGTTCCTTCTATGTCTCCAAGTACCACAGGTTTTTTAGCAGCTTATCTGTAGTACAAGTATTATGGCCTCCAAGAGAGCTGGATCAAACGACACAGTTGAAAGTAATATCGGGGATGTGGTTGAACATGGGTCTATGAGCTTGCTCGGGTACATAGACACACACATGTTCATCGAGAAGGACATCAAGATCACATGGCAAGACATATGTACCACTTTCTCATGAAGCTTTGAGGAGAATCTCGAGGATCAACAGGTCAATGTGAACATCCATAAGTCACGATTATACAAGGTTGCATGCAGTTTTCCCATGTTCCTTTGTACAGATGTGATCCACTAGATTATCTCACACATTGATCCTAAGACAATGATACTCAGTAGTGTCAGTTAAGCAAGAATTTCTTCCTTTAGGAAGGAGGATTATCAGGAGATATATCATTTTCAATTCCCATTGAGTAGGATGGATGCATTGTTCTACACTCCAACAGCATCACGAACACAAGAGACATCTTGAAGCATTGGGTAAAGGAGCCAACAAAGTTTAGGATGACACCCAACTGGATATATTGGACGAAGACACTTAGTAAGGAATACCACTTCTTGGTCATCTTCACATGCCACTTGTATGGCCAAGAGAGTACAAAGACGTTCCCGCAGAGTTGGGTTGTTATGTTGGATCAACTGGCAAGTGAAGGAAAACCATTCCATCGGTCCGGCATGTTGGCTCTCCAGTTGAAAGTGCATCTATCTGATTCTCAGCGTCTGCCCAAGGATCAACAAGCAATATTATTCATGTTTGCCTACTTGCTCGATGAAGTCTATGCCCGTCAACAATGTCTTGGCATGGATTGGGCATTGACACCTTCAAAGAGTGTTGTGAACGCATATTGCAAGTTGCTCTTATATTGCAGCTATCGAGGAGGCATGGCTAGAATATATGACCATTTCATCACCCCTCTCTACACGATGATCTTTGAACAAGATCCTCCTTGCATGTCCCAGGCAACAATGGAGGCGTTGTTGAACATTGAAGATTGGTACACCTTACCCGAAGGCACTTTCATAAGGATGTAGAGCATGGAGAAAGCTCCACATGTATTGTTGAGGTTTGCCACAGACAAGTTGGTCATGTAGGCAGTTTCTTACTACATTGCGATAGGGTTATCAGCTGGATTGCACAAGAAGAAGAAGGAACCATGTCCCATGCTTCCTATGCAAATTGGGTTGTACGCAATTGAGAGTTTGAAAGAAGCAGATGCTGAGGTGGTAGACTTCAAGAAGTTTAAGTTCGACACCAGGAGTTTCAACCCGTACGACCCACATGGTTTATGTAGGGACCATTGTGTGAGAGTGTACTATCCTTGGATCCACAGGGCATGTCATTGGCCAGAGGAAGACCCATGGAGATATTGTTATAACTCCTCTAGGCTCAATGAGCCGGCCAACATTACAGTGGAGTGGCAGGAAATGCTCAAGGCAACCACACCACTGGGAGAAGCAGCAACAGTAGTAGCAAGTAGCAAACATCTGCAATACAAAGGCAAGAGGAACATTACCAAAAGCACATAAATTAAGCAAAGCTACAAGTTTAAGGAAGACCCACTTGTGGAAAAGGTAGCTTTGGAGATAGATGCGAAGAGGCAATAGGAGGATAGCGCAAAGAAAGAGAGAGAAGCAAAGGCTGTAAGATACAAAGAGGATGTTGCAGGAAGTTCAACAGAAGCTCAAAGAAGAAAAAGAGTTGTGCCGAAGAGAGAAGGAAGCACAACATGAGCATGAACATGAACAAGAACAGGAGGAAGCGAAAGGAGCACAGACATCACAAACTGCACTGATATAGGTTGAAGTCTATGAACTAGAAACATATGAGGAACAGGGTGAACAACTGCAAGAACAGGAACTTGCTCTGCAGGATGAACAAATAGTAGAACAAATGGACATGGAGATGGAGTAGGGGGAATAGGATCACGATACCGAACTCATGCCAAAAGCAACCAAGGTTACTCCACAGGCTTCACCAACTCCAACAACAGAGCAAGTCTTGAGTGAAGAAGGGGATACCATTCTCCTCGAGGACCAATCATGAATAGAGGTGTACAACATAGCCTTTGATAAGTCATAGCACAGAGTTGTACAAGCACGTAGAGCTTGCACCCTAGATGAGAATGCATCACTTGAACACTTGGAAGAATGAGTGATTGTGTCAGATGCACGAATACATCTAGCCACCTTGGCCGATGCTAAAAAGTCTTATGCCAAAGCCATGAGCTCATGTGTTAGGTTCTTGATAACAGAAAATGAACGCATGGCTAAGGAGTTGTAAGTAGCCAAGTAGATAGAGGAACAATCAAGAGGGTTCACCAGAGCAGAGATGAAGAAGGTCATACTTGTTGAGGTATCGGCTCTTGAGATAGTCATGCAGAGACTATATGACAGGTTCGTCACCATGCACAAGCCATCTTTCCACCTGCATTGTCATCAGTAACATTGCACCAATATAGCACGAACACTCACAGACATACATGCCAGAGTTAATCATGTACAGACATGGAAAATGAGGTACAAGGGAGCCTCACTTCACTTGCACAAGATGATGAAGCCACAAGTGGAGTTGGACAAAGCATACATCTGGAGTCAGATCCAGGATTATGAGGAACTCCCACCACTCATCACCAATGTGGACGATTCGTATGCATGGTTGTACAGGAGTTTGGATGTCGTGGTGAGAAAGTATGGCACCCCATCAATTGGTACACTCATCGAGGCCAAAGAGAAGAACCAAGTCAGACCGGAGCTCGATGCATACTTTGATTAGTTGATACTCATGAACACCAGCGTAGATTTCCAAGTCAATGCAGATAACATGCAGATGTACATTGTCGGTCCGGCCTTGCTTAGGACTAAGTTTCACATGTTAGAGGATGAGCTAGACTGAGGTTCCAAATCAATCTACCCGAAAGAAATAGAGGCAAGAGTTCATTTCCAGAAGGATGTCATCAAAGAGTACACAGACATCATTGCGCACTATCAAGCATGGCAACAGTTTGTCACCGAGGATCACAGAGAGGAGGTTGATGCGCTGGTATTTCCACAACTGTCTGAGTCTTAGTGTTGTCTTGTCTCACTGACTCAAGCCAATTTTGTCCCACATAGCTATATGTGGAAAATATGTAATTTGTGTAAACATGATGTAAAGTGAAATTCCAAGTGTCATTAGTGGAATAAAAATAGTCATATGTAATGTAAAGAGTCATGAGGGTAGTCCAAGAGTCACAAAGGAGAATGTCTAGGGTCACCCCACCCTTTGTTATAAATAGAACCTTATAACTCATAGAACAACCTGTTGTGAGCCAATATTTTTCTAGGCATTGCTTAGAGAGGGCTTGGAGAGTATTGTGATGAGCCTTGGCTTCTCCACAGTGTAGTGTGAGCACATCTCTTTGGAGGAGTAGGTGCTGTTGATTGTAATATTCCACTATTGGGGCTAGTGGCTTTCATGGTTGTATGTATGGATGGAACTTTCACTTTATATAATATAACAGAGCCAACATGTTTCATGCATATGTTGTTATTGTAGTTCGACTATTCTGGTTACTTTAGCAATGTATGTAGTTTTACTTACGCATTGATGTATGGACTATTCCGTATGTGATTGTATGAATCTTATTGAAGTGTGTTGTTGGTTTAACTCATCACTTTGGATTGTCAACTATTATGCTTTCCAGTTTGTGATGTCATTCAACTCGTGTGTTCCTTTCAGGTTGCATACTATTACAAGCTTCTAAGGAACACACTTATTTTCCTCCTCTGTGTGTTAGAACCTCCCCATGAATCTCTCCTGACTCGCTGCAAGGTCACATACATGCTTTCAAAAATGATATCTTGTTTACCTCTGTGAGCTATCGCAGTCAAGGCATAACTTTACTACACACTGCTAGGACTCCTATTCCAAACAGCCTGAGATCTAATAGAGACTTTTTACCAAAAAAATCCCCTGACATATTGACGAGTCCAACACTATCAACATTACCACAAATTACAATTAACTTCCACCCTTCAACTAAAATCCACATATACACTTTAACGAAACAACAACATCCATATTAACTTCCATACAACTACTTCTCCACTACTCATTGTTTTAATCACCTACAACGAACGGAAACACTTCTTTGCAATTCCAATTTCTAATCACCGACAACCAAAATGGAGAAAGTTCAACTAGAAAAACGTGTCCACTGATCAAATGTCAATTACATTAAACCCTACGTTTCTCAATTATTTTTCTTCTCTCATATTAATTAGAATTATATAATAGATTTGTTTATATATATCTGAGAACTATGGATTCAGTGACTTCACTACGAGATCAACCAAGATTCACACCTTGGTTGCTCCATGTCCACAACTAAATTACAAAGTGGAAAGTCAAATTATGATTTGTTGTCGTAGAATCACCCCAATTGTTTAAATACCTTCGAGTGAAAGATGAGAAGTTAAGATTGAATCAAACCCTTCGAGTAAAAAACAAGCATATTATATTATAATATATATAGGTGGTTTATATATATATATATATATATATTTATTTATTTATTTTTGTGTGCATAGGGAATTGGCCATGGAGGGAGTCTTTGATATTACATCCACTGAACTATAGGTTTTATAATATTCTATATAACATGTTTACACACTTTGTGGAATTAATTAGAAAATATAAATATTAAATTATTCAAATAATTATTTTAAATATATATTTTAATACATATATCAAAAATTATAAATTTATATAAAAAATATTATGAATTTTTTTAATTAAAAAATTAAATATTATATTATTTTTGAAATAAAAAGATAACCATTTGTATATAAAATTTTCATATAAATTTTATATTTTTATTCAAAGAACTATTTAATTATATAACTCAATTATTATATAGTAATATTAATATTCATAGAAGTTTCTTAAAATTAACCAACCTTAAAGATGAAAATAATTATTACATTTTCTAGAATCTATCATGTAAATTTTTTAAGTTTTTTTTTAAGTTTAATCAAAATCAAAGGGGAGGAAATTATTACATGTTATGTGTTTGATTCAATTAGATGAAGTTAGAATGTAATATTTTTTTTAATAAATTTATGAATTTCATTTTTCCTTTACATTTTCATCTTGCCTTCAGTTAAAATAAATTTTATATTTTTCAAAATGTCAGACTTAAATTGTATTAATTAAAAGTAATTTTTTTACAACTCATGGATATATAAAATAATTATATTATATGTTTTTTCCTGTGGAAAAAGTCGTAATTTTATTCATAAAGATAAAATTACATTTTGTAGATGTAGAAGCATATGCAATAATATTGATCCGGTTTTCATAGAAACCAAAAGAATAAAAAAATGAAGTGAAAAACTATACTTTTCTCCTTTTCTTTTTCTCCACCTTTCGCCATCCCCCAGAGTTAGGGGTAATGGTTACTATGGAGAGTTGATTTTCTGTTATAGTTGTGGGAGATTCCTTGTCTGACTCAGATCCTTTAGATCCATGAGTTCTCTTGCAGCCAGATATTTCCTTTCCTGTTATTTGAAGGTCTTGTATTTGCAGAGAGTTGCTGGGAGCTTCCGCTTTCTTTTGCGTATCAGGCTGGATTTCTTGATCACCCTTCTCTGTTTTGAATTCTATGGTGTCTGGTACATCTTCTTATTCTTCCAATGGCACTGTGTTTTGCCATCCTTTAGGCTTCCTCTGTTGCTGCTTGTTCCGATTGGGGGTTCTTGCCTATGGACAAGCACTGAGAAGGTGGCCTGTTTGTAAACATCCTCGACATCAAAATGTTGTGTTTTCGTAATCCAATGATTGTAGCCACTATGTGTTGTTAAAATTCAGTATTATACTTTCTGGTAATCCTTGGCTGAGATCTACTTCGACACATATTCTGGCGAAGGTAAAAATTCCCTTTGCCATTCTGTCATCGTCAATCTTTAGAAATTTCCCCAGGGTGTTCCCTATGGCTATTAAAACCTTGTGATGCCAGAAGTGTAATGGGAGGTTATGCAACCTAACCCATACTGGTATCTTTGATACCACCATTGTATTGGCATCGAAATCTGGAAACCATGGGGTGATGTAGAGCCCTGCGTTACCCTAGAACCATTGTCCCTTATTAAGGATGTGTTCCTTTTCCTGCTCTGTGTTGAATCTTACTATAAAAAACCCCTTAGGGCATCAGTAGATTACACATTTTGGTGTCCAGGTGGTATGGATCCAATGGTGCAGATCACCTGATTTGGGCCAATAACCATTGAATCTACAAATAACAGAGTGAGAAAATAGATCTGAGTATAAATCCTTTACCTCAGGCATTTCAATGGTGAGAGCAGGATTCTCAGGTTTTTGTTCGACTATGTAGGGCCCAGGAAGAACAGGGTTTGTTGTTGGATTGACTTGCGCTTTCCCTTTACCCTTCACAGCGTCCTTGAAGGAGCCTGTGTTCTTTGAGCTGGTTCCAGAACATCCACCTCGCAGACGGAAGTTAATGATGATAGTCGAGTCTGTGGTGATGTTGTATTCCTGAAGGGTGTGGTTGTCCTGTAAGTTGCGCCCCCTGTAGATCAGATTTTGCCCCTATTCTGGTATGCCAAGAAGGTTTTGTATTTCATTCCGTAGTTCCTGGATGCTGCTGCCCCTCCATAACCTCAAGCAATAAGTCCTGCCTTCCGGTGCTTTTATGAAGAGATGTGTGAGATCTGCCTCTCTAGGGTTTGAGCCCAACTGAGGTTGCCCCCGTTCTATTGCCTGGATCGTCTCATTTCCAAACCCAAGATCATCGCCATTCAACCAACGTTCCTCTGCGGTTTTGGCCCTGGTGTCAGGACTATGGGGTATCCTGATTTGCCCCCAGATCTGGATTTTGTGCAGGCTTCTACTTCATCTGAGGACCTGATTTGGTGGTTCAATAGTAGATCTGGGTAGCTGTCTGTCTTCCGTGGTCAGGTTGCTCGATCCAGATCTGTGGATTGGCCCTACAAAGACGCCTTGGGCAAGTTCGGGTATACAGGGTGGATATATAAAATACAAACTAGCCCTTACCGCAACAATGATGTCATGAAGTTTGCTTGATCCAGTCCCAGTAGCACGCAGGTGTCCCTTCTGTAGCCCGACCGCCTTAGAGATCTGAAAACTCGGATCTGGGCTATTTCCCTCACTTGGCTCCTTAACGGCTGCCATCCGGTGCTTGTTGTTGAACTCGTAGAAGGCCAAAACAGATTGTCTGATATCGGTGGGGTGCGCGACATTGTGGAGGCCCCTGATAAGGCCAACAACTTGGTAGTTCTTGCCTTCCCAAACGCCGAAGCAGGCATATTGGCTTCCTGTTGAGAGGTCCTTGCTTTGGGTGATTTGCATGCAACCAGTCGAAAGGCGGCAGGGGTTTCCTTTTTTCCCGGGGTTCTTGGTTGGATCGCTCAGGAGGATTGACATGCTGGTTACCGAGGTCATGTCCGAGAGGTTAGTCGTGAGGGCGATGACAGATTCTGAAGGAAAGAAACCCTTTCTTGTGCCGCGCTTGCGAAGGGACAAGTTAGAAGAACTTATTTCACTAGTGAAATTAAAGTTTGGAGCCCCAGTAACCACATGAATTTCATGTCTTGCTACAACATGATGTTGTGCCACCTCCACGACTCAGGTGGCATAGCTGAATCCATGGCCTGTTACACAATAAGCGAATTTTAGGCGCAAAGACGCTGTAGAGTCTCGATCCTGCGACCTCCCATCCATCTTGTTCCGCATGTCAACATGTATCGATATCACAAGTAATTATCAAATAGAGAAAATCGTTTTCCTTTCTAATTTTCTAACAAAGGGAAGACTAATTGATTATATCATATGTTATTTATTGGGATCCTAAATTGTTTTGGTCTGTCTAAAAGGAAACCACATCCAATATAGTAGATGAGATTTGAGCTCATATAATTAAAAAATAAAGGAACACGATTTTTCTCAGAGTTGTCATAATTACAAAAAATAGGCTTGATAACCATTGTGAAAATAGTAGCTATAACATATAAAGACATAGATTATAAAACTAAAAATAGAACCTAGATACTATCAATAACATACAAAATAACTTAATTAAGGGAGATTGATAGGTGTAAGATGAGTTGAGTTTCATGGAGGTAGTGCATCTCTTTGTAAGATAGTGACATCAATGGGCTCCATGCACTCATCCATGAGTTGATATAACATATGTAATTCCTCCATGTGGAGGACGAGTTCATCTTGACTTTCATTTTGATTAAAAAACATTTCCCAATAGACTATTGGTATGTCAATAGAGGTTAACAATGTGCAGAAACTAACTTTTTCTGGCTCGAGGAGTCCCTAGGTAAGGGACTAGTTTGAGACTGAAGCCACGACCTTGGTGTCTGAAACAAATTCCTTTCTTCTATGACTTCTTGCTCCAAATCAGAAATTTCCTACCGAATTCCAAATAATGTGTGTTTCTTAAACTTGTCAGTAGATGCATGGGCTCGGGCTTGAACTTGGGCATTCTTGTAGGCTTCGTGAACTCCATCATCCTGTATCAAGCAATCTCATTGGAGAGGCACAATGAAGATAACATAAAACATACTAGATAGACACGAGATAGGGAGGGAGAGATTGTTGAGTGAGAGAGAGGGGATTCAAAAGGAAATTACCACACCAAGACTCAATAGGACAAAACCAATGGAGAAGAGGACCAATTAACAATATAAAGAGGGAGCTCCTTGGTAGAATTAACCTTATCCAATTGTAGTAGAAAGAAAATCCAATAAAGCTAATAGAAAAACACTATGCACGTGGATTATATACCTATTGTGTGTCTCATCCCGCAAAAAGTTTAGAGGAAGGAGGTCAATGAGAGAAAATAGAGAGAGCTTGGTGCTAGATTCCTTGATGCTTTGGAAGATCCCATCGAACACAATTGGTGAACCATACTAGGAGGATGACCTTACGCTCTTGCAAATTAGACCACTACAAAATGAGAGAAGTGACCCCCACTAGGAGTACAACCTCGCACTTAGAAAATCTAACATAAGAAAAATGAGGGAAGGGATCAAGCTAGAAGGGCTTGGTCCTTCAAACTGCAAAGCTTAAGCTAAAAGGCTGGAAATTTCCTTGACCCATAGAAGGATACTAGGTTGGACCTAGAACCTGGTAATATCGACAACAAAAAAAATGAACCCGCCTTATACCAAATTGATATATAAAACCAACTCAGAGTGCATTGGGAATCCCAACACCATTAATGGTAGCCTCTTCGAGTGTGTGCACAAACTTGTTGATAGAATGTCTAAATAAAGAAAATGAATGCATATTAGTTTATGTTGATTTGGGTGATGCGAGGGGGCGTCCAACACCACATCACCCCAAATTCTCACAAGGTGGCAACTGTCAACCAACCCCTCTTTCTTTGCTCCCGCTTTAAATTACCCATAAGGGAAATTTATAAATAAAATTATCTAAAATTAATTATACACTAATATAAAAACATTTATACAATAAAGAAGATTACAATAAATTATATTTATTATGTAATATTTAATAAAAACACACTAAATATAATTGAGTACTCAACATATCTTTAATATCATTTTAAGAAATTAAAAATAAATTCCAAATTTATTATTATTTAAAAAAATGAGAACACAAGTCAAGTTTAATAGGTAAGAAACAAAATCAAGTTTTTGAATCATTTAAAAGCTAGGTCAAGGTTAGAAATTTTCAAACATAATCAAAGTGGTTACATTTACATGAGGGCATAATACTATAATGGTCTTTATTTGTGTTAGCATAATATTGTAACATACATAAGACACTTTTCGAAATAGTCATTCGTAAGTTTATTAAGTTATAATATTAAGAAATAAATAAATCAATAAAATAGAAAATTTTATAATAAATTTGTGAATATGTATAAATCAATAAACCTTTTGGTTTAGGGATAATAAAAATGTTATTCTGAAGTTCTAGTGACATTTGTTATTTTGTATGGGTATGAAGTTTGGAGAAAGTTAATGTAAATCTAAAATTGTTTTATCTTATCCTTCTCTTAAAAGAAAGTATAAAATTAAGTATTTTCCCATTGAGAATTTGGTATAACTAGGTTCTTAATGTGCAAAATCTAGTGAAATTGTTAAGTATGTGTTATATTCTTTTCCGTGACTAACCTCATGTAATGTAGACTAATATGAGGCCTTCATCCACTAATTGGGGTACCAACATAGTAAAGGGATGTGGATTTTAGTTTGAAATCTGAGGTTATGTGGTAAGGCTACCACCATCACACCACTCATGTCAACAATTAATGTAATGTATCAAAAACACAACCCACCACCATGCATGGCATATCATAGTGAATGCATCCATGTGGGAGAAGTCTCTAGAATTTTCGCAAGGTTTTTTTCAACCAAGATCTCCTTATACATTTTGGAAACTACTGTTTGATTGTTTCTAAGGTAATCCATGATTTTAGCCTACAAATTCTTGAAGAATCATTTGATGGTGGAGTGTTTTCCTTGGACATTCTTCCTGCCCTCACCTACAATGGATTTAGGGGAAGTGATCTCTATTTCACTCACTCGTTCACATAAGGCTTTATTTGTTGGCCTCCTCGAATATTTGGGCCTGCACTTTCTCCAACCTTTGGCTTTGGCTTGCTTTTGTCCATCTTGCATGTTTCCACCTCCTATAGCGATGACTCGCCAATGAGGCCCTTGTAGTGAAGTTGGGGAGGAAGCAGAAATATGGGAAGCTTTAGGGTGAAGTTTAGAGCTGAAGCTTCTACTCAAAGTTATCAGACGCATAACCCACCAGATGTATAGGTCGAAATTAGTGCAACTGAAGTGATCATTCGGGAGGAGAGGAAAAGAAACTTGGATCTAGAAGAATTGAAGGATTTAGCTACCTAGATCTCATATATAGCCCACACCAGAGGGTGTTAGAATATTTAACTCTACATAGTTGATCTATATTGGCACATAAAACCCTTGATGGCCAAAGTATTGGTGGAAAGGAAAGAATCCAAGGACAGTGTGATGCAAAGGTTGGATGATCTGAAGGAGCTTCTTCTTGACGTTGAAGGTAGGTTGTAGTGCTTAGAGTTGTGCTCCCCTCTAAGCTTAATAGTGTTTCCATCCAGCAAGCGTGCTTTCCATTCTATCGAATATGATACATCCATGTCCATTTGATTTCCAAGTTCTTTTAGTCAATTTTGTTATGTTGCTTGGTTTGCTAGTTTTCTAGTTTCCTCTGTCTATGTAGTTATGGTTAGTCACCCTTGGGTACGGGCTTGTTTGGATTTTTCGGTCCCTATAATGTCAAACTCAGACTCTGCACTCTTGGTTGGTTTTCCCACTTGTGGGGAAACTGTCTTATGGTTTCAGTTTTTGCTATTTTGGACTTGATAGACAATTGATTATTCTACCTTTTGTTTGGGTTCTTGAATGGTAGGTTAGGGACAAAAAACCTCTTAGAGATTTTTAATATACCTAATAAAGTAATGAAATCTTAACTTAAAAAAGAAATATGAGAATTTCAATAGTTTTTTTGGGTTGTTTTTGGTGTGTTTTTGGCCTTTTTAGCCAATGGATTTTGAACTAATTTTAATATAGTTCCAGCCAAGGAATCTAATCCAATTCAATGGATTATGGTTTTGGAAGGAATGTAATCCAATTTAATGGATTGTGGTTTTGGATGTGATTATATCCTCTTTATTGTACAGTAAAAGATGGAATTAATAATGATAAAAGTTAAAAGTGTAACTAGAATTTCTCTTCTGGATTTGAGACCTCTGTGGTTTATATCTTTTAATTTAGAAGCTGGAGAACCCACAGTAATAACCATTTTTCATCAACGTTTCAAATCCCAACAGGGATCCATCATCAGGACATTCTTGAATGATGATAGTAGAAGAGCTTAATGAATGTATTAAATAGTTTATAATAGTAAGAAGTGGGAAGATATGTCGGCTGTTTTTAATCATTATTTTTAAGAATTTTAAATTAATTTTAAGAATTTTAAGGTTTATAAAAAGTATTTATTATTTGAGTTAATATTCACTATATATTCATAATATATATATGTATTTAGTGTATTAATATTATTAATATTAAATATTATTTATTATTGAATATTGAAATATGAAATATTAAAATATTAAATAATAATAATAATAATAATGATGATGATGATCGATCGGGAGATGACCTCCGCACCCAGACCTTGCGCGCTGGAGATGGAGCTCCCCCGCCTCTGTAACCCTTGACCGCCCCCGTTCGAGCTTGGCAGCCTTGCTGCCGGGCTTGCTGGCCCTTACGGGCTTCCCCTGCTGCGCCCCCCTCACTGATCTGCTTCCTGGGCCTCCTGCCTGCTTCTTGCTGCTCGAGCTTCCCTGAGGGCAGCCCTCTGCTGCGCCTCTCTTTCCTGGGGCTCCTGCCCCTCCCTTTCTTTCCTCCTGCCGAGCGATCCAGCTCGATGGATCTTCATGCCTCTTCTCAACCCGATTTTGAGAAAGCCTTTGCTTCTCTCGTCCCTGAGAACAACTCTGAAAGGATCCGACCTTCTGCCTCTAAATTTATCAAAAAACTTGATGAAATTCCGGAAATCCCTCTTCCTCTTTCTCTTCCAAGGAGATCGGCTGTAGCCTTAGCTGAACGGGGATTGGTTGGCCAGTTTACGGGGCTATGGCCCTCCCCTCGAACCGTCCAACGTTGGGTGGAGAGAAATTGGAATGCCATGGTCCAGGGGAAAATTGCCATAAGGTTCTGTGGAAGAGGTTTTTTCACCTTTCTCTTCGAATCAGTGGAGGATCGCAACCTAATTTTCAGGAATGGGCCGTACTTCATGGACACAAGAGGCCTCTATCTCAATCGTTGGACCCCGGATTTCGATCCAGAAATGGATGTACCCAACGCAGTTCCTGTATGGGTTCGCCTTCCGCACCTGCCGCTTCACTGCTGGGCTGATGAAACTGTTCGGGCGATTGGAAATGCAATAGGTAAATATGTGGACAGATCTGAACCAAAGGAAAATATGTATGCATGTGCGAGGATCTGTGTTGAGGTAGACTTGGGCAAAGGTCTTCCAGAAGCTGTTAAACTCAGAGTGGACCAGTGGACGCATATTCAACAGGTGGACTATGAACAACTTCCCTTCAAGTGTAAGGTATGTCATGAGTACGGTCATTTTGCTAATAGATGTCCTAAATCTAAATCTGAAACCAATATCAATAACTCTGGAACTCATGAGGAAGCATGGGAAATAGTAAGGAAAAAGAAGAAATCAAACCCCCCCCCTGAGCCTGAGGCGCCTCACTCCGGAACCCCTCCCTCCCCCCCTGTCTTCCCTTCGTCCTCCAACCCCTTTGGATCCCTTGCTTCAGAGGACCACCCTTCTCCCCCACCCTCCCCCAAAGGCCCCAGAATCTCTCCCTCCTCCCCTCACCAAGCTTCCCCCCCGCAATCAGTGGAAAGGAATTTATCCAAAAATAAATCGAAAATGCCCGATGATGGCCCTCATCCTGATCAACCAGTGTTGACCTGTATTGATCCCTTACTGATCGCCCCGAATCCATCTCAGCCAGCCCATGGAAATCAGCCCATCAGAATTACCAGAAGTTCCTCCAAGGACCTTGGTGCATCCGGTGATACCCTTAAGAAATCTGGACCAGGCAGAAAATCAGCCAAGCAGCATCGGGAAGAAAGCACGCAAAAGGACATAGCTTTAGGGTTACAAACCCCCATGGATTCCTTCATTATAGGCTCTCAAGAGAAAGACACAGCAGCTAAAGAATTTGAGAGGCGAGCACCTCCTCGCTCGAACTTTTTATGACGAAGCTCTTATCTTGGAACAGCAGGGGTATGGGGCACCCCTCTAAATCAGCCGCCCTAAGAGACCTTCTTCATTCAGAAAGACCTGAAATTGTTCTAATTCAGGAAACCAAGCAAAATCAGATTGATATGCAGTTAATCATAGAAGCTCAAAATTCCTTTATAGGGATCAGTAGTAATTCCAGAGGAGCTTCCGGAGGAATCACCACCATGTGGAATAAGCAGCAATGGAATTGCAAATCCTCTGTCCTCAATCCAAATTGGATTAGAACCAACCTCGTCAACAAGGAAGAAAGTTGGGATTTAATTATTTACAATGTCTATATTCCCAACCATTTCCGGGAAAAAGAACAATGCTGGAATGAATTGAAGCAGGAAATAGACAAGGAACAGAACTCAAATGTTATCCTTGCTGGAGATCTTAATTTAATTCTCCATGCTAATGAGAAAAGGGGGGGCGTCTTCAACCCCGACCCTTTCAGAAGGCAGCTGGAAATTATCATGGCTGAACACGAATTGATGGACATCATTCCTAAAAATAGAAAATACACTTGGAACAATAGACGTCTGGGACCAGGTAACATTATGGAAAGGCTGGACAGAATTTTGGTTAATGTTACCCTTCTTTCCTCCTTTGCAGCAGGCCACACCAAAATTCTTAGCGCCACAGCCTCTGATCATTTTCCCATTTTATTAACGTTGGAATCTCACGCTAATTTGGGACCAATCCCTTTCAGATACAATCCATTGTGGAGAGATAGCATCGAGGCCGAGTCAATTATAGAAGATACCTGGAAGAATCACGTGGAAGGTTCTCCAAACTACATTTGGGAAACCAAAATTCGAAACACTAGGAAAGCTCTTAAGGATTGGGCAAAAGTCAGTTACCAAGAACCAGAAAAAATAAAAGAAAAAATGCAGCAGAGTTTGGAAGATATTCACAAACAAATAGAAGATCATGGATACACAAATCAACTAAAAAGTAAGGAATGGGAAGTGCAGGGACAGCTAACTCAAATTAAGAGGGCGGAAGAAATCAAATGGAGGCTCAAGTCGCGAGAAATATGGCTAAAGGAAGGCGATAAAAATACGGCATACTTCCATAAGCAGGCTACAGTAAAAAAATCAAGGAACATTGTTACTACTATTACAGATAGTCAAGGTAACCAGCATGATGATCAGGAAGCTATTAAAAGAGCTGCCTTCCAACATTACAAGTGCCTTCTCACTGAAAATCAAAGCGCCATGGACTATTCGGCCTTTCTTCGGCACCTCCCAGGGAAAATCTCTGCTGAGGAAAATGAGAGGATGAACAGCGATATAACTGAGGAAGAGATAAGAAAAGCAATCTGGACTCTTCAACCAGACAAATCTCCAGGTCCAGATGGCTTTACTATTAATTTTTACAGGGACCATTGGCATTTGATAAAGAAAGATCTTGTAAAAATGATGAAAGGAATCCAAAGAAAAAAGAAAATGGGGGGTTTTACAAATTCAACTTTTCTTGCCCTCATTCCCAAGGAAACCAGGCCCACTTCCTTCTCGAGATTTAGACCAATCTCCTTGTGCAACACTTCTTATAAGATTTTTGCAAAAATCATAGCAGCTAGACTCCAGCCTCTGCTTCCTTCCATCATATCTGAAAATCAGGGGGGTTTCATGACCAATAGGCAAATTCACGACTCCATCTCTTTGGTTCAAGAAGCTATTCACTCTAGCACCTCTAGACAAGAGAAAGGTTTCGTCCTCAAGCTTGATTTAGCCAACGCTTTTGACCGAGTAAGACACTCCTTCTTGTACGCTGTCATGAGAAAAATGGGCTTTAATTCTGACTTCATAAGCACCATTGCCGCTTGCATCTCTGGTCCCTGGATCTCGCCTCTCATAAATGGTCGCCCTTGTGAAGCTTTTCAATCTTCAAGAGGACTAAGGCAAGGCTGCCCTCTCTCACCCTATCTATTCATCTTGATGGCTGAATCCCTCAGCAGCAACCTTGATTACAACAGAAGAGTCGGCCTCATCTCTGGTATCAAGTTTGGGAATGGAGTCAAAAATATCAATCATTCACAATTTGCTGATGATACCCTGCTCATTGGCGGGGCCTCCACCACAATAGCAAGGCGTTTCAAAAACCTCCTCGATCAATTTATGGAGTGCTCTGGAGGAGAAGTTAACTTTCAGAAAAGCTGCATCTATGGATGGAACATCTCTAATCAAACAGCTCACAATATTGCCAATATCTTTGGAGTAGCCTATAAAGAAAACTGGGATCACTTCACCTATCTTGGGATGCCGGTCACCCTGGGTGCTCTCAAAGCGTCCACCTGGAATGAAATAATCGACAAAGTCAAAAGGAAGATTCAGCAATGGGGTACCCAATGGCTTAACCCAGCGGGCAGACTTATCCTGCTTAAATCAGGTATTTCCTCCTTACCTTTATATCGCTTCACTCTTTACCAAGCTCCTGCTTCGTTCCATAACAAGCTAGAAGTTGCACTCCGCAATTTTTTATGGCAAGGAGGGAAAAAAGAAAAAAATAGATACAATCTGGTCAACTGGAAAAATGTAATTCAATCTCCAGACAGAGGTGGATTGGGAATCAGAACGCCCAAGATTCTGAATCTCGCCTTTGGGATTAAAATGGCTTGGAGACTTATAAGTGAACCAAAAGCCTGGTGGAAACAGGTCTTTGAATGCAAATATCTTTCGGACCATAGACAAAGACTTCTTGAATCTGATATTCCTATAAGAGATTCCACCAAAATTTGGCAACTTTGCAAGAAAGCAATCCCCACTCTTATTCAAAACACCTCAAAGATTCCGGGGGGTGGAAGCAGTATCAATTATGCCACTGACAAAATCATGGGCCTCCAACCATTAAACACTGTTGAAGATGCCATTCCCATCATCCTTTACCTTCATAGCAAAGGCCTTCAAAGGCTGGACCAAATCTCAAAATGGGATGCTGAGAGCGGTGCTTGGCTTAGCTGGGAATTCCCATTTATTCCCCCAAACTTGGATTCAAGCTTCCAAGTTCTTCTTAAAAATCTTCAAAACAGAGCCCCTATAAAAAAAGGAGCATTAGATGGGCTTAGATGGGATCCCACGGGTTCAGGTTACTCCATCAAATCCGGTTACCAATTCCTCTGCAATAATACTTATCAGGCTCCCATCTGGAATCATTGGAAAATAATTTGGAATTCTGAGGCAATCCCAAAGGTCAAATTCTTCATCTGGCTGCTGCTCAAGGGTAGAATTCTCACCTCGGAAAATTTGAGAAAGAGAGGGATACATGGTCCCTCAATCTGTCCTAACTGCTGCTCCGAGGAGGAAACCATCCACCACCTATTTCTTGATTGTGCCTTTGCGAAGAAATGCTGGAACATCATGGCCAACCTGGGCAGCATAACTTGGCATCCCCAGCAAAACATTGCTGAGACAATTCAACACTGGAGAAGGAATTGTCCTTGGAAAGATAAGCGAAGCAAGATTGTTAAAAGAACCTGGGACATCATCCCCCACAACCTCCTCTGGAAAATCTGGCTCACTAGAAACAAGAAAATATTCCAAAATAAAGAAGGCAATATCTGGGAAACATGTAGCAGCGCTCACCTTCTGGCTCAGGAGACGATGACTGTTAAATGCTCAGGAATAACTAAAGCAACTGATTATACAATTGAAGAGCGGATCATGATCAGGCATATTCTAGGCAATCCAAGCCATCATCAGAGAATTCAGAGAAAAGTCATGAAACTCAATCATAAGACCAAAGAATGGGAAATAAGGCTACCATCTCAGGAATTTAAAAGATGGCTAACGAGTAATAATTGTCCAATCCTATTCTTTGACGGAGCCTCCAAGTCCAACCCAGGACCAGCAGGTGCAGGAGGTATTATTTTAGGCGAATCAGGAGAAGAAATATGCAGCTACGAATGGAGTTTAGGGGAAAAAACAAATAATAACGCCGAGGCTCTTGCTCTGTATCAAGGACTGCTGCAACTAAAAAATAGGGGAATCAAAAATGCACTTGTTCTAGGAGACTCCTCTATAATCATTGGCTACATGAACCATTACAGGATATCCTCAAACAGTAGTCTTCAACAGCATCTTCAACGCATCAGCCTCCTCACCAATCACTTTGAAAAAATCCGATTCTGCCATATCCTTCGCACATACAATGGGGAAGCGGATAAACATGCTAATAAAGCAGTTGGACATCAGGAAGGAACACTGAGGCACAGTCAACGAGCCTTCTTCCAACCTCTGCCATGAACCAGGACGACTCGGGAAATACCCAAGCACGCAAACTCAGCAAGCGCGTGAAGGGGATAGCAAAAACTGCCCTTGGGCAAATTTCGAAAATCTCAAGCAATCTCAGTGAGAATACGGCCCTCAGATCAGCTGACATCCCAAGGGATTTTCATAATTATAGTGAAGGACGGAGGAATGATTCTGCTACTGCAGACAATCGTCCTAAAGATATTGGAAAATATCTAATTATCACTGAGGATCGGATCTCTGATAAGAATCCAGGTTGCTGCAGCTGGAACCGATCCATAAATACGAGTCTAGGAAAGCACTTCATGGTCTATCATCTCTGCGACCAAGAGCAGCCCCGTGAAAGTGGAGAAAGCGCTCAGGATCAGCCACGAAGGAGACCGTTTGCTCTGGTATCGGCTCCCTATCCTTTGCATAAATTTTCTCTAATTAATCCTTCGGTCTTTTTCAGGGAAAGCTTTGAAGGGAAACCTGGAGATCCAGATCCCCTTCTTCACTCTCATCTACCTTGCTGGCCGTCCCCCTGCCTCTCATCTTGCTTTCTCAGCTTGCATCTTTCCGGCTCTTCTCTCCTATTTTCAAGATTTCAGGTTCTTCCTATTCATCTCTCTCTGAAACTCAGATCGGTGGGCTCGCCCCTCTGTCTTTCTTCTGCCAAGAACCTGCGCTCATCTCCCATATCCTCAAGAAATTATCTTTCAGCTCTGCGCACTATCTCTCATATTTTTCCTATCTACCTCTTTTTGATACTGAAGGCGGCGGGATCGATTCTCTGTTCTCTTTCTGTCAATAATTTGCGCACTATTACCCGGCCCTTAATCCTTTGCAGTAAGAAGGATTCATCAGACCATCCTTGTGAATCTGTTCCTCCTAGAACCTATCCCTCTATTGCAATGGCTCGCTCTGAGCAATGTTTTCACTGCCGCGACCTCCAAGCTGAATTCGACGAGGTCAGAACTCAACAACGCATCCTGGAAGATCAAGTGCGACATATGGAAGCTAGACATGCTGAGCAGATTCGAAGTGTGGAAGCTAAATTCGAGGAGCAGTTCAGAAATCTCCATGCTAAATACCGTACAGAAATGAATCTGTTTCTCCACAGGGTTCACTCACTTCAGGAGCAGTTCAACGGGCTCAACAACAGATGCATCCATGCCGAGGAGTCGCTGGTAATTCTAAGGGAAATTTTGGAAACAAAGCAGAAGGAGAAATCAACATCTTCAAGCGCGAAGCCAATGGAAGAAGAGCAGCACCCCGAGGACTCTACAGCGAGAAATATCAGTCATATTTCCATTGACTAATTATGTATTGCAAATGCAAATTTTTGTGTCATCAGTTCGTCCGGATCTATAGTAGTATTAGCTCTTCAGTAGTTAGAATCTTCAGAAATCACCTCAGGGATAGGAAACTCATGCTCTATCCTTGGACATGCAATGCTCTTGAAGCAAATTTTGTACGGCTTTATGCCTTATCACTTTTTTTTATCAATATATAGCAACCGACTCTTTAAAAAAAAAAAATAATGATGATGATGATGATGATGATGATAATATAACAATAATGATTAATAATTAATAACTAATAAATAATAGTAATAATAAATAATGAGAATTAATAATAATGTTTAATGTTAATGTATTAATAATATTAATAATTAATGATAATATTAATCTATTAATAATAAATGATAATTAATAACTAATAATTAATAATAAATAATAATAATACTAATGTTAATGTATTAATAATAATTGATGATTAATAACTAATAATTGATAATTAATAACTAATAGTTAATAATAATATTAATGTATTGATAATTGATGATTAATAATAAATGAAAATATTAATGTTAATGTACTAATAATAGATAATTAATAATATATTAATACTTATTAGCTATTAATTATTAATAATAATTAATAATTAAATCACTATTAATAATATCAATGTTATTAATATCAATGTTAATGTGTTAATAATAATTAATAACTAATATTTATTAATAATATTAATTTTAATGTGTTAATAATAATTAGTAATTAATAACTTAGAATATTGATTTTAATTTTAATGTATTAATAATAATTAATAATTAATAACTAATAATTAATAATAATATTAGTGTTCTAATTTATACCTAATAGAGAAGCAACTAACTACTAATTGCTAGAAAAGGAAAGAGAAATATACCTGCTGAGCTCTATGCTTGAGATGTACTGGTGCTCTTAATTTCTTTGATTAAGGGAAGCCAACTACCACTAATCTCAATACCATTATCCCTGTTGAGATTATGTGGATGTTTGATAATTTCAAGAGCTTCTCTGATCTTCCACCTGTGATGTTTATCTTCATGTGCGATAATTGAAGCGTTTTCCAAGCAGACATGGTGCTTGGTTTTTGAGGAATGCTCTGCAAGGGCCGAAGTTCGAGACCTTTCATTCCTAATGTCAGCTCCATGTTCCTTGAGTCTAGTCTACAAGGATCGACATGTTTCACCAATATAACTTTATAGAATTTCTCTTGTTTTCTAAAATAAATATTTAAGTATTATGTGTAATTTTCATTATTTTTTTTATAAAAAATATATGCAACAAAGACCAAATCTGGGTTAGATCATCCAACTATGTCATTTTTTTTTAAGAATAATATCATTATTAAAAATATTATATTCCATCTAAATTTAAGAAAAAATTATGTTATGATAAAGAATTAAAAGATAACACAAACTTCAAATATTAAAAGTGAATAAAAACTTCAATTTAGGATGTTCTCATTATAATTTTGAAAATAATGTTTTAAATATTAATCTACCAAATTTTATAACTAGTTAAAATATATATATATATATATATATATATATATAAAAAAGATATAAAGTAACCTTCTAAAACAAATCAAGTAGTAATTCCTTAGAGTTTAATAAATCATGATACTCTTAATAAACATTAATAAGACTCACACACATTTATTCATAAAACATTTATTTTAATAATCTTCTCTATGTTTATAATGATTTTATTAATTTTTAATGAAAATACAAGGAATTTACCATATAATCTAACCACTAACTTAATTATTTTCAAGTGAAGAAACTTATTTAGCTAATGGTTCATTAATATAAATTTATTTTAATATAAATTTTATTAAATACTAAGAATAAAAAAATAAAAATAAAAATACAAAAATTAATGCATTATTCATTTTTTTGATATGAGTTAAAATTAAGATGATATTTTATTAATGACAAATTTATATAGTCAAACTAAACTTTATTATATGCTCGGTCAAATATTAGAACATGTTTTCAATTTAATATTGTTAATTTTTTTTTTTGAGTGCTAATCCCAATGACTTACAAGGTCTTAATCGACGAGAAAATTTTTAATAGATGTTTCATCCTTGGTAAAGACATAAATTATAAAACTAATGAAAGAAGGTAGCTAATATTAACAACATACACAATAACATAATTGAGGCAGATTGATAAGTGCAAGATGAGTTGAGTTCTCTGGAGGTGGTGGATCTCTTTGTAAGATAGTGATCGCAATGGGTTCCATGCACTCATCCATGAATTGATATAACATATGTAATTCTTCCATGTAGAGGAGTTCATCTCAATTTTCATTTCTATTAAACACAACCTTTTCCGACAAACTCTTGGTATGACAATAGAGCTCAACTATGCCCATATAGTGACTTTGTTGAACTCAAAGAGTCTTTAGGTCAGGGATCTAGTTTGAGACCAAAGCCACGACCTCAGTGTGTGAAACAACTTCCTTTTCTTCTATGACTTCTTGCTCCAAATCAGAATTTCCTACTCAATTCCTAATGGCTTGTGCTCCCTAAAACTATCGGCAGATGCATGGGCTCAAGCTCAAACTTGTGCTTTGTTGTAGGCTCCATGACCTCCATGACCCTGTCTCAAGTGAGCTCATTAGCGGGACACGATGATGATAACATAGAGCATACTAGATATGCATGGGATAGGAAGGGAGAGACTTTTAATTGAGAGAGAGGGGATTTGGAAGGAAAATTACCACAGAAGGACTCAACAAAACATAACCAATGGAGAAGAATCGAAGAGGACCAATTAACTGGATAAATAGGTAGCCCCGTGGTAATATTAACCTTTGCGAATTGTAGTAGAAGGGAATTCTAACAAATATGAAAAAAATACCATGCATGTGGATTATAGACTTGTTGCATGCTGCATCCCACAAAAATTTATAGGGAAGGAGGTTAATGAGAGAAAGTAGGGGGAGCCTGGTGTTGGAGTCCTTGAAGCTTTGACAGATCCCACTGAGCACTATTGATGACCCCTACTAGGAGGAGGACCTTACACTAAAGCAAATAAAACCACTTCAAATAAAAGAGGTGAACCCCACTAGGAGTAAAACCTCAGAATTAGAGAAATCTAACATAAGTAGAATTAGGCAGGGGATCAAGCTAAGAGGGCTTGGTCCTTGAGACTAAGGGCCAAAATACTAGGAATTTCCTTAACCTATAGAAGGCTACCAAGTTGGAATTGGAACTTGCTAATATTGGAAGTGAAAAAAAATGAACCTAACTTCTCATACCAAATTGATATATAAAGCCAATTCTGAGTGCATTGTAAATCCCAACACCATCAATGGTGGCCTCTTTGAGTGTACACACAAACTTGTTGACATAATTTTTGAATGGGGAGAATGAATGCATGTTGGTTCATGGTGATGTGGGAGTGTGTCCAACACCATATCGCCTCCCAAATTATCATGAGGTGGTAATTCGAATCTAGCCCCTCTTTCCTTGCTCCCACCTTGAGACATCCCATCTGGAAAATTATAAGTAAATTTATTTTTATTTACTTATTTGTTGTGGCCCATAGGAAACCAACAACCCACTTGACACGTAACTACTAGTAAACCTCTAGGGGTCTATGATATGTCCTCCTCCCTGTAGCATAGGCCACAATAGGGGGGATTTGAACCTAGGAATTTCAAGTTTCAATGATTTCACATTTCTTGGATTAACGAATTGAGCTTCCCTAGAGACAATTTATAAGTAAATTTATTTTGTACCTTATTTTAAGATTTTTTTTATAAATTAATATAAAAAATTAAATATAATTTATTATATAATATTTAATAAAAGAATATTACAATAAATATAATTTATTATGTAATATTTAATAAAAATACACTAAATATAAGTTTATATTATGAAGTATGATGTAAACTATGAGATTCAAAGTTAAAATTCTCACTGGTCAAGCCCAAAAAATAAATAAATATATACACTAAATATAACTAAGTATTCAACATATATTTAATTTTATTTAAAAAAAATAAAAATGAAGTAAAACTTTATTATTATTTTAATTTCTATAAAGTTTATTGAAGTTTTGAAAAAAATAGCTATTAAACTGAATATTTTGAAAATTAAAAAATAAATTTTTAATTTTTTAAAATATAAATTGTTTTTTCTAAGTGGTTGATGACAATTTTGAATTGAATTGTGAGATATAAACATTATATTAAAGAATAAAAAATCTAAAAAAAAATTCTATTTGCAAGTGTCATAATAATTTAGGCTTCATTACAATACCATGGCTTATCAATACCACATGTCCAAAAACCATAACTCATTTCAAAATCAAAATATTTTATAAATAGTTTATTTTAATTGTATTACCAAACTTTTATTATGTTAATTTTTATATTAATTTTTATAATATTATACTTGTTTTGTTACATATTATACTTGTTTCGTTACATAATATTATAATATATATAAGATACTTCTCAATTGAGTGAGAAGTAAGTTTATTAAATAAATAAAATAGGAAATTTTATTATGAATTTGAGAATGGTTATAAATTAATAAAACATTTGTTTAGGGATAAGAAGAAATATCTTTTTGAAATTGTAGTCACATTTATTATCATTTGTGGGCATGAAGTTTGGAGAAATTTAAAGTAAATCTGAAAGTGTTTAATAACTTATAATGTTAAAACTAAGACAATACATTTTATCCTATCCTTCTCTTAAAAGTAATTTTGTCCTCATTGAGAGATTTGCTATAACTAGGCTTTTAATGTACAAAATATAGTCAAATTGTTAAGTATGTGTTATATTCTTTTGCATGATTGACCTCATGTAATGTAGACTAATATGAGAGCCTTGATCCCTTGATTGGGGTGCCAATGCAATAAAGAGAGGTGGCTTCTAGTTGGCAAGCTAAGGCTATGTGCCAAGGCTGCCACCAACACACCCCTCATGTCAATAGTTAATGTCATGTATCGAAAACTCAAGCCGCCACCTTGCATGGCATATCACAATGAATGTATCCATGTGGGAGATGTATATAGACTCACTATGAGGGAATTTTAACCAAGTTCCTCAGAAATCTCGCCTTATATGTTTTGTAAACTGATCTTTGGTTATTTCTTAGGACAACCATGATTTTAGCCTACAAATTATTGAATCATCATTTGATGGTGGAGTGTTTTCCCTGGGCCTTCCTCTTGCCCTCTCCCATAATGGATTCGGGGGAAGTTCTCTTTATTTCTCTCACCCATTTACACAAGGTTTCATTTGTTTCTCTTCTCACATCTTTGGGCTTGCACTTTCTCCATCCTTCGGCTTTGGCTTGCTTTCATCCATCTTGCATTTTCCACCTCCTATAGTGATGACGCACCAAAAAGGTCGTTGTAGGTGAGGTGGGGGAGGAAGGGGAAGTATGCTAGGCTCCAAGGTGCAGTTTAGAGCTGAAGTTTCTGCTCAAATTTATCAAACACATACTCCAACAAATGTACAAGTTGAAATTAGTGCAACTGAAGTGGCCATTCGGGAGGAGAGGCAAAGCAACTCATATCTGAAAGCATTGAAGGATTTAGCTACCTGAATCTCATATATAGCCCACACTAGAGGGAATAAAAATCCTTATCTTTACACAATTGACCTATATTGGCACATAAAACTATTCATGGCCAAAGTATTGGTGGAAAGGAAAGAATCCAAGGACAGTCTGATGCAAAGGTTTGATGATCTAAAGGAGCTTCTTCTTAACGTCGAGGGTATGTTGTAGTGCTTAAAGTTGGGCTCCTCTCCAAGCCTAATAGTGCCACCATCTAGTAGGCATGCCTTCCATCCTATTGACTTGGATACATCCTTGTCCACTTGATTTCCAAGTTCTTTTAGTCAATTTTGTTATGTTGCTTGGTTTTCTAGTTTTCTAGTTTCCTATGTCTATGTAGTTATGGTTATTCACTCTTGGGTATGGGATTGTTTGGATGTTTTGGTCCCTGTAATGTCAAACTCAAAATCTGCACTCTTAGCTGGTTTTCCCACCTATGGGACAATTGTCTTATGGTTTTGGTTTTGGCTACTTTGGACTTGATAGACAATTGATTATTCTGTCTTTGGTTTGGTTTCCCGAGTGGTAGGCTAGAGATGAATAACCTCTTAGAAATTTGTAATCTACTTGATAAAGGAGTAGAATCTCAACTTATAAAAATAATAAGAGAGCCCCAATAAAAAAATATTAGTTTTTTTGGGTATGTTTTTGGTGTTTTTGGCCAATCAATTTTCAGCTCAATGTAAGGTAGTTCCAGTCAAGGAATCTAATCTAAGTCAAAGGATTGTTGTTTTGGATGCCATTGGATCCTCTCTATTGTATTGTAAAAGATGAAATTAGATAATGATAAAAGTTAAAGGTGTAACCAACATTTCACTTGTTTTTCCCAATTAAGGGTTTCTAAAATTAATATTTAAGTATTACATTTAATTGTCATTGTTTTCTTTTCTATTTTATTGAAAATATATGTAACAAATATGCCAAATTTTAATTTAAGTCATTGGGATATCCAAAAAAAATGTCACTTTTTAGAATAATGTGATTATTAAAAATATTATATCTCATCTAAATTTAAGAGAGATTATAACTTAATAAAGAATTAGAAAATAATATAAATTTAAATATTAAAAATTTAAATGCTTTTTTTAGAATCCTAATTTCAGAATGTTTTTTAGATATCAATATTCTAAGTTTCATATTAATCAAAAACATAATAGTTTTAAAATAATTTTTCATTAATATAACTTTAAATACAACTGTAAAATTCTAATACAAATCAAATAATTATTTACATCTTTCACAATAATCTTAATAAACACTAATAACCCCACTCACATTTATTTGTAAAAAAATTATTTTAATAATCTTCTTTGTATACGAGCTTTATTAATTTTTAATGAAACTACTAAGGATTACCATATAATCTAACCAGTAACTTGATTATTTCAAGTGAGGAAACTTGCTTACTTAATTTTTTTATTAATATAAATTTATTTTAGTAGTAATTTTATTAATATAAATTTATGTTAGTATTAATTTTATTAATATAAATTTGTTTTAATATAAATTTGTTTTAATATAAATTTTATTAAATATTAAAAATAATAAATTTAAAAAATCAAAATATAAAATTAACATGATTATTTTTCAAATTATTTATTTATTTATTTATAATTTAATAAATATGAGTAAATGTTAAGATGATATTTTATTAATAATTAGTTTATATAATTAAATTAAGCTTTAATATATTTAATATATCAATTATTATAATATATTTCAGGTTTCCATTTAATAGCATTAGTTTTTTTTTTCTAATACCATCCCCAATGACTTAAAAATTGTTAATCCACAGAAAAATTTTGATAGATATTTTATCTTTTTAGTCCCTGCCATCTGGCAATGACCAGGGACTATAGTAATCAGAAATGATGTAGTTAACATTAGTTCACCTGTTTGAACGCGCCTGTTTATCGAGTATAAACAAAGTTTTTTAGTCCATAGTGATTTATGGTCTTATTTGGCCTCTTCCTGAGGTGGAGGGGCTGAAATCATATATTATCTTGCATTTGTCTGGTTCTTTCTCATTCATTTTTCGGAGCTGTTGATTAATGTTAACATTAATCTAGCAGTATGAAATGCTAGCTCCCGGATATTGTTTATACAGGATCGATGGGCTTTCTTTGAAGTTGCCAGCAAATTGCCTAAATTGCCACTGTTGCAATGTGTCACTCTGCATGCTGCTGTGGTGTCTACAGAACAGATGCTCTGCGTGCTGCTGTGGTGTCTACGGAACAGATGTTTTTGAGAGGAGAACCGAAGGGTAGGTGGGAACTGGATCTTCGGAAAAAGTAGTCGAAGCATATCTAAGCCTGCACAGAAGCTCACAAATTTGCTCAAGCTCTCTGTCTGGCTTTGGAATTGGATCTTTGGAAAAAGAAGCCGAAGCAGATCTGAACCTGCACAAAAGCTCACAGATCTGAGCATCTAAGCATTTGAGGAGTTGCAGAGTCCACGCAATATTTCTGAGTTACCAGATTTGCCTTGATGCCTTGTTTTCTAGTTATATGAAACTACGATATGCAGAAGACTGCGAAGAAAATGATGAGGCAACTAGATCCCTTACCTTTTTTGCCTGATGTTGTTGAAGCCGAGCTCTCTTACCTTTTCTCATGTTGCCTGATGTTGTTGAAGCTGACTGTTGGTTGGAGGTTGGATGTATGTCACGGATTGTTGGTTGGAGGTTGGAGGTTGGATGTATCTCTAAAGGTTCGAGGGTCTAGGTGAAAGTCTGTTGCCTCAATTAAAGTCTACTCACTATGCTTCCTCAATCGAAGTGCTCCATTCTCTACTGTAACTCATTCTCCACTGTAACTAATTTCACTGACATTAATGAGAGTTTTCTCATTAACAGACACAAGTGAAGACTGAGGAACAACAGAGGTGAAGACCGAGGAAGGGCCTGGCTTACAGAAAGGGCCTAGAGGAAAGGGCTTGAGATTGGGCTTGGAGTTACTTCCCCATGACTTGCTCTAGTTAAGGAAAGACTTGAGATGGAAGGAAAGCGAAGCCAGACCTCCATTCGTAGTCCATATCCTTATTCAAAGAAGGTAGCCAGAATATGGGGAGATCCCGGATATATTCTTTTCATAACGAGATTTCATGCGGTTATGGAAGGAAGGCGCGGATAGATGGAAGGAGAGGCTTCGTTTTCTAATAGGTCTTCCAAAGATAGAAGGATAAGCCGGCATGGAGTAAGCGAAGTTTCATCGGTCTAGGATGAGGGTCGTGCTTATAGGCTCAGAACGGTAGGGTCTAGGCTCAAAGTCAAAATCCCAATTGCAATGGCTATCCCATACCCTAACCCTACTTTACTTACATTCTCTGCATCAATGAAGCTACTATTGTTGCTCATCTTTGCTATTCTATTTTGGAACTGCAAGCTCTCCTTTCAACGTGAAGTTTTCCCTTCAATATTCATAGGAAAATAATCAATATCACCATGGGCATCCGCCGTCCGCCATTGATGAAAGCCTACATTCCAACAACCCCGAACTGTTGCTTCAAGCACCAGCGATGGGTCACCTACTCCGCTAAGCAGATCTTTAAGGCTCGAAGGCCATGAAGTTGAAACTGGTGCACCTGCAGTGGGTTGTTCGATTATCGTGATGTCTCCTGTATTGACATATTAGCAGACATATTACCATGATACGATGTTAAGTGGCATGGTTTACGCCCTGCATGTTATGTTATGGAGGAGGTGAGGCATGTGGCGCTCATGGGAGGGCCCACATGGTCCATGGACGTCTTTTTATTTTTATTTTTTTAAGCACGTTAATGAATTTGTGAACCTTAACTTTCAACTAATTCTTATTGCTGTAGAGTTGGTTTGAAGTTCTTAGTGTTAGAGCTACGAGAGAAACAATGGTAGAATATTGTGAGATTGCAGTGTGGGGACAAGGATATTGCAGCAGATGTAATAGTTTCTTTTCAATGGCGCAAAACCTGAATTTAGGTACTCCTCTGTAGTCCACACAGGTATGCATTCACTCTTTCTAAATGTCATATTCAGATGCCATATTTAGATAGGAACAAGTGGCCATTCACTCTTTCTAAATTCAGAGTACTTTTATACAAATCCATACATGCATCGGATTCAGTTTCCATGAAGAAATATTTGATTCCCAGCTATTTAAGTGCGTGTTTATTGTCATTTTCGTTGAAATGCTTGAATGCATCCTATTAATTTACAGAGCCGGAGACCTTATTTTTAGACTTGTATCTTTTCTAGTTTCAATATTACTTGTTTTACAATTAATTTCTGTTTTCTATCATAAAATGAGGGATGGAAATCAAAATGGTAGTTGCTTCATTTTCCCCTAATAAAATGAAGGATATACATGAAAGAATCTGAGAATTGTCTCCATATCAAGAAACATCTAGATCGATCCCCAAAGGAAAATAATCTTGAATTGCTAAGAGCATTGCTGGTGACCCATGGCAGAGATTTTCGTTTACTAAACATACAGAACAGGTAATTACCTAATTACCCTTAGATTTCAGCTAATTGAAACATAATTTAAGATTTTTATAACAAGACAAACAATGTCATTTATCTGATATAATTGCAGGTGGAGGTTGATGTTCTGAGAGAATCAATGAAGGGATTTTAGCAGAGCTTGCCTTTTCGAAGACAGAATGCGAACAACCAGTCGTTTGCAATAGCGAGAACTGAATGACCAGGCACTTGACTAGGTAGGACCGGCACTAACTAACTGGTTCGACTAATTCTCTTAAGCCACTACCTGCTGGGGAGGCGAGTTCTGATTCCGGTGACTGCATCACTCAACGGCAGCAGTAGCAGCAGAACATTCAATTTCCCATGATAGGTCTCTCTATACAAGTATGTTCCTGTTATGATCTAGTTCCATATTTTGTATTATGTAGTTGCTTTATTCTTAAAGTGTTCCTCTGATAGTGCTAGATGGTCATCAATGTTTTGTAAGATTGAAACTCTGTTATCTTATATGTGTCTTCATTTCGAGGTTAAATCTGTAATTCTATTAACAAAAGTTAAAAGCTAGCATTAGGTACTTGAGAATGATATAACAGTGGGTTGTTCGATTACCGTGATGTATCCTATATTGACATATTAGCAGACATATTACCATGATACGATGTTAAGTGGCATGGTTTATGCCCTGCATGTTATGTTATGGAGGAGGTGAGGCATGTGGCGCTCATGGGAGGGCCCACATGGTCCATGGACGTCTTTTTATTTTTATTTTTATTTTTTTAAGCACGTTAATGACTTCGTGAACCTTAACTTTCAACTTATTCTTATTGCTGCAGAGTTGGTTTGAAGTTCTTAGTGTTAGAGCTACAAGAGAAACAATGGTAGAATATTGTGAGATTGCAGTGTGGGGACAAGGATATTGCAGCAGATGTAATAGTTTCAATTGCGCAGAACCTGAATTTAGGTACTCCTTTGTAGTCCACACAGGTATGCATTCACTCTTTCTAAATGTCATATTCAGATGCCATATTCAGATAGGAACAAGTGGCCATTCACTCTATCTCAATTCAGAGTACTTCTATACAAATCCATACATGCATCAGATTCAGTTTTCATGAAGAAATATTTGATTCCCGACTATTTAAGTGCATGTTTATTGTCATTGTCGTTGAAATGCTTGAATGCACCCTATTAATTTACAGAGCTGGAGACCTTATTTTTAGACTTGTATCTTTTCTAGTTTTAATATTACTTGTTTTACAACTAATTTCTGTTTTTTGTCATAAAATGAGGGATGGAAATCAAAATGGTAGTTGCTTCATTTTCCCCTAATAAAATGAAGGATATACATGAAAGAATCTGAGAATTGTCTCCATATCAAGAAACATCTAGATCGATCCCCACAGGAAAATAATCTTGAATTGCTAAGAGCATTGCTGGTGACCCATGGCAGAGATTTTCTTTTACATGAACATATAGAACAGGTAATTACCTAATTACCCTTAGATTTCAGCTAATTGAAACATAATTTAAGTTTTCTATAACAGGAAAAACAATGTCCTTTATCTGATATAATTGCAGGTGGAGGTTGATGTTCTGAGAGAATCAATGAAGGGATTTCAGCTGAGCTTGCCTTTTTTAAGACGGAATGCGAACAACCAGTCGTTTGCAATAGCGAGAACTGAATGACCAGGCACTTGACTAGGTAGGACCGGCACTAACTGACTGGTTTGACTAATTCTCTTAAGCCACTGCCTGTTGGGGAGGCGAGTTCTGATTCCAGTAATTGCATCACTCAACGGCAACACCAGCAGCAGAACCTTCAGTTTCCCATGACAGGTCTCTCTGTACAAGTATGTTCCTGTTATGATCTAGTTCCATATTTTGTATTATGTAGTTGCTTTATTCTTAAAGTGTTCTTCTGATAGTGCTAGATGGTCATCAGTGTTTTGCAAGATTGAAACTCTGTTATCTTATATGTGTCTTCATTTCGAGGTTAAATTTGTAATTCTATTAACAAAAGTTAAAAGCTAGCATTAGGTACTTGAACTAAGTCTATGGCACTAGCTATTTATATTAGTTATAACTTATGGGTTGGAACTATATATTTATGGAAATCATTTGTTTCTTTATTCTGTGGTCAGTCAAGAAATGGAGTTTCCCGCAGGACTATTCGGGTGCCAGCAATAAGGGAGGAGGGCTTTGATCCTTGTCCTTCAGTAGAAGCATTACGATCCACTAAACATACAATTACAAGCCATTTCACTTTCAAGTGGGTTGAGTTACCAACTAAGGCTATGGAAATGGGCTTCATTTTGTGCTTCTGAACAAATGGCTGAACAAGAAGCTTAAGATATGAGGCAGCTCTCTTTGCTGCTCAGTTTAGCAATTTGAAATGGTTGTTGCCTATTTGGATTGGGAATCAGCATGTTGGACTATGGTTAAGTCATGGCTTGACATTCAAATTGATTTGGAGCAGTATCCAGCAATCCAAATTGGATAGAAATGACCCAAAGCAATAGGTGATTCCAATATGCCAGGCTTATTAATACCTAAAGCACCCATAACAGTAGCAACATCAATACCAGTCCCAGCATTCAAAGGATATAAAAAATGGTAAGAGTATGTCAACCAAAGACAAATTACTTGAATTGCAACTCATCCTAGTAACTTGTATGGTTCTAATATGTTAAGAAGCTGCCTAGTATGACATGGACAGCTCCATATAGAGTGTCATGATCTTATCAATATGACTTCATATGTGAAATATTTGCCATGATAGTGGATGAGTTCAATAGCCCAAATTAAGTTCTAGTCTAAGAAGCTTCTTCTAGTTTAGTCCTTGAATGTTGGTCCCTAAACCCTTAAAAGGGCCCGTTAAGGCAACCCAACCAGTAAACATAGATAACGTGTGGGTATTTTGAAATAGTTGTTGTCAAGGAAGAAAACAGTATTATCCCTCCTCTGAATAATATGCGGAGACATTGAGACAATATATTTAACATATTGTGCTTAAAGATTCATCTTGTAATACAAACTTAATACAAAGCCCATAACAATGTTATGGGTGATCACATTATTTAAGCTTCATCAAAATAAAATGTTGGTCCAACAAAATATCATATTTGATAGTAGCCAACAATCTTAGTAGAATATGATAGCAGTACATCACTTAGAACACTGAATACAAGAGAGGAGGAAAGCCAACTCAATTTGTTGCACCATTGGATTCTTGAGCCTGTTTCTCATTCCATTGCTGGGGAGTCAATTTCATCTTTAGGCAAAGGGCATGAATGCCCTTCATTAGTCAAAACTTCCAATACTGGTTGGATAACAAATAACTCTACTGTGTGTGTGTGGAGGTAGTTAATTATGTCATTCAATTGGCACAACTTTGAGGAAATTACAAATCTAACTTCACTGAGCTTCAAGTTGGGTACTTACCCACCAGATGTGTCCTCAACATTCTATTACATTCACACAAAACCATAACAGAATTAGCAATAGAAAAATGAAAGATAGGGTCAATACAATGAAACATTTGGCCATAATAACAGCTCAAATGAATCGTTGGAAAAAACGTCTTGAGACTTTTGTATAATAACCGATGAAAGAGAAAATAGTGAAGAAGCAACACCAGTGGAGTGTAGTGTAACTGTAGTGATCCTACTGAAGTGAACATGAACTCAAACTTGAGCCTGGGTAACTATGAATTTATTGTGACCATAATCTAAATCCTGGAAATCTGGTCGGCCAATTGACTGATGTTGTGTACTGTAGTTGAACTTTAATATAATATAATTTTTTTTATGAACCCAGCCTCCCAAATTTCTGGTTCAGCAGAAGCTGATAATGTTCTATTACAAGTAGAGATCTATGCTACATAAAGCAGAGCAAGCCCAATCACATGAGGAATGGGATCTTATATATATATATATATATATATATATATATATATATATATATATATATATATATATATATATATATATATATATATATATATATATATATATATATATATATATATATATATATATATATATTCTTTTCTTAATTTCTTATTGTTGATGTATCCTTGGACCTTAAAATAAGATCATGATGTTGTTGAAGGTCAGAGTTTGTTAAAGATCTGAGGGAGCTAAAGTACCTTTTTTTCGAAGGAAAATCTTGCAAGGTACCTGCCTTTTGCCTGAAATATTTGGATGGAGGGCAGCTAAACTGCCCAGCCACAATAGTGTCTGTCAACTCCTGAGGGATTTGATTGGATAATGGATTTGAACGTGTTACATATGGCCTTGCAGTCGGCAACATTTCTTTGGTCGATGGTTCAACCAATTGAGCTAACAATTGGGGTTGAGAAACCTCAAGTGCTGTTTAGGAAGACTGAATAATGAAATTGTAGGATATAATGGAAAGGAACAGGAGAAATTATTCTTTGCAGCCCTGTTAAAGTGGCATGCTCTGCTTTGCAAAGTGTTGGGTACAGATGCTATGAATCATGGCTGCTGAACTACCATTATTATTATTATTAAGTTTAGATTTTAACTGGTTTTTTTTATGTGAAAAGGCTTGAAATAATGTTGGCACTATTGTCTATTAAAATTTAAACTTCGTAAAGGAGTTCATTGTGTGCCTTGATCATAAAAGAATCATATATATATATATATATATATATATATATATATATATATATATATATATATATATATATATATATATATATATATATATATAACTCCATGTCAGTGCTTGTTGAATGCGCAAAAATTGAGTTGTTATTTCTGATAACACACCTATCTCAATCAGCTCAACTGATTTTAATTGCAAACACCATTAGCCATTGAGGCTACTATTTCTTGTTCAAGATGCTGGAATGATTTATGCATGTTCTTTATCACTAAATCAATTTTATTATCTTATCTAATCATTTGGCATGTTTAGACAATAATGTTATTGGTTGATGACACAGTTCGCAACAAATTATGTTTTACGACCAAATTTTAATTTGTGCATCCAAAGAGATAACTGTGTGCTACAATGTTTGACAAGCTTTAACGAGAGAAGAAATTCTAGGGGCTAAGAGAGTGTATTTTACCTTTGTGCTAAAATGTGGGACAGTCTTCAGTGAAAGAAGAAATTCTCGAGGGTAGTTTTTTTCTTTCTTTTCAAGTAGCAAACATGGATTTTTACTACATGTGCATGTATGTCTGTAGTTCTTGTCCCTGCACTATCCTGAGCTTTCGTTTTATGTAGGTGTCAAGATTCCTAGTTATTTCTTGAAAGGTAAAACTCTATGGACACAGGAGATTCAAATGATGTTTTGTGCTTAAGGTTGCCTTAAAAGTTAAGTGATCTCTTGGAGGATATTGGTAGATTCAAGAGTTGTTGCCTTATGTTTAATATTTATAAGTAAATAGCTGAGAAGAGTTGTAGAAGCATTACATGTAAGGGAATTGTTGGAGTCTTCATTGAAAGATAATTTTGGTGATTGGATTGTTTGCTGAAATGATATGTTTTAGATTCTTTATTAAACCATATCAGGCATGGCATGACATTGTTTTAATGTCATGCACAATGTAGAATGCCAAAATTCAACTTTTGGAGGACGCATATGGTTTCAATAAAAGCAACCTAATCCCATGTACCTTTCAATAAATGTTACACATGTACTGGATTCTGGCAGGTGTCTATAATAACAATAGAGTTAGTTCCCTAATTTACTTCATTTTCTATTTGCAGATCGTCTAGCAAAACAAATTTTGTTCCAGTGCTCAAAGGACTGTAAATACCGTTCATCGAGGCACACTTTGATCACAATATGGGTGTGCTCTAAAATGTCACTATGCTCTGTAATTCGGCCTGCAAGAGTATTATGCTTCAGGTTTGTTGGTGTGGTCGCACCTCAGGTCTATCCCATTTGATGCCTCTGCAATTAGGCAGTTTTGTGATTTCTTTAGAAAGTCTGAGGGTTGAATTGGATTTCACTTCTGGTAGACAATATCTTCCTCTTTAGTATTGTTGCAGTGAATTCGCTGACATCCTATGGTTGGAAGCAGCAGAGTGAGATCCTTTGTTGAGATTGCTAACCATATTTCTTAACCTAGATTTTTTTGCCTAAAACATCAATTTGTTGCTTATGCTGGACTAGAGTGTTCATAATCATTGCATTCTGAGAATACATTAAGACTGCTTGCATGATTTTCAAAGTAAGCTGGTAATTCCTTGCAGGTATAAAGTCTTAGGTTGCCCATGAATATGGTACTTCAAAAGACGTGATAAGTTTCGTATCCTCAAATTTTGTTACATTTGGGTACAAAGCAGTTGGATTTCTAGGCTATCAACACTGGCTACACAGAGTGAATATCCAATATTATAATAGTTTTGATGACTGGAAGAGTTTAGAAAAGTGGTTGTGATTATTAAAACTTTAGAAAAGTTGACAGATATTATTTTAGGTATGTTGATTTTTTTTTTGAGCTAAATAAATTTATTTCTTATGCTTAAAATTAGGGTATATGTTATTCTCACTTGAGTAATTTATGATTTAATCATTCATGATGTTTATCTTATTTAGTGATCCATGATGTTTATTTTATTTTTTCTATATTGAATATCTAAAAATGACGGTTACAACAATACATAAAGCCGAGCATCACCTAGCCAAATGATTGTAACGCGTCTAAAGCATAAGTGCAGGAATCTCTGGCATAAAATAATCACAGAGACAAAATACATCGAACCTTGATGGCTCCATATGTTGCTTTCACATGTCCTTTCTTCTCTGTGAAAACTAATGAAAACTAGGATGAATCTCAATGGCACGACACGTATAGGCTTCTTGTTTTTCTTGAACCCATTATTTTATGCCAAATAATAGTTGTTTCCCTATCTTCAGAGCTTTCCAATTGAAGCTTTAAAGAGAAAGCATATAACGCCCTGCATCACAAGACTGGCATTTCTATCTGACATCTTCCAGTGCCACAAAGCTTCTGAAATACGTCTAGAATATATCCTCACGGTGATGCATTCCCAAACCAAGAAGAGCACAAAAGACAATAGCATTTAACATCCAAATTTATGTTTTTTGGCTAAAAAATGGGGCCAACTGTCCATACACTATTAGCAGCATTCTTTGATTCTAGTCTACTGAAGAACAACTAGTTTTATATTTTGTTGTTATTCAAATGATTTGAATGAACTATAAATGTTGCTTAGTTTTGTCCTACTCAGTTCATTCATTTTGATGTTCCCATCAGTTTTGTCTTTGAGTATGCCTTAATGTGTGGAGCTCAGTAAGATGAAATGTGTGGTTAGAAGAGACAAATCTGTTTGTAAAAGTAGTTGTGTAGCCAAACAAAGAGACTAGAGTTCTTTGGGCTTTTCAAAGGAAACTTTCTAGAGATGTAGGCTCTTCTAACTTGCACGGTGACTACGTGGTCACTACAATTGTGGAGGCAGATAACAAGGGCATGAAGCATTTTTCTAGAGTGGCCGATTCAGTGAGTTCTGTGCCACTAGGTGGACCTATTAAGGCATGAAAGTAGCAAGACTGGCTGGTTCAACTGGTTCCAGTCTGGTTGTTGATAACACTGAACCTTTCTGGTCTTATATGTCATCAACCTGTGTGATACCTGTAGTTAAGACCTGAAAGCAGCAAAACTGGCTGGTTCAACTAGTTCCAGTCTGGTGTTGATAACACTAGACTGTTTTGGTCTTATATGTCATCAACCTGTGTGATACCTGTAGTTAATTGCTATGCACTGCACTTTTAAGCATTCGAGACTCTCTGATTCTCTCTAAGAGACGGATTGTGCATGCTCAATAGTTAGCAAGCTGAAATTTCTTTACAGATGCAACTGTCACTCATCCTTGAAAATTCAAACTCCAGCATTGAAGCTGCTTCAATTCAGTCACTGACTGCCATTGCCAAGCTTATGGATCCCAAAATCATGTGTAATGCCATATGTGAATGTTATTGTTTTTATTTTTATTTTTTTAGTATACAGTCAGAATGTTTCTTACAAGTACTCTTTCTCCATGGGCCCTTGTTCGGTTAATTGTTCTTTTCTCTATTTCTTCATCTTGTAAGCCAAGAACTACAGCCCCTGTTCTTCAATATGACTGGCCTTCAGATGGAGACCTCAGTCCTTAGTATTATTTTGAACATCCACATACCTTAGTATTACTTTAAACATCTACATAGGGCAGGGACTAGCTGCCCCACAGCCCCTCTTGTTAATATATATTTTAATCCTTTTAATATGACTAATTCCATTAGTCGATGACATTCCACAAATTTATGAAATCTCATTGAAACATAAATGGGAGATTTTCATAGTGAAATTTCAATATTATACCCAATGTTTTCAATAAATAAAAAAACGATAAAGTGATCTAGGAACTCAAACAATGTTTATTGCACGGGAATATCATTCTTTGTCGCAAATAAATTTATGGTTTTATCAAATACTCTTATGTGGAACCATGGAAAAATGTATTTTTTTGGAACCTAGTAAATATATTCTATAAATTTATAACTTTACTATGTGCTCTTGGTAAAGGCGTGTGCAAGCATACTAACCATGATTGCTTGAGCTTATGTTTTGTAAAATCTATTTTTTTATACAAAAATTTTACATTGATTCTCACTAAACAAAACTTTAACTCTAAAAATACTCAAATAAATCAATTTTTAACCTATCAAGTTTTAGGAGTAATGCCCCTTATGTTAACTATTAATTTAAAATCTTTATTTTTTGTATTATAATATTGTATGTGTTCTAATATACCATCGATTTTAAGATATGAGAGAATTTACCTTAAAAGAATTGAGATATTAAATAATTTTTTAGTACATTAAATTTTATGTGCATGATTCCAGATGAATGAGATGGATTTATTAGATGCTATTATCGACTAGAAATGACGTTTTACCCAATATTATAATTATTTGGATGACTAGAGGAGAAATTTGAAGACTGAGTTTTGGATATATACGAAATATATATTTTAAAGTGGATTGATGGACATTTACCATGGTGGTGCTTATGGAGACGTTATGGGTAAAAGCGAATGCTATGTTAAATATTAAAACGAGACTTTTCTTCTTAGGAAATTTAGAGAATTTTGGATGTTGGAATTTATAATTATTTATATTTTAAAAATTAAAAATATTTTATATAATATGTTTGATTTTTTTTATATTATATTTGTTAAATATATATATATATAATTATTAAAAAAATATTTTTAATAATTAATTTTTAATTTGTAGGTTGAATTTTTTATCATTCTATTGCATATAGTTTTTGTAATATTCTTTTCCTATGATTTTAAGATAATAAAAACAAAATGAAATTATAAATATTATAAATTTTTATAATAAATAAGTGTTGACGGTGTTTAATCCGTTAATATTCAAGGGGATCTTTCCGATAAGAGGTTCTAACTAGACCTCAGACCGTTTGGAGTAGGAGTCCCAACAGTGTGTGGTAATGTAGTGTCTTGACCGCGGTAGTGCGTAGAGGGTAGTATAATGACTTTGGTTGGAAGCAAGTGTGTGACCTTGTAGTGAGTCAAGTGAGATGCATGGGGGTTCTAACACACAGAGGGGAAAAGGAAGTGTGTCTCTTAGAAGCATGTAATAGTACACAGCCTGAAAGGAACACACGAGCAGAATGACATCACAACCTGGAAGTGGAATAGTCAACAAACCAAAGTGTCAAGTTAATCCAACAACACGACTTCAACAAGATTCATACAATTGCATACAAACTAGTTCATAAGAAAATGCGTAAGTTAAACAACATACCTTGCTAAAGTAACCAGAATAGTTGAACTATAGTAACAACATATGCATGAAAACATGTTAGCTTGGTTATATTGTTAAGTGAAATTTCCATCCATACATACATCATCGATAACTACTAGCCCCTATAGTGGAACATTACAGTTAACACCGCCTGCTCCTCCAAATAAGTATACTTGTTTTGCACTGTGGAGAAGCCAAGGCTCGTCACAATACTTCCAAGCCTTCTCTAAGCCTAAGCCTAGCCAAAAGCTTCACTCCCAAAAGCTAGGTCTATGAGTCATGAAGTTCTATTTAATACAAAGGGTGGGGTAACCCTTGACATTCCCCTTTGACTCTTTGACTACCCTCATGACTCTTCAACTCCTTTACAAATAACTTTTTACATTACATAGTGATAGTTCACAATCCACTAATGACACTTGAAATTTCACTTAAAATATATTTACAAATAATATACAATTTCCACATATACCCATGTGAGACAAAGTGAACTAGGTTCAGCCTAACAAGACAAACACTATGACTCAAAATCTTGGGGAAAGACCAACTCGGCAACATCCTCTTGATGATCTTTGGTGACAAATTGATACCAAGCTTGGTACTGCAATATGGTGTCCCCATACTATTTGGTGATGTCTTTCTGGAAACAGACTCTTGCCTCCATGGCTTCTAGTTATATGGTCCTAGAGCCTTTTTCCAACTCATCTTGAAGCATGCACAACATTGTCCTGAGTGTGGTTGGACCACCAATGTACTTTTGCATGTTTTTTGTACTCAGCTGCAAGTCATTGTTGGTGGCCTCTCGCATTAACTGCTCCATGTACTTGTCAACCTCCAACTAGACTTGGCTCTTCTTAATGGCTTGGGTGAGGGAACCGATTGAAGGGATCTTGTGTGTCCTCACCATGACATCTAGAATCTTGAACAACCATGCATAGGAAGCCTCAATGTTACTGATGAGCAGAGGGAGCTACTCATAGTTTTGGATCAACATTTGAATTTGTGCTTTGTCTAGCTCTGCCTGCGGCTTCATTATATTATGCAAGTAAAGTGGGGATCCCTTGTATCTCATTGTCCATTATTATACGTGTGAAATAACAACATATATGTCTTTGAGAGTTTGGGCAATCTTCATGCACCGCTGCTGAAAACCATGTAGATGGACAACTACCTTGTGCACGGTTACAATCTGTCATAAAGTTTCCTCGTGGTGGTCTCAAGAGACGATACTTCAGAAAGTATCGCTTTCCCCATCTCTTCCATATCGGATCCTACAGATTGTTCTGCCCTCTGTCTGGTCGCTTGCAAGTCTTTTTCCATCTGATCATTCTCTGCTAACAAGAACTTGACACTTGAGCTCGTGGCTTCTGCATAAGCCTTAGTGGCATTGGCCATGGAAGCTGGATGCTTTCTAACATCTGAAACTATCACCCTTTCCTTCATAAATGCAGGTGATGCGTGATCATTCGGGAAATTCTTTCTCCATGCCTGTACAATATTTTGTTGCAACTCATCAAAGGATATATTGTACACATCCATCACCAGATCATCATCAAGGAGGACAACCTCTCCTTGCTTGCTTGGGACTGGTTTTGATACTAGAGGTGGTGGAGACTGCGAGGTGACCTCAGATGCTCTCGGCATGAGGTCAGTGTCTTGGTCTTGTGGCTCCTATGCCAACTCCGTGTCCATCTCTTCAACCATTTTCTCAATCTACTGAGCAAGTTCCTGATCCTACAACTTCTCACCCTCTTCTTCATCTACTGGTTGTTCTAACTCTTCAACTTGTATTGGCACAATTTTATCTATGATCACGCCTTGCCCTTCTTCTTGTTCATGTTTCTGCTTCTCTTCCCTCTCTCTCCTTCTTATCTCTTGCTCTTCTTTCAACTTCTTTTATGTTTCCTAAAAATTTCTTTCTTCTTCCTCAAACCTTTGCTTTTCCCTCTTCCTTCGTTCTGCTCTCTTTATGTGTTTTTGCCTCTTTGCCTCCACTACAAAATTTGTTTTCTCAACAAGAGGATCTTCTTTGAACTTGTAGCTTTGCTCAGCCTCTGGGTTCTCGAAAATCTTCCTCTTGCCTTTGTCTTGCATCGATTTTTTGTTTTACTATTGTTGTTGTTGTTTCTTCTTGCAATATTGTTGCTTGCAGAGAAGCTTTCCATTCTATAGCCATGCTGACTGGTTCATTGAGCTTAGAGGAGTTGTAACAGTACCTCCAAGGATCTTCCTTTGCCCAATGAAATGTCCCATGGATCCATGGATAATACACCTTCGCACAATGGTTCTTGCATATACAGTGGGGATCGTACGGATTGTAGTCCTTGGTGTCGAACTCAAACTTTTCTAAGTCCTTGGCCTCGACATCTGCATCCTTCAAGCTCCTGATCTTGTACAATCCAATCCGCAAAGGAAGAGCAGGCCATGGTGCCTTCTTCCTCCTATGCAACCCTGCTGATAACCCTGTGGAGATGTTATATGCAACCTCTTGCATGACCAACTTATCTGTGGCAAACCTTGGTAACACATGCGGAGGCTTCTCTCCGCCAAACATCCTGATGAAGGTGCCACTAGGTGAGGCATACCAATCTGCAATGTTAAGTAATGCCTCCATCACTTCTTGGGACATGCAAGGTGGATCATGTTCAAAGATCAACTTGTAAACCGAGATGATGAAATGGTCAGATAGCCTCGCCATGACTCCTTGGTAGCTGCACTCAGAAAGCAACTTGCAATAAATATTCACGACAGTCTCTGATGGTGTCCATGTCCAACCCATGCCAGGAAACTGATGTTGGGCACAGATTGCATCAAGTAGGTACGTGGACATATAGAATCTCACTTTCTCATCCTTGGGCGGATTCTGGGCATTAGTCACATGCACTTTCAGCTAAAGAGCCAACATATCTGACCAGTTGAATGGCCTTCCATCATTTGCCAACTGGTCCAACACAACCACCCAATTCTGCGAAAAGGTCTTCGTGCTCTCTTGACTGTACAGTCAACATGAAAAGATGATCAAGAGTTGGTAGGCCTTTTTGAGTGACTTAGTATTGTAAACATGATTGGGTGTCGATCTGAACTTTGACAACTCTTTCACCCAATGCTTTATGATGTCTCTAGTGTTCACATTGTTGTTGGGGGAATAGAAAAGTGTGTCCATGTGGTTCACTAACTGTGTTAAGTGATACATCTGATGATAGTTTTCCGTCTTGAAGGTAGCAAGTTGTGTTCCACTGGCACTTCTCAATGTCATCATCTCGGGATCAGTATGTGAGACAATCCAGTGAATGATGTCCGCACATGGGAAGGTGGGGTACCTGCATGCAACCTTATATAAGCTTGACTTGTGGATGTTGACATAGACCTTCCGATCTTCTAGATCTTCCTTGAAGCTTCCTATAAAGATATCCTTGATTTCCTTCCATGTTATCTTCATGTCCTTCTCTATGAACAACTATGTGTCTGCATAGATGGGAAATTTCATTGACCCTTGTTCAACTACATCCCCATAGCTGCTCTTGATGGTATCCTTTGATGCAACTTTTTTGGAAGCCATGTTACCTATATTGTTGAAAAGATGCTCAACAACTACTGTACCTGGAGATGGAGAGGATACTCATGGCATGCAAAATGTTAGCTTGAAATCAAAAGCACTTTAAGGACAAGCCAAACAAAAAACTCGATAACTACTGGGAAGGATTGTGCAATTATGGGTTTCAGAGGAGAGTGGCCGTCAGCTGGATTTACGTATTGCGCAGTCCCATCTATCAATGGGGAGGTGATGCCGATTAGAATTGCACAATGTGTAGTTCACTCTGGCTTGGGTTGGCTAGGACTGCGCATTGTGAAATCCTAGTGGCCAAGGCCTCAAGACTAGCTCCTGAAACTGCATAGTGCGCAGTTGGAGCTAGTATCTAGCTACCTCTATGCAATTCCTGGAGCCAGGATAGAGCCTTACGATCTAAAAATGCACAGTGCATGCTGGGAAGAAAGAGGTCTAGGCCAAGGTAGCCCAAATCTACCCAAGGGCAATCATGAAAACAAGCATATATGAAAGTGTAAGTGATTTTTGGTGCATATCTAAATGAATGATGATGCATGCAATCAAAACATGTGCATGAATTTATCAAACTAAAGAGCAATGAAGCTTATGGAGAGAGTCATCGCAACAACAACCGTTAGTGCAAAAAATGGGTTATGCATGTGACACTTGCGAAAGGCAATGAAAAACTTAAAACAACACTTCTACAAATGAAAATAAATCAAAACGCTAGCATTCATTCAATAAAACAGGCAAAATAGTACTCTTACAGGCCAAGGAAACAAAAGCAAAAGAAAAAGTAGAAAAAACCTAGAAAAGGAAGACTTCCTCGGAAAAGTTGCGATGACTGTGCCAAAGTTTCCTAGATCTCCTTGGGAATGCCAGAGCTCTAAGGTCGAACATGCAAATGAGCTCTGGCGACGTCCATTAAATAGATTTGATTGTTTTAGGGTTTATCAAGCGAAGGGCAAAATCTAGGAAAAAGCGACACATGGTGATAGTTTCCAAAAATAGCTCAAGTGTAACTCTGTCTGCTAAAAATAGATCCCTAGCTTTTATTGATACCTTTTTTCTTTTTTCATTTTTAGTAAAGGTTGTCATGCATGGATGGAAAAATTACACAACTTCAGGGAGAACTAGGCAACTCACTGGCGAATGCATCAAGCAATTGCTGAGGGAATGCTTCTATGTAATTCCTAGGCTAAGTGGATCTACCAACCTCTCATGCTCTGCGTAGTTTCCCAGCTGAAGACAGGCTGTAGCTAGGTCTGCACAATTCTGGAGCTGAAGCTCAATGTAGGCTTGAACTGCACATTTCCTGAGAAAAGGTTGGTTGCCTTCTAGCATTGCGTAGCTCACTAAGGCAATGCAAGAAACAGATTGCAAACCAAGTCAAGAGGTTAGCTTGTGGTTAGACAACATAGTAAGTAAGCAAACACAAGCTATGAAGAAAAGATAAAACTCAATGAAAGCACAAGTACCTCGGTCAATGTGAGATAAGTTGTTGGGATTTTAGGAGGGAGGCTCCAAAACGAAGCATAGACAAAATTTTGGAGGGTGGTTGTAGTTGCTACAACAATAACAAAATCAATAATTTCTATAGTATATTTATTAAATTATTGATTTTTAAGGTAGCATATCTATATATATAAATAGATATAGATGTGATTGTAGTAAGAGTTTTTTCTATTACCCAATATAAAAGAGATTGTAATTAGTCGCATGTTAAATAAGAAATTGGTAAATTCCATTAAAAACATATTAATTAACTATAAGTAAAATATTTTATTGGGGAATATATATATTAATTAAGATAATAATAATAAAATTATTTTAATAAATATGTTTTTTCAATTTAGTATTAGTGATTGTGTAATACCTTTCATGTTTAAAATGGAATTGACACATAACATTTTAAAAATATGCCAATGTCTACGAATAAAATATTTTAATATTTGCCTTTTATAAAATATTTCAATAACATATAAAAACACACACATATAATCAAGAGTAAAATGGGATCAAGTCCGTATATATGAAAACTATATTTATATTGAAAATAAACTCAAAATCAAGATAGATTTACAATAATTTTAATACATTAAAATTACCATTCACAATTTATCTCATAACATAAATACAAATTTATATTGACAACTCCAATATATACAACAATCAAGCTCACATGATAGCAATATGTAGAGGAGACTAGGATTTTTCCCTAGCCATGCATGTAGACCATCCGTCAACCTAGATTAGTCTTCACATGGCTGATCTTACCTATCCCAAGCATAAACTCTAGGATTTCCTCCTTTGTAGAATAGTGGTGTCTTTCTCCTCTAGTGTGCCCACTACTCATGTGAAGTTAGTCATAGACAATTTATGGGAGACAATGGATGTACATCCACTTCAATTGGACCATTTAAGACCATCTAAAAGCCAAAAGTGGATATGAAGGAAATTAGCGACATACTAATGGATTTAGAGAAAACTAGGGATACTCTTTGAAAGGAAGATTCTTCATTTAAACATGGATACTCTTTGAAAGGAAGATTCTTCATTTTAAGAAGGATCCGCGCAACAAGGTTTGGTGAAAGAGGACTCTTGGTACTAAGGGTGAATTTAGAGAAAGATTTGAAACATCAACCATCTTAGTAGATGACTACTATAGAAGAATATGTATGATGATGAAAACTTGTTTTTCACTCATACTTGGAAAAATATGTAGTTCCCTAAAAAGAGCCAGAGATTAAGCTTAAAAGAATAAAATAAAAAACAAAAATAATCCATACATTAAAAAAAAAAAATGAGATAATAGAAATAATATGAATAACAAAGACCAAAATTGGATAATAACAATAAAGAAGAAAAAATCTCTCCCCCTAAAAAGAGCCAGAAATTAAGCTTAAAAAAATAGAATAAAAAACAAAAATATTCCATACATTAACAAAAATAAGATAATAAAAATAATATGAATAACAAAGACCAAGATTGAGATAATAGAAATAATATGAATAACAAAGAGCAAGATTGGACAATGACAATAAAGAAGAAAAAATCTATCCCAATAATACAACCGGTGCTGAAGAAGCTCTTCGTTAATAGCTTCGTTCGTCAGGAAATTTGTACGTCGAAAAACATTGATTATCCCTAACCCGAAACATGATAGGGGATGATTACAGATACATGAGCCAAGTTTCCCTATTTTGTCTGTGATGAACAATTATAAATGAAGTAAGTTCGAGGCAAATAAAAATAAAAATTCATTCAATATAATATAAAGATTCCAATAATCTAGGTGACTTATTATTGTTAAACCTTTCTATCGAGAATATATCTAACAACATCAAGAAAAACGTTTGAAATAAATCGTATACAACAAAGTTAAGGAATGATGTCAAAACGGTATTGGCAGTTCCCACTGAACACCAAATTCATGTCTGCCATATCTCAAATTTATACCGTTCTTCGTTCAAATAGTGATCAATGCCGGCCCATATTTCTGGTGCGCTAAATTGGGAAACGGAATTAATTGGTGGGCATGACTCATCGGCAGGCTTCTCAAATTGGGTCACGTCATCTTCCAGGGTACCGATCCCTATATATTAAAATTCGCTGCATATACAGTGATATGAGGTTCAACGGTAAGTTTATGAAGTGTAACTCCGGAGATGAGAGTTCAAATTTCATTGAGTATATATATGACTTGTTGTGTCATGGCTAGGAGAGTAAGTGGTTACACCTAGCCTAAGTTTATAGTGGCAGCCAGTTAGATTTGATCTTGGGTCTGTTCAAGATAACTCTCACCAGTTACGGAGAAAAAAAAATAAAATAGCTGCATTTTCCTTTTGCCTTTTATTTTTTTTAGTTTAAAGATTTAAGTTAAGTTAATGTTTGAGTCAGTTTATATGTTGAAAAGAAAATTGATTTGTTTAATAATAAACTCAGAATGGTATATTTATCTCAAATCCGAGTGGAAATGTGAGCCTGGAATTTTACTTTTGCCTTTTATTTTTTTTAATTTTTGCTTTTAATTTTTTTAGTTTAGAGATTTAAGTTGAGTTAATGTGTGAGTCAGTGTATATGTTGGAAAGAAAAATGATTTGTTTAATAATGAACTAAGAATGGTATCATTTATCTCAAATCCAAGTGGAAATGTGAGCCTGGAATTTTCCTTTTGCCTTTTATTTTTTTGAGTTTAGAGATTTAAGTTGAGTTAATGTTTGAGTCAGTTTATATGTTGGAAAGAAAAATAATTTGTTTAATTTTTAGATATTTTCACTTAAATTATATGATACTCAATCAATAAAATTTCACCAATAAATTATTTATTAGAAAGTGATTTGGTCATCAAATATTATGACTGTGAATTTTTTTTCTTCAAGGTTGAACATTCTTTGTTAAAATAATTAAAACTAATTTAATAAATACTTTAAGTTTGAAATTCCTACGTTGAAATTTAATTATAAGGATACTGTCCTTTTACTTAGTCAAATATGACGTGAAGGAAACAATTGAGTCCATACTATCTTCCCCTGAAACAAATTCTACATCATTCAATTTTTTAATCACCGACAATCACCGACAACCAAACGAAGAAGTTCCAATAGAACTTTCCACACACGGAAAAAATCCTGTCAAACTGATCAAATGTCAATTACATTAATCATTAAACCCTACGTTTCTCAATTATTTTTCTCCTCGAGATCAACCGAGATTCGCACCTTGGTTGATTCAGTCCACAATTAAATTATAAAGTTGAAAATCAAATTACTATGTGCAATTGTTTAAAAACCTGCGAGTCAAAAGCAAGCAGTTAGAGATTGAATCACCGCAATTGCTTTAAAATTTTCGAGTCAAAAGCAAGCAGTTAGGATTGAATGACCGTAATTGTTTAAACGTCCTCGAGTTAAAAAGAAGCAGTTAAGGTTATAGATTCATTATGAACGATTGTTTATAAGTTTTGATGAAGGTGAAGACAATTGGTTGAAAGTTGAAACCCACTTGATACTTAGTAGAATTATGCATTTCATAATATTTTATATACCAAATTGAAATATTTAAATTTTTATTAGATTTCATAATAGATTAAATATCAAATTAATTAGATAAATGTTTTGAGTTTTTTATTATATTTTTAAATGTTTTTGGTAGATTTGTTAAATTTTTGTGAAATTTATCGTTGATATTTATCATAATTTGACCAAGTTAAAAAATTTGGTCTCACTTTTTTTTCTTTCATCTAGCAAAACTTTCAAAATCTAAAAGTATTAGAATAGATTTAATAGTGAACATTGCAATGTCCCCTAATAATAATAATAAATAATAATAATATAATATAATATTATTTATAAAAAAAATAAATAATAAACAATAAAGAAAAGATAATAGCAGTAAATATATAATAAATAAAGAAGAAATATAATAATAACAAATAAATAAAATAGTAAATAACAATAATAGAGTTCTAAATAAGTAGATATAAAAGTAAAACTATAAAATAGTAATAAAAAGTAAAGTTAACAAAAAGTAAAAGAAAATAAGAAAGAAATAAATTAACAGAAAATTTAACTTAAGTAAATCTTAAAATAAAAAAATAAAAGTTGCATGTTGACAAATGAAATGTGTTCATGCAGTTCCCCTTCCAATGTTTACTCTATTTAACAAACGATGAGGAAGATGAAAGATCATTCTATGATTCCATCATCCATTCTCGTGAGAGAAAAGTGTTGTGAGACAAAGGATTCCCTGGAAGTAGGAAGTAGTACCTTGATTGAGGTTCACGAGTTACAAGATTCAAATAGCATTCAACTTCGAAATTACAAGCAAGGAATATCATTGCTACATATAAGTTGACTTTTGTTCCTGTTTCTATACTAATTAGTTGAATAGAAGTGTGTTGATTGAAAATCACATAACTAATCTAATTAATTGCATGTTTTAATTTTGGGGTTAATACATATAGTACCAGAGGGGGTTTCAACTCTTTGGGACTTCTACGTATAAGTTTGAAAAAAAAAAATTACTTAATCAAATTTATCAATAATTTTGCTTCTAATGACAAAAACAAGTTTAGTCAAAGCGATTTGAGAAATAAATACAAATTTTGATTTTTACAACTTATGAAGTAAACTATGTGGATTAATGAGAAAACATTGAGCATGAAACATAAGAACATATGTTGTTGGACATTCTATAATGATACTTTAAGATGAATATGCACAAATTGAAAAAGAAGTGAGGTCAAGTGGTATTGAGATGAGAAATTGATGAGATAAGTATGTATTTTGAGGATATATAATGATAATTACACAATGATGGATAAATTACTAGGGATCAACAAATCCTTATGCTAGTTGATTAAGCAAGATAACAAACTTAAACAAATGTGACCTAGTGTATGTGTGTCATTAAGTAGAATGTTAATAGAATGGATAAGCAAAATATGTAAAGTGATCATGGAATTTTAATTTTATATTGATGATTTAAATGATTGTATAAACGGTAATATCTTAACAATGAATTTCACTAACATTTCCTTGGGGAAGGAAGAATATCTTACGAGAGATTAAGGCTCAAGATGATGAGGCTCATTTGAAATTTAACGATGTACTTATATGTGTATACCTATGGTGTAAATGGTAAACTTCCTAATAAAAAGAACAAGAAATGATTATGACACAACACTAATAGTAAATGGTAAACTTCCTAATAAAAAGAACAAGAAATGATTATGACACAACACTAATAGTACATATGAGATAACATAGATCCTAGAGGGATGTTGAATAATCTTAATTCATAGTTAGTATTCATTGTTTATATAATTAAATGAAATCAATTCATGATAATAATGCTTAAAGTGTATTTTTCTATATTTGATAAGTATTGAGATGATTCTCATATTAATGATGTTTCATAATGAGATGGTATGTGGTAAACAAATATAGTTCGGATGAGAGGGTAATGATTTATATGTGGTTCTTATTTATTTATATATCATGATAATGACGTTGAATGCTCATGATCAATATGATATGCATAGGGATTATGATGTTATATTGTGGTATATTGACATGTGGTTCATTATTATGTGATGATATGTCTTTGATGTTCATATGTTGATGTTGTAACTTAGGAGGATATTATGATGTGAAGCATGTGGTAATTGTATGGAGATTTATGACATGCAAAATTTTGTGATAACAATGATGTTTATGTTCTCATGATGGCATGCAAGACTTGGCATGTGGATTATTTTCTATGATACTATGGTGTTATAGCTAATGCATTGGATGTATGTTGAGATGTGGTGATTGACAGGAAATCCACAAATGGGTCGAGAGGGTCGGTTTATTTGATGATCTCGTAGGAGCCCATATCTGCGAGGGTGAATATGTAACACCATATGGGCTGGGGACAAACTCAATCAACACTACATATGCTAGTGGTTCTTTTGTCTTGTATAGCTCTTGATGGATAGCTCTTGAGGGGTTATGGAAACATCTTGAGGAGGCCAAGTGCCTAATATTGTAGGCTAGGTGCATAGTATTGGATTGGGATGCCGAAGTCTGGTGGGGGTGTAAGGACTTCGATGCCTAGGGCTATGCACCTTAGTAGTTGTGGAGGGAGTGGGCCAGCCTTGCGAGATGCCCGGAGTCATTGAGTACCGTACCAGATGCCTGCCTTGGGGCAGATGAGGTCTGAGTCAGGCATGAGCCTTGGGGCTAGCCTTGGACTAGGATACAAACCGATGAGGCTTATGCCTGGTTTTGAAAGTGGGAAAAATGACAGAGATTCCTTGAGATTTCCCGGGTGTTGTGAAAACTTTCGATGTCTGCTAGTTATACTAGTTCAGCAGAGGGTGTAGGGCAAATATGAAGTAATAAATAACTAAATAAATAAAATGTTAAATGATTCAATTTAACTTCGTGACGAAGTTCCTTAAAGAGGGGGAGTATGTAATGTCCCCTAATAATAATAATAATATAATATAATATTATTTATAAGAGAATATATAATAAACAATAAAGAAAAGATAATAATAGTAAATAGATAATAAATAATAAAGAAATATAATAATAACAAACAAATAAAATAGTAAATAACAATACTAGAGTTCTAAATAAGTAGATATAAACGTAAAACTATAAAATAGTATAAAAAGTAAAGTTAACAAAAAGTAAAATAAATAAGAAAAGTTAACTAAAAGAACTATAAAAAGAGTAAAAATAAGTAAAGTTATCAAAAAGTAAAAATGAATAAAATAAAAAAGAAATAAATTAAGAGAAAATTTAACTTAAGTAAATCTTAAAATAAAAAAATAAAAGTTACATGTTGACACATGGAATGTGTGCATGCGGTTTCCCTTCCAATGTTTGCTCTATTTAATAGATGGTAAGGAAAATGAGAGATCATTTCATGATTCCATCATCCATTCTCTTGGGAGAAAAGTGTTGTGAGACAATGGATTCCCTGGCAGTAGTACGTTGATTGAAGGTTCAGGGGTGACCAGTTGTAGCAAGATTTTGTGCAACTGAGCCTACGATTGGGTGGAGAGTCATCTCCAAAAATCTGTTGCGGTTAACGAGATTCAAATAGCGTTCAACTCCGAAATTACAAGTAAGGAATATTATCGCTACAGGTAAGTTGACTTTGCTCCTGTTTCTAAAAAACCTATTCCAATTAGTTAAATAGAGGTGTCTTGATTGAAAATCACATAATTGATCTAATTAATTGCATGTTTTAATTTCGGGGTTGTTACAAAGATGACCAAATAATTTTAATGGTTAAGATGACTACAAGTTAAACCATTCATTGAAGTTTCTCATTCATAATCTTAATCTCTAATATCCCCCATCTCTGGTTCTCAATTTAATTGCTTCTTTAATTTACCCTCACCCCTCCTCTGCCTCCCCCCTTGTTTGCTTTCCATTCATCTTATTTTTCTTGTATTGTGCTTTCCATGTCATCTTAACTCCCCCCACCTCCATATGGGTGGGAGTAATATGTTTGCATATTAACTCCTCACACCCCACCCTCATGATAGTGGGGATGCAAGGAGTTAATATGCAAATATCCATGAAGGTAGGCCTCAAGAAGTTAATATACAAACACTTCCCCACCCTCAATGCAAACATCCCACATTTAAATTTAATCATTTTTTTTTGCCTCCCTCATTCCTAGTCTTAACTTTATTAATTGATCTGTAACCTCTTTCAACCTAATCTTATATCCTTAATAATTTATTATTTATTTATTTATTTATTCTTAAATTTTTATTTTAATATTTGCTATTCAATTATTATTAATTTACTATCTAATTCAATAAATTTTTATTCTTTCATTTAAAATTTACTATTTAATTTATTGCTCTCAATTGCTAATTTAAATTAATATTCATATTTCATTTATTTTTAATTTAAATTTTCTCCAATAACATTTTTCTCTTTTTCTTATACTTGTAACACTTTTTTTAACCATTCACCTTTCTTTTATCCCTAAAAATAAATAAAATTAGTTACAATCCTCATACCTCACCCACAATTAAAAAACATATAAAAATCACATTACTAAAAATTATAAATTTCAATATTTAAATGTATATAAAATTCTATTATAAGAAATGAAAATATTGAAAGTTGACCCATCCACAAAGCATATATATATATATATATATATATATATATATATATATTTTCAAATTTTCATAATTTATTTTATATAAAATAAATAAATATTTAATTATGCACGTGTTAAAATTAACCAGCTTCAAATATGGGAGAAATTATTACATTTTCGACGATTATTTATAAATTTCTTAATCTTAACCAAAATAAAAAATTTCCTGATCTTAATCCAGAACAAAGATGGAAGGTAATATTTACATTGTTTTGTCTTTGATTTGATTTGAGCAAATCAGAGAATGTAATGGCTTTTTATTAGTCCCTGCCCCTTCAGGGCAATGGACTATTGTAATAGATTTTGTTAGTTGTCATTAGTTCCGCACAAAACGCAAGATAGAAACAGAGTTTATAATCTAAAGTTTTGATTTTATATTCAATAAACAAATTTTTTTCAACCACTAAAAAATTTTCAACCGTTATTTCAACCACTAAGAAATTTAAAGATCTTATTTGGCCTCATATTGAGGCAAGATCCCGGAAAACTTTGGATAAAATCTGCATATAAGATGTAGATTCAATGCATTACTTCATTCATATCACCTAAATGGAAAATGGAAACTAATACCAGCATTAGATAATAGACATTAAATGTTTGGTGTGTAAGTAATTGATAATGTTTACTTTAGTAATATATCACACTACACCCCTCGGATGCGGGTGGCACCATTACTCTTAATGCACATCATGCAACAAATTAAATCCTGGTACTGCCAGCTGCAGAGCAGCGTGGCTTCCCAAGACTTCACCTTGTGCAAGCGGGAGGAAGGTTTTAAGGCTGGATCTGGTAGGAGATTTGCATTAATGGCTCACGTTGTTCGACGCAACATTCCCTCTGTTATAATCATGTCAATCCTCATGTCCTCATCACGCCTTGTGCTCAGTCTCATGGTAACGGAACTTGGTTAGCGGAGGTAGATGGTGACGGGTTGATTCTTGCTCAACGCTGCGAGCTCCAGGCCAACATTTCCAAGGGTAAGCTCTCCCCTATTCTGGACTTACGCATTAGCTGTATTGTGCCTTCGTCTGGGGTGTTTTCTATGCATTCTGTTTGGTATCTCTGTCGTTTCAACCAACCATGTTCTGTAGTCTCTGGTGTCTATAATCTCACTGCGCCCTACCACTCGTCTGTCATTATGGTTCGTTCGGGTAAAAGACATCATTCTGGGGGGCGTCGTGATAGTGGCCTGCATTCGTCGGCCGGTCATTTTGTGGAACCTGAACAGGCGCCCATCAATCCTCCTCCCATCCACGAGGTTGTGCCACCATTGAGCTCTGGGTGCAAGCCAATTCCAAACAGTGCCTTCCAAACCACGCACTTTAAATTTCAAAGTAATTTGAACAGGCCTCTTATTACTGCTCACATCACCATTATCCTTTCGAAAGAGGAAAATCAGGTCTCCCCTCTGGCTTGCATTGCTCCTGATCCTTCCCAAAGCAGTGAGCACTCCATGGACAAAGATAACTCAGAGAATTGGAAAAATGAGAAGTCTGGTCAGGAGGAATTTCTTAAAAATATTCTGCCCCTTGAAGACACAGGCCCTGCTGTTGAGGAAGGGACTCATGGTGAAGCAAGCCATTCCATGGCAATCCCTGTCAGTGATTTGGAGGGCAATGAGAGTCTGAGGACCGGCAGTGCATGTCTGGCTGAGGAAAAGAATCATGGCAAGGCTAAGGAAGGGTAGCGCCACCTGGGACTGCTTCTCTCTTTTTGTTTCGGCTACTGTTCATATAATCACCTACAGGCATCCTAGCTCACAGTCGGGATTCAGCACTCATGACCTATTGTTTTTGGCTTCCCGCTGGGGAACTGTGATACACTTACTGTTGGTTTGCACTGATTTTGTGTTTATGTGGCCCATGTCTCCTGCTCAGCTAAACATGTCACTCTCTGTGTTTTTCATCTAGTTTTTTGCTCTATGTAACTCGTCTCCCCAACTTCTTTTTGTAAGGGGGCAGTTCTGTTGTGTTGAGTGCCCTCAAGCTATGTTTTCTGAGGCCTCAACTCTATGTAAAAATATTTTTCTTTACAGTTAATAGAATTTAGTATTTGCAGAGAAAAAAAAATATATCACACTACACGCAAATACATGGTAATATATCACACGACATGCAAGAAAATATATCACACGACACATAAAAATATATCACATGACACACAAGAAGATGGCTACAGATGGTTGTGTGCATGTCCTTGTTGGCTACAGATGGTTGTGTGCATGTCTTCTTGTGTTGCCTACCGAATGGGACACCAACATAATCTTTGTAAGAGAGCTTAAATTCTAGTGGGCGCCAATCAACTTCTTGTCCAACTGTTAATGGAAACTACTCTTCATCTTCTTCATCTCATCCATACCCCTGCCCTCTTAGCTTACAGTCTCGCCTTTGGAACAATGGGAGAACTAGTCCATATCCAAGCAAAAGAAGTAGGAAGCCTCTGTGTTAAAGTGGTCCATATCCAAGCAAAAGCAGTAGGAAGCCTATGTGTTAAAGTGGAAGCATAGACCTCGGAGGTAGCATAAACATGGGAGGTACCCACACGTATTCTGGTGTCAAGGTTGATGAAGGCGCACGACATGAACAGAGTGGTAGATGTAAATGTTGATTGTTCCATTGTATCGAAGTAAAATTTGCAGCGTTTCCATATTACCATATCTTCAAACTTGGGTCAATGACAAAGGGGAAGGGGATTGTTGATGCCAACTATGGTTGGGCTACCCCTGGTTCATTATATTGAAGGGGCTTGCTTGAGAAAATGAAGTGAGGGAAGGGGCAGACCCCAACTAGGAAGGAAGGGGTAGACCTGAACCAGGTAGAGAAGGCTTACTTAGTGGGCTTACCACCGACCTAACTAAGGCATGGCAGGCCAGCTTCAAGTACTATAGAGTACCACTTTCAAGATGATGTTATCGATCAAAACCCTTGAATTAAATCAAAACAGAAAGGCATTCTCAAACACGACACCAGAGGCCAACTTTCTTAACTGGTTTAAAATCTACCTGTGAATCTGATGCTTGAATATGTGGTTTCATAACAAAGATGGCCCACAAGCCTCTTCTCATTCAGGGTTTCGATGGTTTCATAAAAAACATGGCCCACGAGCCTCTTCTTATTCAGGGTTTCGATCTGACCGATGTATATAACCTCTGAATTGTAGAGTCAATAGTGCCGAAGGGGAAAATATGCCCTTCGAGATATGCCTACATGAAGTGGTTTTATATCGTTCATTGTCTCAGATTCAACTTGTTCATACTAAGAATCAGTAAATATTTTGTTTATTCCAATTTTTGGGTGTAACATAATTTGAATTGAATATAGTTTTAATATGCTTTTAATATTTCTCCCTTCTGTTCTTGTTCTTGGATGCTTATTCATATGTTTTGGTTGTCTAGTCAATTTAATGCTTGCAATTTACCTATAAATGATTGTCGCATTAATATCTCTCCCTTCTATTCTTGTTCATGGATGCTTATTCATCTGTTTTGGTTGTCTAGTCAATTTAATGCTTGCAATTTACCTATAGACCACTATCCCATTAGTTATAACTGTTATAATGTGTCCTGATCTTATGATTTGGACTAACTCTGAGATGTATTGTTATGAGTTTGATTTTTTCGTTTCTTTAAAGTTTTTAAGCTTTTAACCTTGTAATTGTTTGTTTTAAAAAATATTCCACTATTTCTCAGTAAGATGTAATTGTTTGTTTTAAAAAATATTCTACTCTTTCTCAGTAAGAGCAGATGAGTAGCTTTTGTTGTTCATAACTATAAAACCAAGAAAGTATCAGAACCAAGAGAGTACGAGATGAGTTGCTTTTGTTGTTCATAACTGTAAAACCAAGAGAGTATGAGAACCAAGAGAGTACGAGTGTACACTTTGTGTTTGATTTAATTTTGACTAGTTTACAAACTTTAAAATTTAAAGTCATGATCACAAATTAAATTGGTTAGAACCGATCATTTTAGAGCATTATGTTGTTGTACAAGGAAATTTGCAAAAGACAATAGACATAAGAAACTACTACTTCAAGAATATATTCCACACTGCAAATAAGTAACCAATTACATACGTAACAAGCAAAGACATAATATGGTTTCATTTGAAATGCTGCAAATATGAATGCAAAGAGATGATATGATTTCATTTGAAATGTTGTGCAAAGACATAATATGATTTCATTCGAAATGTTGCAAAGTAGTAGGAAGTCGGCTTAGAGCTTGATACTGTTCAACTTGAAATAAATTTCACATTTTTATTTACAAATATAATCTATTTATTTATATTCATCGCAAATACTCAACCAACCAAGAAACCAAACTTAAACATATTTTAGTAATCGTAAAGAAACAATCTCGTAGGTAGGGACTTGCCACCTCGTGGCATTCTCTTGTTAATTAATTTTTCCTTTATATTAATTTTTTTTCAACTAAAATAAATTTCATTATTTTATCCTAAATATAATTTATTTTGTAATATTTAATAAAAATTATTACATAAAATATATAATAAATTTTAATATTATTTTAATAAATTATGAACAAATGCTTGATTGGGATGAAGGACATTTATGAACTTATATAGGGAGGGCATAAACATACCACCATCACCTTGCTCAACAGAGGGGGAGGACCATCACCATACTCAACAGAGGGGGAGGTGTGGTTGTCTCACTCATTACATGTTCCACATACACTCTTATGATGAAGTTTGTCAAACACTCTATCATGATGATGCATTCATTGTTGGAGAATGAGATGACTGATGAAGGATCTAGAATGACTTAAACTATTGATTATGTTCATTGAGGAAGTTTATAATATCATTTCTTATCTGCTACAGTGGCAACTTGCCACTCCTCAAACTTCCTTCTTGCTTAGATTTGTTGTTTTTATCATCTTTTGGGGGTAGACCCATGTCCCCTTGATTTTGTCTCCCTCACAATGTTCTCCACTCAATGTTAGTTCCTTAACGTAGGAGGGTTAGTGGTTTCTTAGTGGCTCTAAATTGGTGTTGCAGAAGGAAGAAACATGGTGGGGTAACCTAGAGGTCGTTGTAGCAGGTCTATGCTTGAGTAGCAAGTACAATAGTCTTGTTCGATCCTCATTGCAAAGTGTCAACTTGTTGCATAATCTGTGGCTTTAGGTAACCTACTCCTCCACTTCTATATGCACTTGGTTCTTCATCCAATGTGGTGATAATCTATTATCTTGGTGGTCATTTCCTATTATTCTTTGTTTCTGTCTTGGTATGTTATTATCCCTTGTGCCATGGCTATTGATTTTTCCTCCCCTCCCTCTCTTATGTCACAACCCCCCTCTGAAGCCACCCCACTTTTCTCTCATTCTACCTCCCTTTTTTATGGTCAAGTGACTCCATCTCCTTCCTTCCCTCGCCTCATCCTTATTTCTATGCTTGACTCTCATGGATGACACTCATCAGCCCCTTTCACTGTCATTTTTCCTCTTATCTTGGACACCATGCCTCATCAATGAGCCAGTAGCCATAAAGGTTTTTTTAGCCAGGTTAAGGGCAATGTTCGTGGATAGTAGCATGCCCACTTTATTGCCCATTGATTTCACATGTAGACTGCCAACCACATCCAATTGGAATTAGATCATTACGATAGAAAAAACCATGCTGACAAAGCCGAATTCTCAGATGCTAAAATTTTGTTCTCCATCATTGACTGTGTTCCAGACCCTAATCATAGTCACGTTTGAGAGAGCCAATAACTCCACATTGTTGATTATATTGGCATATGAATGTTCTTCTTGACAAAGTATTGTTGGAGAGAAATGAAGCTAGGAGAGTGATCTCTCTCCAACTTGACGATATATGGGCTAAACATTGAGATATGTATCTTGAGCACCGGGACATGGCCCTTCGACTAACCTGAATTTAAGCCATGCTTTGTCATGGCGAGGGCCCAACACCATTAGGCACACCAACTACTCCAATTGACTATCTCCCCTTCCACATGATCAATTCCATGGCTGAAATTTTTGTTAGGAGTAGTTCTCTTTGGATACTTTCATTTTTCTTGTCTATATGGTTCACATGAAGCATGCCTACAATTTTAATCAGATTAGATATTTGTATTACATTGGTAAAATTAATACTAGTAGAATGCTTAGAATACTCTTTGGATACTTTCATGTTTCTTTTCTATATGGTTCAGACGAAGCATGCCTACAATTTTAATCAGATTAGGTATTTGTATTAAATTGGTAAAATTAATACTAGTAGCATTCTCAGAATTTAGGTTGTCCATTATGAGTTATATGTTTTTATTTGGACAAACCTTACACTCTTTGGTTGGTTTGGTTTTTGATGATAAATTGCTAAGAAGGAAAAAAAAATATGACTATATACCTTGTATATTTTTAATTAATAATAATAATAATAATGAATTCAATATTAATACCCTCTAAAAACAATATTATGATTTTGAATTATTTAAAGATTACAATACATTATGAGGCGATAATACTATAATAATCTCTACTTTTATTATAACGTGTATATAAGATAATTATAGATGGAGTGATTTCTAAACTTTTATATATATATGAAAAAATAAATAAACTGCAGAAATTATTACGAATTTGTAAATAGTTATAAATTAATAAATATTTGGTTTTGAGATAATAATTTTATTTTATTTTTTATATAGTTTAGTTATATTTATTATATTATATAGATAAGATATTTGGAAAATGTTAAAGTAAATTAAGGAAATTTTATAATTTTTAATTTAAAAACTAAAGATAATAGTATTTTTAAGTGAGAGTATGGTTATAACTAGGTTTTAAATGTAGAAAATTTAGTCAAATTAATAATGGTTGAGGTGTTTTTCGTTTTTTTTTTTTTTTGTTGTAAATATGTTTTTATGAAGTTCATTAGAAATTTGATAAAAAATATCTAAACCCTGGACTAATTCCTCTTTTTCAACATCTTGAAAAGATGTTTATAAATTTGATAAAAAATATCTAAACCCTGGACTAATTTCTCTTTTTCAACATCTTGAAAAGATGCTTATAATTCTAAGCTTCATGCTACTCCTTTGGAGGGTCATGTCAAAGCTAAAGGCATCCCAATGAGATCGAATAAGATGACAGTTCTTGATTACGGATCTGTATGATTAGAACTTGTGATCAAGTCACACATGGCAATATACTGGACCTTCTAATTGTTTCCGAATTTTAGCTAATAGTTTTTCAATATAACTGGGAAGGCGTTTCAAATACCATAAGTGAACCACTGGACATGCCAGTTTATGTATCCTATTTGATATCTTCAAATTCGTTGTTTTTTAATTTTAATTTTTATTTTTATTATAGTGAATGGGTCAAAGATCTCTCTAGTGAGATTTGAAATTAAGTGGAGGGGATAACATCTCATTGTACCAACCACTTGTTTGTCTTATGAGGGGACATATAATGTACACTTAAATGTAAGAGCCTAGAAGGAATAATTGAATTGTTTTTGGGTTAGTATTTGATATGTTTCTTTATTGTTTTTTTTACCAATAAATTTTCAACCCATTACAATATAATTTCGCAAAAAAAAAAAAAAAAAAAAAAAATAAATAAATAAATAAATAAATCCTAATCCTAATCCTAATCCAAGTAAACATATTAAGATTTTGAATCTTATATATTATATTGTAAATAATAAAATTAAACAATAATAAAAGTAAAAAGCATAATTATAAATATTTTAAGTATTTTTTTAATTAAAGAGTTTTAAAATAACTTTTTAACCATTATTGTTTTTTTAAGAAAGATTATAGCTCTTCAATAATATCCTTGTTAATAATATTTATTCCATCTAAATTTAAAATAAATTATAATATAATAAATAATCAAAATATTACAAAAGAGTATCTTAATTTCAATCCCATTAAATTTTGATTTCAAAATAATTTTTTTAATTATTAATATTCCAAATTTTATAATTTATCAAAACTATAATAATTTATTTAAACAATTATTAAAAAAATCAATTAATTCCTTGTATATTTTAAAAATATCGTAAACTATATTAATTTCACTAAACATTATAATTTTAATTATCTCTCTGCATAAATCCATACATAAAACATTTGTTTTAATCATCTTTATATATAAGAGAGAGAAAGCCATTCTCTACATGTTTAACCGCTAATTTGATTATTCATGTGAATAAACTTGTTTATTTTCATGTGAAGAAACTTGTTTAGTAATATTTTCGCAGTATAAATTTATATTAAAAAAATTAAAAATTGAAAACAATTAATGTGGTAATTGATTTAAATTATTTAAATTATTTTGTTTTTATTTTTATTTTTAATAAACAAAACTCAATTAATATTGTTAATTGAGTTTAATTTGAGTAATTGGATAGAATAATTATTATCCTCCCTATTCAAGTTCAAGTTTTATATGTTGACATGTTGATACTCTGCAATACAATAACTTTGTTGTGCTCTTAAGTGTGTCTATAGTGAGGGCTGGCCTAGTACCAACAACCTCTCTCTCGCTTTCAAGCTAAGAGGGAGGCTGACTTTACCCAATGGCCAAAATTTTCCATGTAAAAATAAATAAAGATAATATTATAATAGTGTAGTCATATAAATTAAATGACCTGCGTCATGATACATCTCACTTTGCTAAATTTTTAAAAATGATAGAAATTAACTAAATTATAACTATATTTTAAATTATTATTACTATTAATAAAAATGATTAATATATGAGTTAAATATATATAAATTTATCCCCAATCGGGGCTTTGGATAAAAATCTAGTGGTATGGGAGGAGGCCCGCCAACCCACCACCTCCCATTGCATTAAAGGGGGGGATGTCATGGCCATCCTACCCCATGCACTCACACATACCAACAACCTCATTTGTGTACAACACTACGATGACAGACTTAACCTACGTTGGGAGCTTACACATTCCCTATCTCAACCTCAAGTTTTTTTGTTGTGTAATCAAAGAATTCCTGCCACAAGTGGGACATTTCCACTATGGTGCAGTACTTTCTAGTTTTTTTAGAATTAAAGGCTTCGTCCACTCTATGTCAATAGTTGTAACTCTACATGATTTAGCACCAAGCGTAAGGACAACATTGCAAAGGGAGTTCACCTGAGAATTCACATCATCCAGTGGAAAGGAGGGACCTAAATGTTGCTTCTCTTGCCCGATGGGTTGTCATGGAATGGGTAATACTTCTTATATCTAATAAGTTTTAGTCTCTTAGTTTGTTTCTATTTGTAAGGTGGAATCTAGTGCTTGGATTGCAGGGTGACATGGTGGCATTAGAAACTTTGAGATTCTTCTGGTTTATTTGGTCTTTAATCAACACCTAACACCTATCCCTAGCCTTTGCCTTCTCTGCATCTGTCGTCTCACTCCATCCCTTCACTCATGTGGGCCAAGTCCTTAACCTTCTTCTAGAACCTCCCCTAGTTGAGTCTTGTTTGTTCTGTTTCCTTTTGTATCCTCTTGGAGATTTTTTACTTTTTTAGGTGGCCTTATCCTTTTTGGTATGTTGCATCAAAGAATGAGATCTTCATGGTTTTCTAGAGATCATGTCCCTTCAGGTAGGCCTTGAGCTGAGACATAGGCCTAATTTTCTACCACAATCTTCCACTCAGCCATGCCCCCTGAAATCCAAGCAGAGATTCATCAATTGAAAGCCTTAACCATCAATGATCATCAAGCCTATTTTGAATCAGAAATCCAAAATATTTTTTTAAGTTGGGTGTGTGATCTTGTCACACTAGGGGAAGAATTGATCGATACTTTAATTCTATTGCTCTTCATTGGAAAATGAAGACGCTCTTAGGGTGTGCTTAAAAAAATATGAGGATGACAATGAGATCATTACACACCTCAATAAAATTCAGAGTCTAATGCCACCAATGCTCTTGCTTGGTCAACCTTTGTTATAGATTTGATCCAAAAATGTATGAGAGTATGAATATACCCATAAATAACAAGATAGAAATAGATAGAAATGCTTCACTTTATTAATATCAAAACCCTTAAGGTAGGGCAACACCATACATTCACTCCTGAAGGAAGGAGAACACTCCACAAGCCATATGCTTGTCCATACAATATTCCTTGACCTCTCTTAATGGGGAGTCTCTAGCCTCTATATAGGCCCCATACATATAATACCATGGTTCCTTCAATACCATCTATCTAATACAATGGGATTATTACATTATTGCTAACTACTTGTGGTCCCTTACAGGATACAAGTTAACCACTTTATTTATTACTATCGCCCATCCCATTATTACCTTATTCCCTTGGGTACCTCCCTCTGTACCCCATACTATCCCCCCTAGGTATACTACATTCCACCCCCCTTAAACAATTTTCGTCCCTGAAACATAAGAAGAACACAAATAATAACATTTACTCAAAAGGGTAGTCCACTGGTACCATGCATGTGCATCTAGTCATCCCAGAGAAAGGTGAACCCTCGATCTCTCTGGTGCCTTTCTCGCTTGAGATGGAAGTTGACCCCGACAGCTCTTCTATGTTGATGTGTAGTAGGTGGATCGTCGCCCCTCTCTATCTATCATGCAGGGGTTGTTGTCCTTGTGGCTAATTCAATGCCATCTTGTAGGTTGTTTCCTTGCGGGGTGATGTGGGTGGCGATATGCTGAAGTTTTAACCAACGGTGTATCTTTCTTTAATTCACCACCTAATGGAACCTGATTGGTATCTGGTACATGTTGTGGTGTCTATTCTTGTTGCTTATCTTCCAATATTACTTCAGCCACGGATTTCATACCTGTAACATTTTCTGCTTCAGCCTCCTTAGACTCTACCTGTTTTTCTCATACTTGGTTTGATGTTTGTGTTTGGTTGTCAACCATCAAGGGCTCATCATCTGATGTGTCAGTCCTTGGAACATCTTCTGCTTCAACCTCCTTGGACTCTACCTGTTTATTGATGGAAATATCTTGTAATGTAATTTTCTTCTTTTTATACCAGGTCTTCAGAAATTTCTTCTGTACATTAATATTGATAGTACCCACATATTCCATCCAAGGGTATCCCAAAACAATATCCACATTAGCCATATCTAAAGCATGCAAATTAGAATTCAATACATACTTGTCCATAGAAATCTTTAAATCTTTATAAACTTGCACCTCCTCATTATTAGCCTGTGTGTGCTCCATTTGTTTTGCTGGAACTTGTAATTTTTTTGCCAAATTGACATTTATAAAATTTTGCTTGCAACTAGGATTTATAGACACAATGGTCTTCTACTTCTGAATACATCCATGAACCTGCAATAAGGAGATACCAATAGATAATAACCCCTTACACGTCTCGTTCGCCTGTTTTCTAGCATGAGGCCATTTGTCTAAAAGGACTTTTTCAAATTCTTCATCTGAAATTTTGGACAACTACTTGCCGTTAAGGGAGCTCCACCATATGGCAGCTTCATCTCTCAAAGTAGGCTATACGAAAGTTTTTCACTGTTTTTCTCATAATGACTTTTGTTTATCTATGAATTTTTCAATAGTAGGACCATTATCTTTTCCTGTAAAATATAGAACCGCCATGAAGAGGGTTTTGAAAAAAATTCACTTACTTGGCAAAAATTTGAAATGGCCACAATTAAGTCAATATTGCTCAAAATCCCTATTATGATCTGTTTTCAGAAATGGAACAACCATTCTGCATCTTTCCATGTGATATAAATCCCAATCTAGGCAGTGGAATTTCAGATTCATGCTGCAACTATTCCGTCGTCACAAAATTTTCTTAAAAAAAAGCTGATTTTAAATCAGCGATATCTCCCTCATCTGGACTCCGATTCGACTGTTTTTTTTTTTAAATTGGGTATTTTTTTGCAAATAACCTAGATCAGTAATTAGATTCTACAATTTTTTCACCAGAACATAAATATATGATCTACAAACTCGCCACCCCAAAAAAATTTTGCAACATAGCTAATTTTTAAATCAGTGATATCTCCCTCATCCAGACTCTAATTCGACTGATTTTTTTTTTGAAATTGGGTATTTTTTTGCAAACAACCTAGATATGTAACTATACTCTACAAATTTTGCACCAAAACATATATATCTGATCTGCAAACTCACACCCCCCCCCCCCCCCCCAAAAAAAAATATTCCTGCAAAAAATGAAAAAATTCTCTGCTTTGCCCAAGAAAGTGCTCTGATACCACTTGTTATAGATCTGATCCAAAAATATATGACAATACAAATATTCCTAGAAATAAAAAGATACAAATAGATAGAAATGATTCACTTTATTAATATCAAAACCCTTCAAGTAGGGCAACACCATACATTCACTCCTTAAGGAAGGAGAGCACTCCATAAGCCATATGCTTGTTCATACAATATTCCTTGACATCTCTCAATGGGGAATCTCTAGCTTCTATATAGGCCTCATACATACAATACCATGGGTCATTACCATGGTTCCCTCAATACCATCTATCTAATACAATGGGCTTATTACATTATTGCTAGCTACTTGTGGTCCCTTACATGATACGGGTTAACCACTTTATTTATTACTATGGCCCATCCCATTATTACATTATTCCCTTGGGTACCCTCCTCTATACCCCATACTATCCCCCTAGGTATACTACAACCTTAATACTCACTTGGTTCATATCGAAGGCAACCTCCAGTGTAGTCTAAAACCTCCAACAAGTTTCAATGCATAGGACCTAGCTCTAGTAACTTCCTCCAAAAAATGATTATTGTTTAGTGCTGTTCAGAATTTTATTTTCCTTGTTAGATGTATGGCTAGGATAAATAGTAGCTGATATGTTGTTATTTTGTCAAACTTCTCAAACAATGTTTTATTAGGCATCTAGCGAGAAAATAATCTATTTTTAGAAATATTTGATGTTATATCTACAAGACAACAACCCTTACTTCCATTGGTTTGGTTTCGCTTGTGGCAGACCATGACGGTGAGTAGGCAAGGCTTTGAATTTTGTAAGGAAATGGTTATGATTGAATAGAATTTTTTAATCATATATATATATATATATATATATATATATATATATATATATATATATATATATATATATATCACTCTCACTTTACCATGGATATCATTAACCTATACATAGAATTTGTTACAATACCATGGATTATTAATTCCACATGCCGAAAAAACCATGACATTTTTTTAATTAATCATTTTAATTAAAAGGGAAGAACTACTTTTTAGATAAATCTCAACCTTTATTTGGGAATATTAGTAAGAATAATATTTTGTGGAGGTTAAATTCCCACCATCTACTTAATTATAATTGATAATTAAATTAAAATGTTGGAAGCCCTATATCAGTGTAGTTAATAAAATATTTATATAATCAAATTAAACTTTAAATTTTGCAATATATGCTCTGTCAACTATTAAAGTGTGTTTCAAATTTAATATTGATAGTTGTTTTATCCAATGCTAATCCCCATGACTTACAAATTGTTAAACCAAAAGAAATTTTTCAGTGGATGTTTCATTAGTTTTAATATATGTTTCTATCCCTTTTAATATGTGTAATTGAACCAATACAAAGGATAACTTACTTTGATGAAATCCCACAAATGTATTAAATCTCACTAAAACATACATGGTAGTCTCCCATAATTAAATTTAAAGATGGTACATAATTTCATTTAATAACTGAAAAAACAATAAATTGATCTAGAAGCCTCATAAAATGTTTATTACATTTGAATATGATTATTTGATTCAAACAAATGTATCATCATCAAATACTCTTATGTGAAATCGTCAAAAGAATTATCTCTATGGGTCCTAGTAAATCTCTAACATAAATTTCTAGCTCCAACGTGTTTGTTTGGCCAAGGCCATGTAAGTTTTCTAACCATAATTGATTGAGCTAGTGTTTTGAAAAATCCACCTACTTGTGCAAAATTTATATTGTGTCTATTTGTCAAGAAAAAGTATGTAACATTTCTCTTTTAAAATCCCATTAGAGGAAATTTCAGCCTAAAAGTGGTCTCCTATAGAAAAATAATAAAACAATAATTAAAATAAGAGTTATGAATTTTGGAGGGAAAAGATGAAAACTACTTTTTTTAATAGTATTTTTGGCTTATCTTCTTATAGGTTTACTCAAATTTCAAGTGTCTATACTCATTGGATGTGGAACCAAATTCCACATCCAACGAGTATGCATTGTGCATACTTTTAAGAATACCCACATTCGGGCCTGGAATTTCAAATCTCCTATGCCCGTCAAATGAAAATTTGATGACATTTTGGCATTTTTCATGCCCTTCTTTTTACGTTCTACCTAAATTTGTGAGGGTCGACCTTCCCTTATCTAGAAACTCTCTTTGAACTACTCCTGCATCTCAACTTTCTTTAATCTCCCTCTTAGAGTGCTTTGTTTCTTCCTAAGTTAACATTTGTGTTTCCCCGTAGCATACAAGCATACTTTTAAGATTTTATAAAGCTTTTTAGCCTTTGGGAGTTAATAGTTTTGATTATATACATAAATTTTGACATGTGAAAAAAACTAAAGAAAGTCATATAGTTAAGATGATGAGGATCGTCAACCACTAGTAGATGAGATAGAGTTATTTTTTTTAAATATCAAGAATTTAACTATTATCCCTTTTTATAATTTATTTAAATCTAATAATCTACTACATATGAATTTATTAAACATATAATTACATGTTTAACTATTTATTTATAGCTTATTTTCACCAAATATTTTATTTACAGATGGGCACACACATCTTTATTTACTCACTACATATTTTATGTACTGAATTCTCACCAAGATCTCTTTATTTATACCAAGATAACTTTAATCCCTATAAGTTCACTTTCAACCATCTATGAACTATTGAATAATAAATCTAGTGATGATAGCTAAATATTTTTTAAAATATTTGTATATTCTTTCAACTAATTTGATATCCATTATACATATTTAGAATACATTATTCCTAAAACCATGAAGCCGAAAAATGTCTAAACTAAACAAACTCTGCAATCTACGAGGTAATCAACTTATCATCTACATCTGAACATTGTTAACTAATCATTTTCATAATATCCTAAATATGAGCCTATAGTGTCCTCAACATAAAAAATTGAATTCACATTACTTTCCACAACATAGACGAAATATACAGCCCAACCAATTACACAAAGCAATTCTTCCTATTGAGCATTACGCTAGACAATACCATTACTTATTCTATTCATGTACTTAGTACCAGTTGCATCCTCTAAATACAACTATATTAGAAGTGGTTGACAACCTAAATAGATACACTATATAAAAATGAGCTTGTAACATCTTCCATAATTATTTTTATAGTAAAAGAAATTTCATTGAATAACTATATAATTATTTTATTTTAAAGGAAAATTCACTGCTGTAAAAATAAGGTTGATTTCAAAGCCTTTAGTAAAAAACTCAAAAAAAAAATTAGTGAAAATAAGGAAGGGCACTCAAAAAAACAAAAATAGTCAAAATAAGGTTGATTTCAAAGCCTTTAGTAAAAAACTCAAAAAACAAAATTAATCAAAATAAAGAAGGGCACTCAAAAAAACAAAAATAATCAAAATAAAGTTGATTTCAAAGCCTTTAGTAAAAAACTCAAAAAACAAAATTAGTCAAAATAAGGAAGGGCACTCAAAAAAAAAAAAAAGTCAAAATCAGGACGCTCAGTTTTCAAGATGGTAATTGTAAGCTTCACTATGGAATAAATCACAAGCTATTTTTCTAATATTGGACCTCAGAAAAATTCATTTTGACAAGGGCGTCGATAATTTCAAAGAAAACAAATACAATAGGAAGAAAGAATGAAAAAAAAACAACTGAATGAGATTGAAATGGATTGAAGAAGGAAACTTACTTGGGACTTGCAAACTGTTAAATCTTGCCGATTTTGATGTAAATGATGACGGTAATTTCAGTAGAAAGCTCCAACATTTTTTTAGTGACCTATCCTTGCGTTTCAAGAAAATAACATGGTAGTATTATACGCAACAGAAAACACAAGTATAGTTTTAGTGTTTTGCAATCACCTACTAGCGTACAGTTGGATGGCTGAATTCACATTCTTGACGTAGACTGGTTGGTCGGTTCCTTGAATGTAACACCTAACTTACAATCTAGTTGTTCTTAGTTTCCCAGGGCGAGATCTCGTTTCATAAAGTTCAAATCTACAAAAGGACTATAGCCAGATAATCTTTTATACGCCTCAAATCTATGAAAGTGTGCAAGGCTCCAGTGCCATGTGAGCCAGACGCACTGTAAGCATTTTCCTTATGACCCTAGGCCTAGTCTTATTTTGTTGTTTTTAATTTAGGACTGGCACTATAAATTTTGGTGTTTTTAACTCTGACAGGTACTATAAATTTTGATGGGAAATATCCCAAATTAAATGTCAAAATGACAGTTATTGATTGATGAGGCACGTCAAATTTGACGGGTAAAAATTTACAGCAACTGTCAAATACGTCTTAAAATAGGAAATACGTCCTGTAAGACGTCAAATTCCAGGCCTGCCCACATTGATAAAAATTGAATATACATTAAAAAGTGTGTTAAACACGTTTTTTTAATATATATTCAAATTTTATTAATGTGGGTCTTCTCAAATGCATGCATAATGGGTACTAGTTGGATGTGTAATTCAAATATGCATTTAACAAGTGTCTACACTTGAAATTTGAGTAAACCTATAACGGAATAAGTCAAAAACACAATTAAAAAAAAAAAGTAGTTTTTCTTTTTTTTCCCTCAAAATATTTACATGTACCTCTTTTTAAATTTAAAGGATTTTGATTGGCTTACTTATTATGACATGAAAATTACACGAAAATTTCATGGGAAAATTTAAGCTAAAATTTCCTCTAATGTCTAACATACTTCCTATTTCATTAGTGATGGTTGAGGTAGAAGGTGAAGAGCTTACCAACCCTTCGCTAGATCTACCTATTTTCCTTACATCCCTAGAGTGGTTTTTGAACACTGTCTTGATTTCTCCATAATTAAGATGATAAATATATCCATTATACAACATGTTGAGGGTCTCCATCAACTCTTCCCTAACCCCTCAGAGTAATACTAGTTTCATTGACTATGGGTCAAGGGTGAAATTAGCCCTCTTATAGCTCAACTAAAATATTTCTTCAAAGTCCTCTCGGGACCCATCTGACCCTTGAGTCATCTTGAATAGTTCTTCTTTTGTGTCCCTTGATCGACAATAATCTTTGTATTTTCTGTTGATTTCTTGATGCATTTGATCCTAAGAAGTGATATTTTATCCTTCCAAACTGATGAACTAGCACATGGTTGCACCTTGAAGGTGGAAGGAAACAATTTAAGTTTTTTCACATTAGAGGTGTAATCTTATGTCCTTCATAAAACAAAAAAATTAAAAAATGAAGGTATCAAGGTCTTAGAAGCCAAGCAATGAAAATGTGGAGAGGAAGTAGTGCTAATGTTCTTCATTGTAGCTTCCCCATTTGTCTCCTTGACAGGAAAGAATTTAGGTTTTCTGTTTCCAACCATTCCTTTAGTGGGTGATGGAGGTTCTTCTTCCCCTATAGGCTCCTCAAATATCTTTGGTTGCTCACCCAAAAGGTTCTCCAAATCCTTTTTCATCAGAGGAGGAGGTCCATAGTCACTAAAAAGCGAAGGCTGACTTTTTGTAGAAGTCGAGGTTTTAGGGAAAATTTCCCTGAGTTCTCCCTAGCTCTACAAGGCATGAAATGAATATATATATATATATATATATATATATATATATATATAATTTGTATAGAGAAATACAGATGCAATTTATTTATTTATTTTTATTTCTTATATATATATATATATATATATATATATATATATATATATATATATATATATATATAATTTTATTTATTTTATTTATTTTTTATTTTTTATTTTTTATTTTTATTTATTTTTAATTTTTATTTATTTATTTTATTTATTTTTATTTATTTATTTATTTATTTTATTTTTTATTTATTATTATTATTATTATTTTTATTTTTTTTTATTTTTATTTTTTATTTTTTATTTTTATTTTTTTATTTTTATTTTTTTTTCAGGAAATGGAATGGAAAAGAAAGCAACTTTAAAGCAGGAATAAGTACCTACTTCAACACCTCCCTAGTAATGGCGCAAAAAAGTGATGAGTCCTAGTGTTACGACAACAATGTTACAACACCCAAGGCTACTAACTTTAATTTATTAATTCAAAGTTAGTACAAAGTTAAGAGGTGACAATGCTATATGCGCAATTAGCAAGATTCTACCTAAGCTACTCCATAGCAATGAATTGAATTGAAATGTGTAAAGACCATTTTGCAAATTTCCAAAGAAGGAAAATTATTATACTTTACTTTGCAAGCAAAGAGACAATTGAATAAGTACTTTTCCTATTGTATAAAGGAAGCACTAATCTATTTGCATGGAAAGAAAGGCTGGAAAATAAATCCTAATTTGTTTTGCATAAGATAAATAACAAGAAAGTAAGCCTAAGCTAGTTGCATGAAAGTAGTGACTCTAATCTATCTTGCAATAAATAAAATCTATACTAATGCAATCAAGGTAAGCTCTAATCTATTTTTTGAAACCATCAAATGCTCAAAAGTGATCACTTTAAACTATATTTATGCTACTTAACTCATAACCAAAACAATAAATCCTAGTTGTAGAATTAAAAACTATCGTGATTAAATGATGATATAAAAAGGGTACCTGGTCTTCTTAAATTCATTTTCAAGGCTTAGAGGATGTTTTAGAGTGATGAGAAGCAAAAAATTAAGCTTTAGAGGCAAATTTGGGTGCATTCTGTTGAATTATGTGAAATGCTATATGATTCCTACAGGCTGCCCTGTATTGCTACAAGATTTCATCTGAGAGTGATCTAAGGGTTCTAGAAGCGGTATGAAGGTTGGAGTAGTTGGTAGGAGGTTTTGAAAGAGTTTAAGGGATATTTCGAAGCTTAGATATACTCAATATCCCATCTTCCAGAAGGCGAAAAACAACCTAAGAGTCTCATGTAGCTTTGTAATCTAATTTTCTGTGCGCGGACAATTTGGAAAACAAATGAAAATGGGAAGAATAGTGCTAAATAATATGGTGTTTATGCATGGAAATTGATGCTACTCTTCCCTATGAACTAATATATTTTTCCTGCACACAAAATGATAATTTACTTAGCAAAGAAAATATGATTAAAGGACTATTAAAATACTAATTGTAGAAAGATGAAATGAAAATGATGATATGAATTTGAAATAGAATCTAACTATTGCATAAAATAACGACTATATAATTTTTATGGTTTTCCACATAGGGTACACAACCAAGCTTCACAAGGTAGCTTGCTTATCAACTTGTAGAGACACAGTTTTTCTCATAACAATTTTGCAGAAAGAAACACAACTAGACTAATTGAAAGGAAATACATAAAAAAATATACAAAAGAGGGGCTTGAGTGCTTGGGTTGGGCCATAACCCAAGGAAACTCGGGTCCCTTAAATCAAACTCATACTGGAGGCAAAATGATTATTTTCATCAATCTCAAAAATTGTTCAAATAAATAACCTAACTTTGGAAATAACAACTAGCAAGCTCTTTCTCTAATAGTCGATATGTTCCTCTAAAAGTTGAATCCTATGCTAAGATCCTTTATTTATAAAAAAATGAGTGAGGATAGTAACTTGGGATTCTTGCAGTCATTGAGGGATAGTAACTTCCCATAAGCCAACTGAGCTGTGGATGGGATGATGCAAGGAATGAGCCTCCTAAATATTCTCTTGCTGGTCTCCAACGTGTTTTTCTTCAATGAATGCTCTTTGTCCTGCACATTCAATGCATTAGGCTACATCATATAACACATATTCCCTAACCTTCCTAGTGAACACATTATAGCTCAAAAAGATGTCATCAAATGCAAAAACAGAGGTTAAAATGTGTTCAAGGATGGTCAGATGGGCCTCCAATTGTGCACATTTGTAAGGCTTATCAATATGCTAATCCCAGGTGGAGATGAATGCTCAAAAGTAGACACGTGAAGAAACGAAAAAAAATAAAATTGATTTCTCCTTAATAAATTGGATATTTACAAAACAACAGATTTTTAAATCATGCTAAGTTATCACAAAAGTAGATAAGAATGAAGTCATTTAAATACCTAGGTGTGAGGTTACATAATGTCAAATGTTGCAGCCATGGCTACATTGAGATTGGAATAAATGACATCTTCCCACCTTGGTAGTGGTGTATCTTCTCATAGCATTTGCACATGCAAAAAATAAAAGTTAGAAATAATTACTTTAAATCTATGTTTATTGAATATTTTTCAATTATACAATCAAATATACAATTAATGATTTAACATCAATTAAAAATCATACTAATCTAATCCTTAAATATCTCATGGATAAGATCCTCCATCGAACCATGGAAAGTATGTCCATAATGAGAGCATAGATGTGGTGCTACTCAACATGAATTAGAAACACCAACTTGCCTACATGGAATTGATCATCTATAATTAGTTTGGCTCGATGGCCCTATACCTAAATGTCTAGGATGCTCCTCCTAAATAACATCTTCCCACCTTGGTAGTGGTGTGTCTTCTCATAGCATTTGCACATGCAAAAAATAAAAGTTAGAAAGAATTTATTTAAAGCTATGTTTATTGAATATTTTTCAATTGTACAATCAAATATATAATTAATGATTTAACATCAATTAAAAATCATACTAACCTAATCCATAAATATCTCATGGATAGGATCCTCCATGGAACCATGGAAAGTATGTCCATAATGAGAGCATAGATGTGGTGCTACTCAACTTGGATTCGAAACACCAACTTGCCTACATGGAATTGATCATCTATAATTAGTGTGGCTCAATGGCCCTATACCCAGAGGTCTAAGATTCTCCTCCTATTTATTGCACCGAAAAGCACTCTACAACCCAGTATGGGGGTAGATCTCACATAAAAACATAAAACGAAAACATGTAAAGGTAAATGTAAACGTAAACATAATGTTTAACATTTAACAATGTCGGCCATATTTAAAAATCAATATAATTATTATTATGTATAAATACAATATAAATTTAAAATATAAAGAGGTTTACGAAACACTCAAAAAAGAGATATGGTAAATAAATAAAAATATAATAAACCACAAATATGGTAAATAAATAAAATTGTTGTTAATATTTCCTCTAGAGATATGGTAAATAAATAAAAATATAAATAAAATAGAAGTATGGTAAATAAATAAAACATTTTTATATATATATTTAATCTATAAACCTCTTTATATTTAAATAAAACTCAAAAAATAGGTTTTATTTAGGTGAAGCCTGTGGAACAAATAATTTAGGTGAAGCCTATGGGACAAATAATTATTAATACCATGTGTCAAATGCCATGGGCCAAATACCATATTCATAAAAGAGGTATGGTAAATAAATAAATATAAAATAGGTATAAAGAGGTATGGTAAATAAATAAATATAAAATAGGTATAAAGAGGTATGGTAAATAAATAAAAATGTATCAAATAGGATTAGAAATCAACATCTAATTATATACCAAGCATATGGGACAAATACCATGGTAAATAAAAGAGATATGATAAATAAATAAAAATAAAAATAAATTAGAGGAATGGTAAATAAATAAAACATATTTTTATATTTACTCCATAAACCTCTTTATACTTACTAACACTCAAAAAAGAGGTTTTATTTAGTTGAAGCCTATAGGCCAAATACCACAGGTCAAATTATTATTAATAACGTGTAATTAAAACAATATTAACCCTAATATTAATATTAAAAGATTACTATTATTATTATTATTAAATCTAATATTCATATTACTATATAGAGGTGGAGAGATAAGGGGAGTGACAAGGAGAGATGGAGATAAATTGAAGTAGAGGGGAGAGGAGTGAGAGAGGTAGAGAAGGGTAAGACAGGGAGAGGAAGACACAAATATGGAGGGGGGAGAGAGAGAAGGAGAGAGGGAGGGAGATAGTGAGAGGATTGGAGGGCAGAGAGAGAGAGAGAGAGAGAGATGGTGGAAGAGAGAGAGGACTTGTGTGAGAGGGGGAAAGATGGAGGGGTAGAGAGATGGATTTTGAGTGGGAGAGAGTGAGGGAAGAAGAAATACATATACGGTGAGAAGTGGAGAGATAGAGGGAGTGACAAGGGAAAGATAGAGAGAGAGAGAGCGTGTATGTTTAGGGGTGATATAAAGAGAAAAAGAAGGAGAGATAGAGAGAAGGAGAGAGGAGGATGGAGGGAGGGATATAGTAATATATATGAAGAGAGAGAGAGAGAGAGAGAGAGAGAGAGAGAGAGAGAGGATTGGAGGGAAAAGAGAGAGAGAGAGAGGATTGGAGGGTAGAGAGAGAGAGAGAGAAGGAGGTAGAATAGAAAGGGAGAGAGAGAGGAAGGAGCAGATACAAGCCTTGAGAGATAGGATGAGAGTGATGGGGGAAGAGAGAGGGAGAGAGGGAGAGAGAGAGAGAGAGAGGTATAATAGAAAGGGAGAGAGAGAGGAAGAACTAGAGACATGGCTTGAGAGAGAGGAGGAGAGTGATGGGGGAAGAGAGAGGATTGGAGGACAAAGAGAGAGAGAGAGAGAGAGAGAGAGAGAGAGAGAGAGAGAGAGAGATGGAGGAAGAGAGAGGGAGGTAGGATAGAAAGTACGAGAGAGAGTAATTGAGAGAGATGAGGAGAGAGGTAGGGAGAGATGGAGGGATAATGAGATGGAGTTGGAGGAGGAGAGAGGGAGGGGAGAAGAAATACCTAGAGAGTGAGAAGTGGAGAGAGAAAGGGAGTGAGAAGGGAGAGATGGAGAGAGAGTGTATATCTTTTGGGGTGAGATAAAGACACAAAGAAGGAGAGATAGAGAGAATGGGGGAGAGAAGGAAAGAAGAAATAGGGACGGGTATAGTAACAGAGTTGGAGGGTGAAGAGAGAGAGAGAGAGAGAGAGAGAGAGAGAGAGCAAGGAAGAGAGAGAGGATGTGAGAGAGTGGAGAGAGGGATGGAAAGAGAGATGGAGTTGGCGGGGGAAAGAGATGGAGGTAAGAAGAAATAAATAGAGAGATAAATATGGAGAGAGAGAGAGAGGGAGTGATAAGGAAGATGGAGAGAAAGGGAGAGAGGACACCAAGAGGGGAGAGAGATAGAAGCGGGGGAGAAGGAAAGAAGGGGAAGAGAGAGAGAGAGAGAGAGAGAGAGAGATGTAGAGAGGAGGAAGGAAGGATAGATAGATAGATTGGAGAAAGAGAGTGTATGTTTTGGGGTTGATATAGAGAGACAAAGAGAGATAGAGATATAGATGGAAAGTGAAGAGATAGAAGAAGAGAGAGATGGAGAGAAGGAGGGAGGGACAGAGAGATTGATAGATATAGAGTTAGAGCGCATGTGTGTTTAGGAGGTTGAGATAGAGAGACAAATAAGTAGATATGGAGGGAGATATAGATATAGATGGAAGGGGGAGAGAGGGAAGAAGATTTATTGCACTAGATGCATTGATTTCAATGCAGATGGTGGTTTCTAATCCTATTTTATTGCTTGCACTAGATGCATTATTTTTAGTGTAGATGTTGATTTCTAATGATATTTGATTGATTGCACTGATTACATTGATTTCAATGTAGATGATTTCTAATCCTATTTTATTGGTTGGTCTAAATGCATTGATTCAATGTAGATGGTGATTTCTAATCCTATTTGATTACTTTCAATAAATGAATTGATTTCAATGTAGATGATTTATAATCCTATTTGATTGCTTGCACTAAATGCATTGATTTCAGTGTAGATGGTGATCTCTAATCCTATTTGATTTCTTTCACTAGTGCATTGATTTCAGTGTAGATGTTGGTTTATAATCCTATTTACTTACTTGCACTAGATGCATTGATTTTAGTGTAGATGTTTTGTTTATAATACTATTTTCGTGCTTGCACTAGATGAATTTATTTGAGTGAAAATGTTTATTTCTAAACATATTTGATTGCTTGCATTAGATGCAATGATTTTAGTGTAAATGTTGTTTTCTAATCTTATTTGATTGCTTGCATTATATGCATTGATTTAAGTCCAGATGTTGATTTCTGATTTGATGTAATTAGATGTATGATGGTACATTAATTTTAAAGTGATTGGATTAACTTTGTGCATTGATTTTAGTGTAAGCACAAAAAATTATTAACAATGTACATTTATTTTTGTGTTATAGTAATTCAACCTATTAATATTGGAGAGAAAGAGAGACAATGTATGATGTTTACTACAATAGCTTGAGCTAAATATTTAAATGGTTTACGATTTAACGTGTCCTTTTCATATAATAGATATGAAAAGATGAAAATTGATATGAAAAGATTACAAAGGTAAGAATGGTGACAATAAGAACAGTAGAAGAAAATAGTTTGAGATTAATCATAATGAAGACTATTTGTAATTGATTATATTCTTATTATTCACATTTTTTATCATTCAACACTATTACATTGTCACTTTACATTCAAAATTTTTATTTCAGCATTAAAGTTACTAACAATATTTATCATCTCAACAAACTAAGGTAAATAATCAAACTTAAAATTAAAATGACCAAATTAATCTGAGACACATTTAGCATATTTAAAATGATTATATCAATATTAAATGAATTTACATATTATTGATAAAATTAATCATATATTCATTAGATTTTATTTGGTCGCACATGAATAGATCCATCGTAACTCCAGATCTATCAAGAGCCCAAAAGGATCAAATCCCTTGAGATGCAAACCTTTCCTCAAGTTTTTCACTCAAAAAATAGGTTTTCACCTCAAGAGATTGATCCCTCTCGGTGCTTGATAGATCCAGAGTTAAGATGGATCTAGTATTTCTTAGAAGCCACCACAAATGAATTATGCTACACTAGACTACGTGTGAGACATGGTATAGAAATTCTAGTGTCAGCAAGGAAATATAAAAGATGAGGTTCCTATGGGGGGTGAGAATAAACCTACAAGAAAGTGGGTCCTCTTAATAGACTATGCCTAACATTTGGTTGGTCTTGGGAAAATCTAAGGCCAACTCCATGGAACTCACTAATGTCAAAATATTTAATGCAGATACCAATTATGAACTAGACCTACAATTTTCGAAGGAAATATAATGGCATCTCTTTATTATTACAAGGAGGTTTATAAAAACCATAAGCCAATGTCTCATCCAATTCTATTTCCACGGATCAAATGTGCACCAATCCATGTAAACACATATCTTCCTTAGATCATGGGTTTAGTTGGTTTTTGGGTAAATAATTAACCCCACAATCATTTTTTTGGTGATAATCAAATATTTAACATGCTCTATACTAAATCTGGTAGGTTATAATTCTGTCATCCTGGTCCTATATTTAGTTATATTCGTTAATTGACAATGGGAATGATTAATGGAAACTGATGAGACTCATCATGGTTCCCTTATGTGCCTAAGCTCTTCAATCAATATTTTAATTGATTTAAATATTTTCAAATATGTGCTTGTGGGTTGGGATTTACCTCTAGGTTAACATTTTATTGTGGCTCTCTTATGGGGTTTGTTTTTTTATTTGGTTTCTAGGTTTTAGCCATGGTAGTTGTGTTTAATAAAACTAAAAAAAAATAAAATTCCTTATTTCATTTAAAAAATAAAAATGAAACATGACTTAACTCTACATAATGAACAACTGAAGTCTTGAACCTCTACAAGGAGTGTGCATACATTCACTCTAAGTTTGCAAGGACTCGTTGGATGGTATAACCATTGTGTTGGGGAATAATGAGACCCCATAGAGTTGTTTTTTAGATGGACAAATAAACATGCACACAATTTTTAAAGCACGAGTTCAATAAAATAATGAGTGCGCACTTTTATAAAAATAATGAATGCACATTTCTTGTCCAAGACATAAGTCTTACATGGAGGTTCAGTAAGGGCTAGACCTATAAAATAGAATTTGGTTTTATTTCTAAGAACACCCGTGTTCCTAAAAAATCATTAGCATGTTCCCATTACACCCAAACAGGGTAGCACCTCCATACGAGAACCCTTATTTTAAGAGGGTAAGAATCTCTCTCTATTTATCTCTATTTTATATATTTACTAAAATTATTTTCTTGGTTTCTCCATGAAGCTATGGTTAGGAGAGTGATCGTGCATTTTACTCCCTCCCCTTTTTAACTCCCAGTAGGCATTTGATCCTCATCATATTTAAGTATTCTTCCTTCCTTTGGATCGACAAATATCTTGCTTGTGGTAATTAATTTTGGACCTTATATTTCTTCGATTCAAGGTGTCTATCACTAAGGCCACCTCCCATATATTTCACTTCTCCTTTTTGTTTTCAAGGTGGCATATCTTGTCAGCCTCTCTTCCCTCCATGCAATACCTTATTACTCATCTGGTCAGCTTAATACCTTGATTATTTTCTTCTAGCACCTCAACTCCTTTATTTTTGTCAAATTATTACCTTGACTCCTTCCTCCTATGACCTTGACTCCTTGCTTTGCAGCAACTTGCTGCCTTGACTCATTGCTTATGTTACTAGTATTCTTCCAAGAATGCCTTAATGTGGTGTGAGCTAGCACAAGATAACCAACCTTAGTCACAAAGGACCCCCCCCCCCCGAACCCGTGCACAAATAAATTTTGAAAACTTGACTCCTACTTATTTGGAGTAGACACCTCTAGAAGATATAAATGAATTAATATTTTAGAGGCAGAAGGAAGGATAGAAAGATAATTCATATAGGATAAAGAAATAGAAAGAAAATTTGAGTAAATGGATCCCTGATACTCACAGAGGACCCCCCCAAACCTGTGATCAAATAAATTTTGAAAACTTGACTCCTACTTATTAGGAGTAGACACCTCTAGAAGATAGAAATGAATTCATATTTTAGAGGCAGAAGAAAGGAGAGAAAGATAATTCATTTAGGATAAAGAATTAAAATAAAATAAAAATTGAGTCAATGGATCCCTGATACTAGAACTAGCAAAGGGATATACAACAAATATATTTAGATAATGGTCATATATTGGTATATGAAAACCATCATGGACAAGTTCATGGTGGAAATGAGTGAGGATCAATAGTGAATCATGCTATGCATAAATTCTCTCCAGCTCCAAGAGAAAAAAACTCAATCTGAAGGTCCTACGACTCACATAGAAGATAGAAAACCTATAATTCCTTGATTGTCATGAAAAATAAGATTATCTAATGGCACAACAAGTGGAATCACCCTTTGGGTAATCATGTCAAGAATTTATATTTTTTTTCTTTTCATTAGCAGTAAATTTGATAATAATTTTAATTTTAAATATAGGCTAGGCAGTAAATTAGATACATATAGCCGTGTGGTTTTACTCTTAGTGTTACCTCTGAAAAATTAGTTGTGCCCCTATGCTACTCATCTGGTTTCCTTAGTGGTAGGCTAGTACCCAAGCACATATGCATTTTTTGTTTAACTCCCTCTCTCTCTCTCTCTTTATCTATATATATATATATATATATATATATATATATATATATATATATATATATATATATATATATATATATATATATATATATATATATATATATATATATATATATATATATATATATATATATATATATATATATATATATATATATATATATATATATATATATATATCGATAAAGAGAGAGAGAGAGAGGGAGTATATATATATATATAAACTTCCTTAATGTTCTCTTCTTCTTTTTTATTTTCTTTTTTTCATAAGTACGGTTAATTTGTATTACTTCAAAAAATAAAACTAAATTCATTTATCCTGTTGTTTCTATTAGCCTTCCACTTCTAAAACTGAGACCACCAGCACAACCATAATTGTGTTGATGGAAAAAAAACTAGTATTGTTTGAGAAAAACATAATTACCATACCAAATTCAGTTGAGTGCCCTGAATTTTGATCTCTACCATATCGTTTGATACCATAAAAGTAACAATAGGAAATATAACTAGTACTTCTATATACAAATGTGCAATTAAGCAAGTGATTCATGTAAGAGTTAATCTATATGGGAATTCACCTGAATGGGTTTTGAACATCCATATTCTACTTTATCTTTAGTAAACACAATATTATATTGGTGCTTAACTATGATGTTGATCTTCTAGTCCAATATGTTGGTTTGTCATGGGATTTCCTCAAATTGAACTTACATATTTTGTTGAGCTTCCCCTCTCTCCTTCAATACATGCCCAAATATAGTCTTTATCTAGAGTAAACATCCATTGCGTGAATATACCTGGTTTTTCATGTACAGAGAAGCCAATGTCTCAAATCGAGTCTCAAATTTCTCCCAATAACTCCCACATCTAATAGGTTTCAGTGCCTTAGACGTGCTTCATCCTTTTCCTCCTCTAATTATGCTTGGACAGTTAGAGGGGTGTTAGTGAAGAAGGATTTTTCCACTTCCTCCACCACCATATCAACACAAGAGGGTGGGCTTAGCCCTGTGTGATTCTAACCAGCTTCTTTTCCACACCACAGTTTGCATCTACACTGCCTTGTCCACTCCTACCCCTTTCCATGCTACTAGACTAACTGTGAACCCTATTAAATAAATATGTGTAAGTGATTAGAGTATGATTCCACCCACCTATAGATATCAATAAATACCTTGCTTGGCCTTGTGTGCCTCTATATCATATATTTTCCAGACTAAGGAGAGGCTAAAGGAGGCCCAATAATGGACTAAGTCACTTTCCCTAGAACGTCTTCTCAATTCGTACACACGACATGGTTGAATTTCATTTAAAGAGACCTCCCTTATTTCTAGGAAGGGCATAGCACTAGCTTAAGTGAAAAAGGACCTAACAAAATGGTTAACCCAACCTACAATGGTAGACTCTAGCAAGGTTTCCACTTGGATATCCCAGGGGCCACACACAAAGATAGACCAGTAGCCCTGCTTGAGGAGAACAATTGCCACAAAGAAAATGGATATGGTAGTACAACACCTAGTTGTGACCATAGAACTACATGATTGAAACTTAAAAAACAATTGTGAAAACCAAAAAAAATCACAATTTTACCATCACATGGAACCATCAAGCGTGTCGATTTTCCATCCTTCCATTGACTTCCCCAAAATAAAGCCTAGGTTAACATGGTAGGAACACACTATATATCCATGCATATAACCATCACTAGCCATGTATCAAAATGATATTCAGGGTGGTGGTGCCCAACCTTTGTACTAGCTTCAATCCCTCCAATAATGGTGAGATTATGCTCGATTGTGACCACCCTAGTCATTGCAAGCTTGAGCCATATGGCTTCCAAGCCTTTCATAGTGCCACATGAGCCCTCATCACCTGAGGAACTCCAAAACCTATTTTTGATTAGCTTCTTATTTGCCATCCATTGGGTGAACCAACCATCTTTCTTATTGATGGTCATGGGTGACCTATGTGTATTGATCACCCAACATGGTGGCAACAAATTTCTTATTGTTAAAACATTTCAATGACATGTTAATTAAGGACATGTCTTATCCACTTATATATCTATATATATATAACCAACCTAAAGCATAGGCTTATAGATGATTTTTTTTCTTTAATTTGAAAAAAAAATTGACAAAACCTAAGGGTAATTGTTATTTGAAATGAAAAAAAAAAAAATTAAAAAATACTTCCTAAAAAGTTTGTACTTAATTGATTTTAGCTAATAATAAATCCAAATTTAAAATGGATCTCTACCATGATTATAGATTTTATACTTCATAACTTTCTATAATAATAATAGTAATAATACTTTCATAATTGTGTACTTCATAAATTTTTATAACAAAAAAATAATAATAATAAAAGAAACTAATTATCATCAAAATTTTATTTTATGGGAAAGAGTGAAGTTCAAACACTAATGCAAGCCTTATGCCAAGGTTACTTTGTTGAAGTGTGGTCTATTTTGAATATGTTTTGGAATCCGTGGATACAATTGTGGGTAAGACTATGATCTTTGGTTGTTTTACACATTACATAAGTTAAACTTATAATTTTATCAAATATCTACCAACCTTCAAACAAAATTGATACAAAAAAATATGCCCCAAAAACATCAATACTTAAATAATTACTACTGCTGCAACTGCCTATACCAACTCAGACGAGGATACCTACTACTAAGGATGCTACTACTATCTATGACTATAATTAATGCTATGTATTGCCATATTATTGTTGAATTTCTTTCATAACAGTGGTGAGCAAGCATAGAATTTCAAATTTACTTTACCTATCTATTAGTTATTACCTATAACCATAATTAAAGCTATGTATGATTATATTATTGTTGAATTTCTTTCATAGCAGTGGTGAGCAAACATAGAATTTCAAATTTACTTTGCTTATCTATTGAAAATTTGGTGACTGCCAATTGGTTTTTGTACCTGTTATTTTAAATTTAGTGCAAGTTAACAAACATTATGCAAAATAATAATAATAAAAGAGCACAAAAACCAAGATTTATGGGTAGAATTGGAAACAACAAGTTTGCTTTGGTATACACTTCTCTGCGTTTATCTCTTAAATATACTCATGTTAATAAAAAAAGCAATCACAGTTATTTGTCAAAATCCAAAAAAAAAGTGTGCAAATCTTTAGATTTGAGCCTCTCTATTTGTACACCTATAATTCACTGACTGTACACTTGTAATTCACTGATTTGATCAGTGAAAGATTATATATATATATATATATATAACCAACCTAAAGCATAGGCTTACAGATGATTTTTTTTATTTTTTTTTTAAATTGACAAAACTTAAGGGTAATTGTTATTTGAAGTGAAAAAAAAAAAAAAAAATACTTCATAAAAAGTTTGTACTTCATTGATTTTAGCTAATAATAAATCCAAATTAAAAATGGATCTCTACCATGATTATAGATTTTATACTTCATAACTTTCTATAATAATAATAATAATACTTTCATAATTGTGTATTTCATAAATTTTTATAACAAAAAAAATAATAATAAAAGAAACTAATTATCATCAAAATTTTATTTTATGGGAAAGAATGAAGTTCAAACACTAATGCAAGCCTTATGCCAAGGTTACTTTGTTGAAGTGTGGTCTATTTTGAATATGCTTTGGAATCTGTGGATACAATTGTGGGTAAGATTGTGATCTTTGGTTGTTTTACACATTACATTAGTTAAACTTATAATTTTATCAAATATCTACCAACCTTCAAACAAAATTGATACAAAAAAATATGCCCGAAAACATCAAAACTTAAATAATTACTACTGCTGCAACTGCCCATACCAATTCAGACGAGGATACCTACTCCTAAGAATGCTACTACTGTCTATGACCATAATTAATGCTATGTATTGCCATATTATTATTGAATTTCTTTCATAACAGTGGTGAGCAAGCATAGAATTTCAAATTTACTTTACCTATCTATTAGTTATTACCTATAACCATAATTAATGCAATGTATGACTATATTATTGTTAAATTTCTTTCATAGCAATGGTGAGCATACATAGAATTTCAAATTTACTTTACTTATCTATTGAAAATTTGGTGACTGCCAATTAGTTTCTGTACCTGTTATTTTAAATTTAGTGCAAGTTAACAAACATTATGAAAAATAATAATAATAATAATAATAAAAGAGCACAAAAACCAAGATTTATGGGTAGAATTGGAAACAACAACTTTGCTTTGGTATACATTTCTCTGCTTTTATCTCTTAAGTATACTCATGTTAATAAAAAAAGCAATGACAATTATTTGTCAAAATCCAAAAAAAAGAGTGTGCAAATCTTTAGATTTGAGCCTCTATTTGTACACCTGTAATTCACTGATTGTACACTTGTAATTCACTGATTTGATCAGTGAAAGATTTTATCACAAGTAACTTAAACGTTTACACGTCATGTACAGTCATGAAATTGAGAAATGTTAGAAAAATTATGTGGAACGTCAAATTCCAGGCCTTATGGTGAGGCGAATGGAAATGGGGTTTAGTAGCTGCTTTGTATTGTCAAAATTTTATTCAACATATAACAACGAAATTCAAAACGTAATCCACGCCTTATCCCGTCCCTATATGGCAGCGTGTATTATAATCAAATGAAGGACGACTTCTACTTGCTCCTTTGGCTTTTACTGGAACGCGATGTCAACGAAACGATAGTGTCCATATCTGCGCTCCAATAACTTCGCCACATTTGAATTCTTCAGTTACCCACGACCAAAACGACCAAACCAAAGAAGGTTCTAACTAATAGATTTTTCAACAGACAGGACCCACCGAAAAAAATAATCCCTAACTTTGACACATTTGATCATTCATAAAATGTCAATGACACTAATTTCATATGTTATGTATTTTCTTGTTCTTCACGCCGACACTAGATAACCACTCACCGTTTTATATTAAATTTGTTTGTAAGTATCAGAGAACTATGAATTATATTATATAATGCGAGATCAACCCAGATTCAGACCTTGCGTGCCTCACGTTCACAATTAAATTAAAAACTGGAATATCAAACGATGATCCGCCGCCTTTAGAATCACCGCTTTTGTTAAAATCCTTCGATTAAAAAACAAGCAACCTCGATTATAAATTCGTTATACACGTTTTTTTTATAGCTTAGTTATTTATTTTTGAGGAATAAAAAATCAACAATTTTCTATTAAATAAAAATGTTAATAACTTCCTATTAAATAAAAAAATGTTTACAAATAACATATTTCCGAAATAAAAAATATTTACATATAACATATTTTTTTTAGTGTAATTTTTATATTATGTATAGCCAATATCAAAATCCTGAAGAACAAGTTTTACAAAGAAAAAGAAAAATAAAAAATATTTATATATAACATATGTGGTAGTATAATTTTCATATTATATATGGCCAATATCAAGATATTGGCGGGCAAGCCTTACGAACAAACTCTGAAAAGTATACCAAATATAATTCAACAACAAACAAAATATTTTGACCAACATAATAACAAGTTGGAAGATACTACCAATAAGATAAACAACATCAAAAAATTAAAAAATAAACCACCTCAGAGAATATTATAACCAACAAAAATAAATTAACAGTGAAGATAATCTAGCCTACCTTAACAGTTATTATATAATTTTTCTTATATAAGCTCTATGTAATAAATTATTACATTTAAAGAGTGTTTTTCTTTTTTGATTCTAGTTTAATTTTAAATTTTATGATTTATATTATACTTTATAAGAAGGTGATAGTCAATTAAATTATCCTCCATAAACTATATTTACGCTGTAAGGTGTTTTCCTCTGAAATCAACTCCCCCAACTACTTTTTTGTTATCACTTTGCGCCCTTAGATCCTTTGTTAGACGATTGGATTATCCTCAACTGTTGATTGATTTGAATTGGTTGGGACTCGCTCGGCCAGTTCTTGCTTTGCCTTCATGTAACTGCATCACCCAGAAACACTCTAATAACAACACAATTTCAAACTCTAGATTAGTGCAAGCCCTTTCTAGTAGTCGGCCACAGTGACACAACCAGACCAGATCGTAGAGAAGCAAGATCATCCAAGGTTTATTGGTGGGTGACCCCTTCCATACAGCATTTGGTGTAAATACTCCCCTCACTCCTCTTTTGGACACCATTCTATTTAATTTCTAAACAAGGGTTTTATTCAGCTGGCCGAATTCACGCTGTAATGAGGCTAGCCTGCTCCTCTCATATACATTCTAAACAAGGGTTTGATTCAGTCACGCAAATTCACGGCGTAACGAGACTAGCCTGCAAGGAGGTAAGGGTTTCATTTAATTTTATTATTGTGAATGTGGTTTTTGGGTTCCATATTGATCCATACCATGGGGATTCTACAAGTGAACAAATTGCTGACTTATTTTAGAGGTGCCAAACTTGAAAGAGGTACAGAAATCTGGTTAGTGGCATTGGTATACTTGATTTGCGGATATGTCGGTATTATGATCATTTTTACCTGTTCTAGTTGGGGAAAGCTGGGAAAATCTAATGTTCCTTTGTTTGTTTTGTGGGCAGGTTAAAATTGTGCCCTTAGCCGTTGAAGAAAGTGTCGATGGGATTGAAGACAAAAGGCTTGGATGTATAGACATTTTATTTCATTTGTAAATGAGGGCTTCATTCAGTCGACCGAATTCACGGCGTAATGAGACCAGCCTACAAGGAGGTAAGGGTTTCATTTAATTTTATTATTGTGAATGTGGTGTCTTGATTCCATATTGATCTTCTAAACAAGGGTTTTATTCAATTGGCCGAACTCACGGTGTAGTGAGGCTATCCTACTCCTCTCATAGACATTCTAAACAAGGGTTTCATTCAGTGGGGCGAATTCACGGCATAACGAGACCAGCCCGCAAGGATGTAAGGGTTTCATTTAATTTTATTATTGTGAATGTGGTGTCTCGTTTCCATATTGATCCATACCATGGGGATTCTACAAGTGAACAAATTGCTGACTTTTTTGTAGAGGTGCCAAACTTGAAAGAAGTACTGAAATCTGAAATTTGGTTAGTGGTGTTTATATACCATATTTGTTCATTCACATTTATCTGGGGTTTTTCCGACTGGAGGATCTATAACTAGATGATCTGCGATTGGATCTGCCAAGGTTGGAATGGGTTCTTCTTATTATGGATCAAAAAAGGGAACTGGCTATGACTCCACTTGAACTTAAACTACTTGTGCTTCCTTTTATACAACTTGGACTCCCTCATCCTCTTCGTCTACACCTTCAACGCCCATCAATTTCACTCACCATGACATGGACATGACCCAGGTCAGTCTCTCTGCATCACCTTTAGCCATCCCTAGCCACACCCAATCTACTCAAACAGTAAAACCTGGTAAGTAGACTTGTGACTGGCTAGCCATGATTACCAATCTAATTTGTTTATGAATACCTAGTGCTTAAAAATAAATAGAAGCCACCTAATGTCCAATTGCAATGGGTGTTGCAGTGCCCCTTCAGTTCAAACGAGATTTTTCTCTTCTGAGGTTTCTAGAGAAGAGGAATGATGCAATACAGCGAAGGATTCCTTATGCCAGACATGATTGAAAGTAATATAGTTACATGTCATCATTTTGCAAACTTGTCTAGAATCTCGGAAATGGTAACCTGCAAATTTTGTATTATTAGGCTTATGGATGTTGTGTGATGAACTTGTTTGACACTCAATGAATTTTTTTATATGCATTATTTAAGAGGTTGTAACATGTTAAGATCATGAAGAGGAATAGTTTGGTCCCTCTTCAGTCTAGTTTACAAATATAATTGAAAATGAACTTCTTGGACTCCCTCATCCTCTTCGTCTACACCTTCAATGCCCATCAATTTCACTCACCATGACATGGACATGACCCAGGTCAGTCTCTCCGCATCACCTGTAGCAGTCCCTAGCCACACCCAATCTGCTTAGACAGTAAAACCTGGTAACTAGACTTGTGACTGACTAGCCATGATTACTAATCTAATTTGTTTACGAATACCTAGTGCTTAAAAATAAATAGAAGCCACCTAATGTCCAATTGCAATGGGTGTTGCAGTGCCCCTTCAAGTCAAACGAGAGTTTTCTCTTCTGAGGTTTCTAGAGAAGAGGAATGACAGAATACAGCGAAGGAGTCCTTATGCTAGACATGATTGAAAGTAATATAGTTACATGTCATCATGTTGCAAACTTGTCTAGCTTCTCAGAAATGGTAACCTGCAAATTTTGTCTTGTTAGGCTTACAGATGTTGTGTGATGAACTTGTCTCACACTCAATGAATTTGTTTATACACATTATTTGAGAGCTTGTAACATGTTAATATCATGAAGAGGAACAGTTTGGTCCCTCTTGAGTCCCATTTACAAATATAATTGAAAATGAACGTCTTTTCTCATAACGTTTTCATTTTCTTATGGGTCGGCCTCCATGTTACTCAGTAAATCATCATTAGAATATAGATTTTTATTTCAAATAATAGCAAGTAAAGTGGGTTTTACTTTTTTTAGGACTTAAACTGGTAGTGCCTCTCAATCTGGCTCAGGTGCTTCCTTTACAACGGAATATGATTTTAGGTTTTTATCCCCTTTTGAACAGAGGGGAGATAAGTTGTTGAGGCAATGACATGTGATCTTCCCACATTTGCAACATGTAATGGAGGTCCTGCTGAAATTATTGTGAATGGGGTGTCTGGATTCCATATTGATCCCCATACCATGGGGATTCTACAAGTGAACAGATTGCTGATTTTTTGAGAGGTGCGAGACAGATCCCACCTACTGGAACAAGATCTTTGATGCTGGTCTATAGCGTATCTATGAAAAGTAAGTTTAGGGATAGATTTCATTTTTCATATAAACATTTTCATTTTTCATATGGTTCCATAGATCGTACATGGCCTCATGAGGATGTAAATGAAAATATTCAATTAAATTCAACTATATACATCCATCTATACAAGTTGATATTGGGAATGGGTCTAATGTGCTTTTGTTTGTTTTTGTGGGCAGGTTAAAACTGTGCCCTTAGCTGTTGAAGAAAGTGTTGATGGGATTCAAGATAAAAGTGCAGAATTGCTTGGGGGAGATATACCCATATGATTCCAACTAAGTGACAATTGATCTATTAGTTGCTGCGTGCAGGTTACTCATGTCAGCTGCTTGACATCCTATTTGTTCGTTCACTTTTATCTGGGGTTTTTCCCTTACCAGGTTCACCAATTGAACCTCTCTTTTTCAGAACATAGATATCTATTTATATTTAATCCAATGCTACAACATTCCATTACTTAATGGATCCATACATCACATATACATCTTCAAGAATAATATCTTTGAGAATAATGAAATCCAACTCTAAATCTAGACTTTGCTATAAAAGGGACACATCAAGTTGAGCATTTCACTCTATGGAAGCATAATTACACTGAGATCTAAGAAAGATGAAACATGGCATATATGTAGAACTATTACACTATCTGACATGGAAAGCCTCTCAAAATCTAATTAAATAGAGATTAGGAAAAAGGCCCAAGGCAGTATGTGAAAAGATGAAAATCAATTAGACTATGTAATCCTAAATCATTTATTAAAAAAACTTATAAGTACAAGGTTAATCAACAAATCCCATTTTTGTTATATCTCCAATTTCTGGTTAAACATTAAAATTAGTCATTTTCATAAAATGAGAAAAACACAATTCAACTTAAACCAAATATTTCAAAAAAATCTATAAATTATTTAACAACATAAATGATGGTATATACAATCACTCTCCATGCAACAAAAATAAAGCAAAATTAGAATCCTCTCCCAGACAACCTGTCTGCAAGATGACTTTAAAACACATTTCAAATAACCATTGTAAATTTGGTGAACCTGCCACCAAAAAATGGTAACAAAATTTAATAAATCCTTATTATAGATACAAATTGTGCAGGCCACCCATATAGGCGGCGGAGTTAAAAACTTTGAACAAGCATTTCCCAAAGTCCCACTCGTTCGGCTCCACTAAAAAAACTAAAAGCTCTCTCATAAGTCTTCTTGTTGATCCCAGCCTGTTGCCAATGAGTGTGGCTCAAACCCGTTTTGATTGATCTTGAGAAGGAATTTCTGAAATTATGATATGGTGTTAGGGCTTGTTAATGCATCCATCAGAATACATACCACAGGACAAATGCATTGCTAATGAAATAAACTTAATTTCAATTTCAATTTTTCCCAATACAATACAGAGCTAATGACATTAACCATACAAAGGAACAATTATTACTAACATATTTCAATTTTGAAATTTTGAAATTTACCTGTGACCAAAGTCCTTCACAGAAGATCAATTGAGTATAACTTGGATAGTCGAGAGAAAGAATTGTTATCTCCCCGCCAAGACTCATTTCCAGCCTTTTAATAGTGCTGCAACTTCAGCTTTGACACTGCTGCTTGAAAAAAAATAATGATTTGCTTTATACCAGTTTATGCACTTTCCATAACTTGTTCACATTTTACTTCCAGCTCTAGCCTGCCTTCCCCAAGATGGAGAAAAGTTCAATGTTGCTCAGGAGGATTGCAGGATTGTAAATGCTTGGAAACCCTAAAACCATATTCCTCATCGCTTAATCAAATCACTGCAATAATGCAGATCAAGACTTACAAAGCAGGCAACCTGCAATCTGCACTGTTTTTTTTCATAAAGAAGCCATGGGTATAATACAATGAACCTTGTTACCTCTTGTATTGAATCCTTTAGAGCATTGGGTTTCCTGAGCTCTTTGGCCTGCATCTTCTTCCTGCAAACCCTCACAATAAGACCATGTCCTCCTACGCTTCCAAACCATCCCTAAAATAGCCAAACAGGCCACCAGCGCAACACCCATTATCTGCAGGACCCAGTTCAACCCTGCTCTCAAAAAGTACAGACTGTCTTCACCCTCTCTCCCATTTAGGTGTTGAGCACTCAAACACAGATGTTGAGATACAACCATCTGAATAAACCCAAAATATTACAGATTGTGAAGAAGCTGGGAACCCAAAAACTGACTCTCTTCTTCTGTGGGGTATATGGTAATGGTAATGTTAAGTTTAATTTTAGAATTAAAAAATTATTAATTCTAAATTGTAATTTCAAAATAAAATAGGACAGTAATACAGTAATGTGTCTCTGCTTTTATATATATATATAATTATAATTAATGTATTATGATTTTGTTTAATTAATCATAACAAACTTTAACATAAACATTAAAACATTTTTCTTATTAAATAAAACTGCACATTTTAAAATTCTATAGAAAACATAATAATACAATAAAACTACATACTTTAAAACCATAGATTTAATGAAAACCTAATATGTAGTTTAAAAGAATTTACTTGTGCAATAAAACTAGATAACTACATATTTTAAAATTATAGATTTAATGAAAATTTAACATGTAGTTTAAAAGGTAGTTGTTTTTAGTGCGTTTTTTTGGATTTTCTAGTGCCAAAATCTGGCAAGAAAATTTGAGGTGAAATCTTGATTTGTGTTATTTAAACTGGTTTTTTGACTGTATATATGGATTCAGTGCCCTAAAAAACCTCTAGGACATTGTGCAGAGATTACCCATCAAACTTGTGATTTCAATAAATTCCTACCGGATTTTAGAGAAATTAGAGCAGACAAAACTCACCAAAAAAGCTTCCAAAAATCGCACTAAAAACAACTAAGTTTAAAGTACAATAAAACTACATACTTTAAAACAATAAATTTAATGAAAAATTGAAACAAATCTTAATATAATTCTTCATCGATTTATTGTATTTCCCTTAAATTCTGCTTCATTAAACCGCGTTAATAACATTTAAAAAAAAAAGCAATACCCCATGAGCACATTTATTTAGAATATGGAGAGAAAAGCTTTTATTGAGATTGTGTCCTCATAGGGTCATCACAAGCTTACTTTCCAGGGCTTTATATTGTTATTTGGTATGGTAATAAATATTGATTAAATGACCTTGGACATTGTAAATATATAATTTTGAAACATTACATTATAATGATGTGTATAAATTACATCGATTTTACAAGACACTTCAAGCTACTCGTTCCTTTTCTATTGCCTTGTGGCTTTTTCTTTACAACATCTAATGCAAATACTAATTAAATTTATTTTCAACTTTATATGTTAAAATTTTAAATTATTTTAATTTTTTAAATAAACTAACATGATGTTCTAACTTCCCCAATGGGTAATCGAATAACATGTACTAGCTGCAGTAAATAGACAACTGCAAGTACCCATTCGTGCATCATGTCCATGCAGGGTTGGAATTCCGTCAAAGGTCATATAGCCCGTTAAATACGTTGAAATTTTTTAAATAACCGTCTGGTATGATGTGGTTTCAAAGGTGCCGAACATATTTGTGACGGCTTACGATTTTTTGAACAAGTTATTAATATCTTATTTGGAGACTGGAGACTGGGATCTTCCTATTTGAAGTTTAGTTTCACTCTCACTTGGGAAGGGATGAAATAGTATAATAAATGCAGAATATTCTTGTTAGCAAATAAACATTAATTTCAAATCTTTTTATGGTATTACATTCTATTACTACAAAACTTTGGAATTCAAACAAATTTGCTACTATAAAACTTAACTTTGAAATCTTAAGACTTTTAATTTTATGTCAGATGTGGTTAGCATTCTAATTTTATTTTCAGAATCACTCTCTTGAGTATTCTAATATTGCAGTGGTAACCTTAATACTTTTTTAGAGCTATATAATTTTTGAGGTTGCGTCAGTGCTTGAGTAAGGGTTTAAAAAATGGTTCTAGAAGAAAAACACAAGTAATTTCTGATGATGAGTTTGAATGTTTGGAATGATTAGAGAAAGATAATGGTTGTATTCCCAATTTTATTTTACATTAGCATTTTGGTGAAATTAAGAGTAGTGTGAACCATAAGCAAGTTCACTGACTAAAAGAGATTATTCATATTGAATTTATTAAAAGAATTGATTTTTTCATTAATTATTATTTTTAAACTTTATTTTCTATATTAATTTTATAAAAATATATAAATTTTGGTTTGAGTTTATTAATAGATATAATAATTTTTCTTGGTAAGTGGTTATATATATATATATTGGATTATATGAGCTATTTTTGGTTTAGTTTATTAATATAGTTTGAGTGGGCCTAATGGTTAAGGGCTTGTGTTTCCTCCTAAGAGGTCATAGGTTCAAAACCAGAGGGGGTAGAGTATGTATGCCTTCATAGACTTAGCAGTCAAATCCCTGCGGGAAGGTGGGTCCCTTGTCCCACAAACAAGGGGTAGCTATTATTATTATTATATATAAAAGTTTGATATAGAAATTTAAAATTTAGAAAAGTGTTTATTTTGTATGTGTGTTTTAAAATTCTATATGAATATTATTATTATTATTATTATTTTTGGGGGGCTTGGAATTCACTGATTTACTTTTTAATGAAATTGTAATTTTGTGTTGTTTAAATCATTTTTTCCAATGTATAAATCAATTCAGCATGATTGAAAATCTATCCAACATCAAACAATTAACATTTAATAAACACAATTCTTGTTTTTTTTATGATTTAGTTAAAAACATATTTGAGATACATTTAGTGAATGCACTCCATAATATTTTAATGGTTGTGTCTATTTTTTTTAATTTTTAACATATTGGGAAAAAAGATTATGTTTTCTTTATGATGTTTTAGTTAAAAACATTAGTGAATTGATCTCCATAATATTTTAATATTTTTTATCTATTTTTTTTAATATCGCTGGAAAAATTATTATAATTCAATTGTCAAACTCACATTAAGGATAATCATCCCTAGCGGGCATCCATATGCAGGTTGACTCATCATAGTTATTCAATAAAAAACACGCCTTTTAGGTCTGGTTTTTTCTCTTAACAAATGCCTCTACATCTTGGGACATTAACTTGTTTTCTTATGTCCCATAAAATCAAACTCTTAGCCAAACAAAAGCAATTTTAAGACATACTCTAGACTTACAATTTTTTTGGCAACAATTCCAATTTATAAACACAACTCTTATAAAATTTGTAAAAAGTGTGCATATATTTAACTATTGTGGTTGTTTGTGTTTTACTCCTCCTCCTCTATCCATCACTGACTAGGTGTTTTATGAAATGAGTACTTGAAATAAGTGAAAATCCAATTTATTAATTGCAAAATTTGACCATAAGAATGAAATGAATCTAAAACATCACTAGAAAGCATTTATTAAAATTAATAAATGTAGTAATGGTGTTGAAGAACTCAATTGTAAGACATGATGATCATGTAGATATCTTACCTTGGAAACCTTTTCGATAAAACTATCTAGAAATGACCTTTGTTTGGGTCTTTTTATACTTTAAGAATTATTACAAACAAAAATTATAAACTTGTAGATAAAGATTTTGTGTATTTTTACTCCTAGGCTTCACATTCTTAGCCTTTCTCTATTTTCTTTTGGGCCATTAATATTGCAAGATTTCAATTTTCCATGGGTAAATCTACTTAGGCTCCTTTTCACCTTTGATTGATTCCCTTCCTTGTTGATGTAGCTTGAGGTGCATGTGAGTGGATCATTTGAATTGAAGGGAGCTTTGTAGTGAATTCCAATGTGCAAAGACATAAAAGGAGAAACATATTTTCATTCAAGTAGGTATTAAAATACATCCAACTTTTTCAAAAGCACCTTTATCATAAGAACATAAAACCATAGAAAATGGATCTAAGACCATTCAACAAAGGTTATTACCTAGTCTCCTTAGATATATGTCCACAGAAATAAGTGATCAATAAGCATATAGTCTACAAATACTACATATCAAATAATGTCATTCATATATATATATAAAGTGGATATAGATATGCCCACAACAGAAAAAAAATTGGCTTGGGTTAAAATGATTTTTTCATGATGAGATCTCATCGAGTGCTCGATCTAGTATGATTGAGTTACTGTAGGTGTCACCTAGATGTTCACTATGTTCACCTTCGGGAAAAGGGGGGAAAACATATATATTTCATGCTCCTTGGAAGGAATGTCATTCAATAACTCACAATTTGTTCATTTTATCAGGTTAAGCTGGATTAGAATCCAAGTCCAAATAGTTTCCTTGAAATCCAATGAACATGCATTTATCCCTTATGCAAACATCATTAAAAATCCCACTTGAATGAAACAATTAATCAATTCATGATTGTGCTAGTGCATCATCGAATCTAAGTAGACGAAAGCATAAAACCTCTTCCTTTTCATAATGAATTTGGACCACAATCTTGCTTGTTACCACTTTCTCTCCCTTAGTGCATTCACCACCCATCCTTATTGGATTATTTGGGTGGGGGGCCTATCACAGTGTCACAAAATCAACACTCACTTATAAAAGCTATCTTATGTCACAGTGTCACTTGTGGAACAATGGAAGTGTCTCTTCAACTACAGTTTGCACCATATCTTTAGTGTCTCAAAATATCACTTAAAATATCTAAACGATCTGACTCATGAAGAACAACATATATCGCCACTTATGAAATATTAAAACATTTTTAATACATTGTCCTTGCTTGACTACAAACTCTCCACAGTGGACCCTCACATTGATTCCATGTGATTATGATTGTGGAGAGGATGCAAAGAATAAACCATATTATAGTTTTACTTTGTTGGTCATCTTATATGTCCCATAAGATCTCCTTAGGCATATATTATATGTACAAATGCTATGACATCTCTTGGTCAAGGACATTTGATTTCATAGTTATGGATATTTTATTTTGAGTGTTCAATACAATTTCAAACCAAGATTTAGAGTTCAATAAGTCATTTTTTTGTTAAGGTCATTTTGTTTTTTTCTTATCATAAATATGTGAAAATTTGTAACATAACTGTGTTTTGAAAGGTAAATTTTTAATGAAACCTTTACTGGTGAAGGGTTAATTTATTATCAAAACATCATTCATGAAGGGAAAAATTTTAAACATAATGTTTCTTTAAGGGAAGAATAAAGACCTGAAACATCAAAAAAAATTGTATGACAGGTGAAAAGGAATCCAAATTCCAACCTTGTGTCCATGATAGATGACATAGTAGGACAACGGAAAGTACCCATTGATGCATCACATGCAAGACAGATGGCATAGTAGGAGACCACCCTAATATGGAAAGTTTCATGACACAGATCTTGAAGGCTCCTTGTTTTATTGAGAGGCCTACCCTATAATCCAATCTAAGGGAGATGTGCAATTCTTTCCTTGCTCAACTTCAGGTTTATACATGCCCTTTTCAAAATAAAAATAAAATACTAAAATGAATATATATATTTGGTCACTTTTAGTTAAAAACATTATAAAACATGAATAATCCCATTTCCACTATGCTCACTCAATTTATTATTGATATTACAACTTAAGATGAAAGAGATGACCATATATTATGGATATTTGTTAAAATTAAAAGTTTGAATTGTGCAATGTGAAAAAGTCATGTGATCCAATGTTTTTTAAGGGAGTTGAATCCATTTATATAATAAAAACATATTTTAAACAACCAATTCCATCATTACATCCAAACCAAAAAAACTGAAAAATATATAATAGATAAACAAACCCAAAACATATCATAGATAGGAAATACCAAGTAGATGTGGTAAAAATATTTCTCTCACTTTTTAAACATAAATAAAATATTTAGATTCCAAAATTTAAGTAACATAATTTACATAATTTTATATCAACAATAAAAATAAATGAAGTAATTAAAAAAATCATCTTATCTTTTCACTTTAAAAAATATATATAACTTATTTTCACTAACATATTTCAACATCAACTTTATATATATATATATATATATATATATATATATATATATATATATATATAATTTGTTCATAACAAAATATTTCAATGTCCAAAATGTAATTGAAGGTTAAAAAATTCAAGAGAGAAAGCAAAAAAAAAAAATCAATATTGATTATAACAAAATATGTCAATGTTTAAATAGAAAAAATAATTGAAAATAAAAATATCAAATACTTTGAAACAAGAGGGAGATGTGTAATTCATTCAGTTCTTAATATAAAATTGATATGTGACATTTACAAACATTAATAATAATAAAAATGCCCATGGCTTCCAGGACTAGTAACTCAACCCAAGTTGTTGCAGGGCTTCTAGGACTAATAATTCAACCCAAGCTAAGGAAACATGAGAACCAACCTAAACAAATCAATGAAAGTAAACCCACAGTCACCATGGCTATCCAGGGAATGACAAGGCTAGGCAATCCACTGTCAATCCCAGTCATCCTCCATGCCAATGATATATCATAACCAAGAAACGTCATGCATGTGCCATGCATGCCAAAACTAGTGAAGAAATCATTCATGCAACTCGGTACCTACCAACAAATATGATGTAGTTGTTGATGTTGATGCCTTCTTGCACTTTCATGCTCTTCCTTTGCCTTCTTGCTCCAAAAATCCAAGTATGCCACACCCACCAAGAGTGCTCCAAGAAAACTCTAAGTATCCAAGAGTATGAGAGAGAGAGAGAGAGAATAATTAGAGAGCTCCAAAACTTAACTGACAAAAGGTTGATATTGAAAGGAAGAAGCTTGTCAATAGATCCTTAGAAGACCTTTTATTAATGAGGCATCTATTTTCTTCATTTTCAATTATTTTCCTTCAATTTCCTCCTCACTTGTAACCTATGACCTTTCACCTTCATTTTCTCCTAATTTCCATTATTTTCATAAATAAAATGTTAATTAATGCATCATGCCTTTTCAGAGCCTTAGCCATTGCCTTTGCCAATTTCCTTAGCCATAGAAACCAAATGAACACCCGCTAGAATATCCTGCCCACCATTCAGCTTGAAATACGTGTCCCATCATCTATGGTATTTATATATTTTTACATGGAATTTTCACCAGGGTTGTTACACATCCACATCTCATGTGCATTGTTATTCCCAGACAAATGAGGTATTAGGGCATCCTTCACACCATCTAGGATTATCAATCTCGCCATCGCATCCAAATCTTCATATATTTCCAACTCCTTAGGGTCAGTTGGCTTCTTGATACCTTTCTCGGTGAACTCCCAGATCTTGTTGACCTGCAAGACCAACTTGATCCTTTCCTTCCAAGGACTATAGTTGTACAACCCCACCACCCTGTCCTCATACCAGAGACATGCCTACAACTTTGACATTGGCACCTACAATATGACTAACTCCCTCTCACGCTATACTTTTTTGTGCACAACTCTGATTACTTACTTCCAAAGTAGCTCAACACGCTCTAATACCATGTTGAATTTCAACGACCTTGGGTCTAGGTTAGAATATTAAAATCACAGGCACTACGAAACCAAGAATTTCAACTAGAACTACTTTGCACAGCCGAAAATATGAATCAGTAAATCACATGTACACAAGTATTCACATATTTTAACAAATATTCTACAATAATGTAAAACCCAATCTTCATTATATTAAACAAAATATGAATAATACAATAGTTTATGGTATACAAGATACAATTACAAACTTCACTACAACTTTTACGTCGTATAGACATGTCCTGCCAGTCCTTTCTCTCGTACTACTCACCAGCTGCCCCTTAGTCCTTCAAAGGAAAACACATCAAAACTCTAGGAGGGTTGCCGCCTAACATTGCTATAGCATGTACACAGGCTCATCTAATCTGCTCTCTGGGTAGGCCAAATTCCTGAGCTCCAATATGTCAGGGTAGAAATCACCTTTGTCCATCAAGGTGTTTCACTTCAGCACCAAACTTCACCCAATCTTCAACTCCTCTTCATCACTTCAAGATAGCTCGTTTAAGGATACTTTGGGCTATCAACACAGTACCCTCCACCAAACCAATGATGTCCAATCCTTCACTATAAGCTCTTCTCCTAATTGAGGTCTACAACTTCCCAAGTTGACCTCAATACATAGCACTTATAGGTTGCAATAATTTTGATCCAAATATTGGTCAAAACTTTGACCCAACACAAGGCAAACTCAGCTTCAGTTCCGATATATCTCTGATGTCCCTAGTTAAGGAACTTGCATGCTGCAACAACCCTAAATATACCACCCAAACGACATTTAATCAATGAGGCCTAATCATGGGAGTGTGCCCACCTATTGTTCTGATCTTCTGAGCATATACCACCCTAAACATCCTTATGTATATGCCTTCCTATGGTGGTATGGCCTGTGTCCTACCATAGTTAAGTTCCAACGCCTACAAACCACACAAAATAGGGTTTAATTGACCTAGTTGTTGCCATATTAGTCCTGTGTTTAGCCTTTAACACCCTTGGCCTAGATGGAGCATGGGATAATCCTCAACGCGGTCACAAGAGGCTTCAAAACGACCCTTTTTTTCCTCATTGTTCTGCCCTAGTCTCCTGCGTCTAATCAAAGGCCTCTTCCCCTTTTACGCTACCTTTTTGTTGTCCTTGTGCTGCACAAAATTGATGATTAATAGCCTCCATATAACCTTATATTTATATCAAAGAGAATGGCTCCAAAACATCACATATTTAGGGGTTGTCCAACTATCATAAGCCTAAGATAACCTTAGGCTGACCTTGACACTTATGGTGTCAACCCCAAAAATATCTTCAAAAATTCATAACTCCACTTCTAAAACTCGGAATTCAACGATTATAGAAGCGTTGAATCCTTCCTTTCTTCCTCTATCATCTCATGCCATCACATGTATAAATGTGCTCCTAGAACTGCCAAAAACATGATTTGGTGTAAAATTCCATACTTGGGTTCCAAGCCCACAAATGACTCTTTTGGCACTTTGCCCTCCAAACCCGGAACCCTAGATCTTAGAGTACCTCCCAAGATACACAAATCAACACTCCCTCTTAGAGAGGGAGGTACTTCCAAGACTAGTAAGTAACTCATCATCATCATCACTCCTCACAGCACTTTCCCAAATCCTAGCACTCACAATCCCAACAATCCCTATACAATGAACTATGCGCTTCTCGGAAGTGTCGTTGTCACTGTTGAAAGCACCTTGCTTCTTCATCTTATCTTGTAACTTCTTCCACTCTCTCCATGATTCCTTCTTAGTAGTTATAGAAGCACCATTGATCCCCACTTACCATGCACTCTTCTTGGACTGTAGAGTCTCCCTCTAAATTTGCAAGCTTCCTCTCGAAATAGACTCCCTCTGGGTCTTTAGAACCTGGACCTTCTCGGGAAGGCATACCTTCTTCTCAAGAACTTGTAACTTCTCCTCTGAAGTCTGCACTTACACCTGTACCTGCTCCTTCTTCTCTATAACCTACATATGCTTTTTTCCATCATCCAAAGGCTTGCCCGTTAACCTGTAGAGACCATTCTCTTTAACTCTAGGTATAATTTGATCGTACTTAGAGCCTCTAGGCCTGAGTCTTGCCTTCCCATCCTAGAACAAGACCCAAAACCCCTTCTTATCGATCATCGAGATGGAAATCATGCTATATATGAGTCCTAGTACAAATAATACTTCTTGGACCCACATCACATGCTCTGTCTCCATTCTGAATGGCACAACTCCCGATCATTAGATCTCCAACTAATTCTTGTCACCCAACACCATGTGCAACTTCGATTCCCATTCAATTAGAGTCTCAAAAACCTCATGTGACCCTTTCATATGCTTCGTTGAACCATTGCCCACGTACCATCCATTCTCATCAATAATACCCTACGAGAAATGAGAAATCATAGCACAATCCTCCTCTTCCAATCTCCTGGTGAGATCATCTATTTGAGTTGAAGTGGAAACATCAGTGGCCTGCTTTCCTTTCCTTTTCTCATCATCTCCCTTATTCTTCATCGGACATCTCGACGAATAATGACCCATCTCCCCACACTTTAAACACTTGACTTTACTCAAGTCCTTCTTTTTCTTACCCTTCATTCCTGCTGCAAGTGCCACATCATCATCGAAAGACTTCTACTTTGGATGAAGATCCTTGTCTTGCAACTCTTCCTGAACAAATTCATCCCACTGCCTATCCCAGTCTGGTGGCTTTTCCCTAGCAACGATCTCTTTGATGAAGTGCTTCCATTCCTTGGTGAACCCTTTCAAGGTAATCCTTACCATATCTCCATTTGAGATAGTCACACTAATGGCATTAAGCTCATCTTTGACCTGAGAAAATCTCGTCAGATATGAGATCACACTTTCACCCTTTATCATCTTGGTGGACTTCAACTTATCCTCTAATACCAGTACCCGGTTCTCGTTCTTATTCTAGAACAAATTATGAAGATCCATCCATATCTCATGTGCATTATTTTTCTCAGACAAATGAGGTATTAGGGCATCCTTCACACCATCTAGGATGATCAATCTCGCCCTCGCATCCAAATCTTCATATATTTACAACCCCTTAGGGTCAGTTGGCTTCTTGATCCCTTTCTGGGTGAACTCTTAGATCCTATTGAACTGCAAGACCAATTTGATCCTTTCCTTCCTAGGACTATAGTTAGACAACCCCTCCAACCTATCCTTATATTGGAAACTATTATGCTCTTAACCTGCAATACGATACTAGAATACCAAATATGCGAGGAAATATACCCAAAACATAGAACAATGAGAAATAACAGCAAGTATTTTATTATTCAGAAAGCAATGTTCACTTGCCTCTTCGAGGGGCAACCTCCAATAGAGCTGAGCTCAATTACAAAATAAGACACAATGCCCCTTGAGGGGAGTCTCTATCCTTTATATAGGATTCATACATGCAATAACATGGGGCAATAACATGGTTCTTATTAATACCATCTATCTAATACCATGGCCCATTTGCAACTAACTGTGGTCCCTTCATTAAATGTGGGTTAACCACTTACAATTATTAATATGGGCTTTATTCACTCTTTACTTAACTATAACAATGACTCAATCCTATTACATAAATAAGGGGGTTAGGGTGGGACCCTAATTACATGCCCTCCCCCATAAGAATAGCCTTTTCCTCAAGGCTGAAGCTACGGAAACTGCTGAAGAATAGTGGCCGGTTCCCAGGTTGCATCTTCTGGAGAGGTGTCTTTCCACTTGACGAGGACTTCCTTGATCATGTGGCCACATAGGTGCCGTTCTTGTGTGTCAAGAACCTGTTCAGGTTGGATCCAAATTGACCCTTCTTCATCCAGTTCAGGTAGACTGGTTTGAATTCTGCAGTTGTTCCCAATCACTTTCTTGAGGCATGAGACATGGAAAACTGGATGGATTTTTGTAGTGGGTGGCAAAGCTAGCTTGTAGGCAACTTCTCCAATGTGTTGAAGTACTTGATACAGTCCATAGAATTTTAGAGATAGTTTCTGACAACCCTTGTCTTTGACTGATGTTTGCTTATATGGTTGCAGCCTCAAAAATACCTGATCCCCTTCTTGAAATTGGCATTCTGAGCGATGTTGATCTACTTTTTGCTTCATGCGGTTTTGAGCTTGATGAAGATTCTCTCTAAGGTGGGTCGGCATGGTTGTGTAGTTCTGTAGGAGTTGATCCACTACTTGTACCTTCAAGCATCCCTTGATATAATAAGTAGGGGAAGGAGGGAGTTGACCATAAACTACATCATATGGAGTCATTTTGGTGGTGGCATGATAGTTGGTGTTATACCACCATTCAACTAGAGGTAACCACTGTACCCAGAGATGTTGCTTTTCTGAAGTGAAACACCTAAGGTAGGTTTCCAGACATTTGTTGACTGCTTTAGTTTGACCATCAGTTTGTGGATGATAGGAAGTACTGAGTTGTAGTTGGGTACCTTGTAGCCAGAAGAGTTCCTGCCAAAAGTTATTGGTGAAGATCGGGTCACGATCAGACACAATGGAAGTGGGCATGCCATGCAATTTGAAGATCTGATCCATGAAAGATTGAGCGACCAAAGTCGGTGTAAAAGGGTGGGGTAGGGCGAAAAAATGAGCATATTTAGAAAGTCTGTCCACAACCACCATGATGACTGACTTGTTTCCTGACTTTGGAAGACCCGTAATGAAATCCATAGAAACTTCTGTCCAGATTGAGGCCAGGATGGGCAATGGCTGTAATGTGCCTGGGGATTTGACTGTTTCTCCTTTGTGGCGCTGACAGACGTCTCATTCAGCGACAAAAGTAAGAATGTCATTTTTCATGCCTGTCCAAAAAAAGGATCTTTGAGTGCGAGCATACGTCTTCTGAAAGCCTAAATGTCCTGCAGTGGGAGATGAGTGCAACTCTGCCAAAATGCGGCTTTTGAGGGTGGATGTTGGTGATATTACAACTCTGTCCTTGTAGCGAAGAATCTCATCCAACCACGAGTGGCCCGCTGTGGAATTTGGATCCACCTGCAATTGATTAACGAGTTGGGAGAGCCAGGGATGTGAAACCCATTCCTTGCTAGCCTCTTCAATCCATTCTGGAATGGGAAGGGAAATTGCGAGCAGGGTACTTTCCTCCTCAAATTGGCGGGATAACGCACCTGCGACAATATTTTCACGCCCTTTCTTGTAAATTATCTCATAATCATATCCCAGCATTTTGGCGAGCCATTTATTTTGTTGTGGTGAGGATTGGCATTGCTCCAAAAAATATTTAAGGCTTTGATGGTCTGTGCGGATTTGGAAACGTCGCCCCAATAAGTATGGTCACCAGGTATCTACTGCATGTAAGATGGCCATCATCTCCTTCTCATAGGTAGATTGTCCCAGATTCTTCCCACTTAGTTGTTGGCTCATGAAGGCCAAGGGTTGACCTTCTTGCATTAAGACCACCCCAATACCCGTACCCAAAGCATCACATTCAATCACAAAATATTTGGTGAAGTTGGGTAGTGCTAAGACTGGAGTGGAACACATGGCATGTTTGAGAGTTGTAAAGGCCTGTTGTGCTTCATCATTCCAGAGGAATGAATTTTTCTTGAGGAGTTGAGTGAGGGGCCTAGCAATGTGACCATAATTGCGGACAAATTTGCGACAATAGCCTGTGAGACCCAAAAATCCTCTGAGGCTCTTCAAGGTCTTAGGTTGAGGCCAATCCTGCATTGCATGGATTTTTTTGGGGTCCACCCTGACACCTTCACGCCCCACAATGTGGCCCAAATACTCAACTTCTTCCATGCCAAAATAACACTTGGACATCTTGACAAATAATTTATGCTTGCGGAGCAGTTGCAAGATCAGATCTACATGCTGAAGATGTGCGGTCCAGGTGCGACTGTAGATGAGGATGTCATCAAAGAAAACAAGGACAAATTTTCTGAGATATGGTTTGAGCAGGTGGTTCATAAGGCTCTAAAAAGTGGATGGGGAATTACAAAGACGGAATGGCATGAACAAGAACTCATAATGACCTTCATGAGTTCTGAAAGCAGTCTTTGGAATGTCTACTTCTTTCATGCGAATTTCGTGGTAGCCTGAGCGAAGGTCGAGCTTAGTAAATAATTGAGCCCCATTTAGTTCATCTAGAAAATCATCGACAATCGGGATGGGAAATTTATCTTTGACTGTCAACTTATTAAGGGCCCTAAAGTCTGGACACATACGCCATTCCCCATCTTTCTTGAGCAGCATGACCACCGACGATGAATAAGGACTAATGCTGGGACGAATGACGCCTGCTTCCAAGAGTTCCTTTATTATTTTTTCTATTTCATTCTTTTGGGCGAACGGATATCTATATGGGCGCACATTTGGTGGTTGGGCCCTTGGGACCAAAGTAATGCTATGATCATGTTCCCCTCTCAAGGGTGGAAGCTCATGAGGCTTGTCAAAGACTGGTAGATGGTTGTTTAAGATCTGTTGCGTCTTAGGATGAATATGAAGAGAATGGGATTCAAAGGTCTGGATGGCATTAAATTGAGCTATAACTCCATGGTGGCCCCTTTTTAACAATTTTTCCATCCAATGTGAGCTGATGATAGAGGGAGCTCCCTCATGGAGTCCACAGAGGGTATGTGTGTGGTTGTTCTGCTTAAAGCTCATATATTACTCCCGGAAATCCATTGTGATTGGGCCAAGTGTGCGAAGCCATTCAGCACTGAGGACAATGTCGCACCCTCCCATGTGTATGGCAAACATGTGGGTCTTTAACTGATAATCCCCCATTAAAAGTTTGACATTTTCACAGCGGCATTCACATTTCATTGTTCCCCCATCAACAATTTGGACCTGGAAGTTAGAAACTACTCGGATAAAACAATGCACTGCTTCCGCGACTCTTTGATGGATAAAATTATGTGTACTTCCACTATCAATCAAGACTACTACTGGGTGATGCTTAATAAAACCTATGATTTTGAGAGTTTGAGGTGAAGAAATCCCTGCTAAAGCATGCAGCGAGATAACTGGTTCTTCAGGTACATTGTCCTGCTGGTTGTCCTCTTCTTCCTCCTCTGGTTCCTCAAGTGGTGGGGCTTCCTCCAATGAACTATGATCAGTAGCATCAATTTGAAATAATTTGGGCTCCTTGCATTTATGCCCGAGGGAGTATTTCTCATCACAATAGTAACATAATCCCTGCTTTCTTCTTTCTGCCATTTCTGCTGGTGACACATTCTGAACCTTGAGTGTTTGGGTAGTGCTTTGAGCCTGTGGGGGGCGACCCTTGGCGATGAAATTTGGGCGATTGGACTGGGCTGCTAATGCACGTTCGACTTCATGACCTATCCTACAAGCATGCAGCCAAGAGCTAGGGTGGTGCAATCGGACATGGGCTTGTATGGCTTCTTTGAGACCACTGACAAAACATTCCGTGTAGAACTCATCTTGTAGACCTCCAGTGCGGAAAGTTAAGGCTTCAAAGGCTGTAATATATTCATTCATTGTTCCTATCTGTCGGAGCTTAGTGAGATGACCCAAAATGTCAGATTCGTGGTCAAAGTGATCCATAAGAGCTTTTTTGAATTTGTCCCAAGTCAAGGGCCTTTCATAGCAACGTTGATGCCATTGCCACCATTGCCATCTTTCATTGTCCAAGTACATAATACCCACACTAATCTGAGTCGCATTATCCAGGATGTAATTCAGAGTGAAATATTGCTCCATTTGTGCTATCCATGCGGTCGGGTGAGAGCCATCAAATTTATACATGTCTAGCTTGGGTGGTCGCGGATGGGATTGTTGGTGGGTGCCAAAGAGGTGAACAGACTGGCTAGACTCACCCTCATTATTTTCATTGCCAATATATGCCTTCGCGCATTCCTCCATCTTGCCCTTTGAGAGTGTTTCATTTATTTTCTGTAGTGAAGACAGTACCTCATTCAATGTTGATTCAAGTTTTTCGATCCTCTCATTCGCCATAGCTTGAGCTCTAGTTTGTACCATGCACCGATCCGACGTACTTGAAATTTGGGACTGCTCGAATTTTTTTGCACTAACAATTGAATGGTACCACCTTGATTAGCCCGTCGTCCTGATTCTTATGGGCTAAGTTACCAATAAGTGCCCCAGGGGTTCTCAGACCTTTTTTTTTGTTTACTTCTTGCTTAAGAATACTGCAATAGTTGAATCCCTGAAATGTCAATGCTGCCAAAAGTCCTGCGAAAATCACGCCTAGGTATAGGAACCCACAAAACTACTCAGATCTAGATGGCAGATCTGATGGATCTGAGAGATCTGAATGGCTAGTCTGATATATCTGAACGACAGAGCTGCGGATCTAATGGATCTAATAGATCTGAATGGCTGATCTGATAGATTTGTACGACTGAATTGATTGATGCTACTGTGAAAAAATCCCACTTACGAGATCTGATCTGGCAAAGATTATGTGTGATCCAGAGATAGAGAAGGGAACTATGGTCTCCAGGAGTGTCAGGTGCTACAGATTGCAATATACATAAGGGTCTGACAATAGTACTCGGCCCAATTTTTTAGGGCACTAACCAAGGAGGATCAACCGTACCCTTAACCGTACAACCCAACTACCCTATCATACGCACGAGTAATCTCTCCGAGTGTTGTTCTCAATGTACTGTAGCAGCAAGACGGCCGACGGTTTATCTATGGCGAGGTTTCAAGGGAGCTAGGGGGCTTCCGATATACCTAGACGGTACTTGGAATACAGTCCGTGCGTGGTTCTGTCTAATGCGCTACTACTCGAAGGGGTACCCACAGGGGTTACAAGGGAGTCCAACAAGCGTGACCACCTCTTGTATTTCCTGCATGCATGCCTCCCCAAATCCATAGGTTTATGCACTCAATGACAGATCCCATGGTTTAAAGACGCTAGAACACGTCTCTAGCCAAAAAAAAAAAATTCCTAAAAATTGGAGATCCCACCGGCCTTGGAAAGCACTCTGATACCACTTGTTATGCTCTTAACCTGAAAGACAATACCAGAATACCAAATATGTGAAGAAATATACCCAAAACATAGAACAATGAGAAATAACAAGTATTTTATTATTTAGAAAGCAATGTTCACTTGCCTCTTCAAGGGGGAAACCTCCAATACAGCTGAGCTCAATTACAAAATAAGACACGATGCCCCTCGAGGGGAGTCTCTATCCTTTATATATTATTCATACATGCAATACCATGGGGCAATACCATGGTTCTTATTAATACCATCTATCTAATACCATGGCCCATTTGCAACTAACTATGGTCCCTTCATTAAATGTGGGTTAACCACTTACAATTATTAATATGGGCTTTATTGACTCTTTACTTAACTATAACTATGACTTGATCCTATTACATAAATAAGGGGGTTAGGGTGGGACCCTAACAGAAACCTTCTTGCAACTTCGACATTGTCACCTACAATGTGACCAACTCCCTCTCATGTTGTATTTTGTTGTGCACAACTCCAATTACTTACTTCTAAAGTAGCTCGGACATGCTTTGATACTATGTTGAATTTCCACAACCTTGGGTTTAGGTTAGAATCTTAAAATCACTGACACTACCAAACCAAGAATCTCAACTAAAGCTACTTTGCACAACAGAAAATATAAAGAAGTAAATCACATGTACACAAGTATACACAATTTTTAACAAATATTGTACAATAATATAAAACCCAATCTTCATTATATTAAACCAAATCCAAATAATACAATGGTCTATTGTATACAAGATACAATGACAAACTTTGTTGCAACTTCTATGTCGTATGTTGTCTTGTCGGTCCTTTGCTCCCGTACTGCTCACTAGCTGCCCCTTAGTCCTTTAAAGGACAACACATCGAGACTCAAGGAGGGATGCCACCTAACACTACTGCAAGCCACTTCTGTAGCATGTACACAGGCTCATCCAATCTGCTCTCTAGGTAGGCCTAATTCCTGAGCTCCAATCTTCCATGCTAGCAGTCACCTTTGTCCATCAAGGTGCTACACTTCGGTAGCAAACGTCACCCAATATTCAGCTCCTCTTTGTCACTTCAAAATAGCTCATATAGGGCTACTTTGGGTTATCAACACGCTACCCTCCACCATACCAATGATGCTCAATCCTTCACTTAAGTTCTGCTCCTAATTGAGGTCTCCAACTGCCCAAGTTGACCTAAATATATGGTACTTATAGGCTGCGATAATTCTGATCCAAATACTAGTCAAAAATTTGACCTAACACAAGGCAAACTCAGCTTCAATTATGATATATCTCTATTGTCCCTATTTAGGGCACTTTCACGCTGCAACAACTCTAAATATACCACCCAAACAACCTTCAATCAACGTGGCCTAATCATGGGAGTGTGGCCACATATTTTGTTGTTGTTCTAGGCATATAACACCCCAAACAACCTTGCGTAGATGCCTTCCTATGGTGGTATGGCTTGCGACCCACCATAGTTAAGTTCCAACGCTTACCACCCACACAAAACAGGGTTTAACTCACCTCATTGTTTCCATATCAATCCCGTGTTCAGCCTTTAACACCCTCAGCCTAGCTGCAGCATGGGATAATCCTCAATGCAATCACAAGAGGCTTCAAAATGACCCTTTTTCTCCTCGTTGTTATACACTAGTCTCTTGTGGCTAATTAGAGGCCTCTTCCCCTTCTATACTGCCCTTTTGTTGTCCTTATGTTGTACAAAATGGATGAGTAATAGCCTCCATATCACCTTTTATTTATATCAAAAAGAAGGGTTCCAAAATGTCACATTTTTAGGGGTTGTCCAACTATCATAAACCTAACATAACCTTAGGCCGACCTTGACACTTATGGTGTCAACCCCAAAAATATCTTCAAAAATTCATATCTCCACTTCTACAACTCAAAATTTGACAATTCTTGAAGTGTTGTATTCTTCGTTCCATCCTCTATCGTCTCATGCCATCACATGTAGAAATTTGCTCCCAAAAATGCCCAAAACATGATTTGGTGCAAAACCCCATACTTGGGTTCCAAGCCCACAAGTGACCCTTGTGCCACTTTTCCCTCCAAACCCCGAACCCTAGGGCTCGGAATATCTTTAAGCCTAGTTTTTTTCCTTTCAAACCCTAGCCTTAGGGTTAGTTCCTTCACAAAATTTTGATTTCCTTTGATGGCCTGAAAATTCACCTACACAAACGAATAGAAAGAATTCCCAAAACCCCCAGTATATACAAAAATCATAAATCCCCAAAACCTAAAGTGCTACAAAATTGAAATAAGGGTTAGATTTAATTTACAAATATTTACAATATCTACAAAATTAAATATTAGCTCTCATTAGAAAATTAAATCTTTGTAGCCCAGGGTCAAATAAAACCATTGAGATTTTTATTTTTAAATAAATATTGTGGATGAACAATTTCAAAGAATATAACCAGTCAAAACCCTCTTGCAATATAATTTATCACAATGAAAGCATGAAGCTCAAAGAAGGTCAGCCCTCCTCCACAACTTGTGAACTTGGAGCCCAAGGGCTAGCATACTTGTAAATCTCTATTCAATCTTGAAGATAATTGTTATATCATATGGTGAATCAGATCACCAAAGATAACTTGTACTAATAAAATGTTCTTATCACCAAAAAATGAAATAGCAGTTGTAATATTCAATACAATATAAAGTATAAACACATAAACTAGCACATACCACATATCAACAAATAGAATAACGCCATGAATTGAAACCCCACAGTTTTTCTATTATGAGAAAAATAATGCCAACAGAGTCACAACTCAGTGCATCAGTAGAAAATTACACCACCTAAAGATGGGAAATAGAAGCTAGACAACTTCTTTATATAGAGGAAACCCCTTCAAGTGGAAAATAATAGCTAGTTGGTTTGATCTTTGTCAAATTAACCTCGATCATCGAAAATAACTTCATCTTATTTTAATCCCCACCGTCAAATTTTTATTTTTGAGGAAAAAATCGAATTTCTCCTAAAAACCATTTTTTATTAATCCAAAAATTAATATTTTGGATTAATTTCCTCAAAAAATTGACTTTGATTTAACCACCAAGGTCCAAAGGGCTCAAATTTTCTTAAAATGTCTATTTTTCCATTGGTGGAGGACCTCCAAAAATTGACTTCGTTTTGACTGATGAATTTTTAATTATTTTTTACATTGAGGGAAATTAATTTCTCTTTAATTATTTTTTGGCTCTAAGTTAATTCATTGTCTAGCTTAAGATTTTTATTTAATTTTGCCAGAAAAATTAATTAATTAACTCTAGATGAAATTTAATTATTTTTCCACCCTCAAATATTTTAGCCATGGTGTCTAATTGCAAGAGACCATGCACTAAAATAGTTTTTACATCAAAATATTACAATTACTTCAATCCTTAGAAGGGGAAATACACATTTAGACCATACACTCAAGACATTACGCAATTTTGCCACATAATATGATCTAGTATGAAACCAAGTGTGCTTATAATAAAATAATTTAGACATGGTGTTTTGATTACAATGGACCATACAATAGAATTATTCATAAACACACTTTTACAATATACTCGATAAACACTAGGACTCACCTAAGACCTTGTCAACGAATTCCACCCTAGCTTTGGGGTTATAGCTGGAAGAAAAACTCTGTCTATTATCCATGTTTACAAACACACATACTTTGCGGAGGTTAGAAAACTTCTTGCGATGAAAGCCTTTGCCAAAATCATAGACTTACCTAGGTGTTGTTACATAATTCAATAGTCATATTGGCATCATTTACAAAAAACTTTGCATAAATTGGGTTTATAATGATAATATTGGAAGTTGCATGATGACATTGATTTGGAAAAAAATAATTTGTTGCTTTGTACTCTGCATCTTGGACTTTTGACAAAGTGTGGTCAACATGAACACTCTGCTTCTTGTACTTTTGACAAAGTTTGGTCAACATGAGCATCTGATAACAAAACCTTACTAGATTGTGCAAGTAATGTAAAAAGGCCACCTCAAGGGGACTTCAGTCAACCATTTCCCCATAGTTGTACAAAACATAAAGAGCTCAATTTGTCTACACTCCAAGATCCCAGAAATGCCTAAATATCTTTATTTTGCTTTGGATTCGAAAAGTTGTTTTCGACAGGGTGGTTGTTGAAGAAAAGTGTAGCTAGGTTCGGTATTCGTCAATGTAATTTTGATCTTTGTACTTGTCAAGAAAAAGAAATGTTATTTTTATAAATTATATGAATGAGTTTCTTGCTCATTCCATAGGTCTATGAAAGTCAAAGAGAAAATCATACGTAAAGATATCTTCTTGAGGATATATGTAATATATATGAGTCAACCTAGTGTATAGAACAACCCTCCAAGACAAGCACAATCCTCTTGCAGAAGTTTGCCTGCTAAAAAATGAAGAAGGCAACAATGTCAACCTCAAAGTATATTTAAATGACAAGTCGGGTCATATCTGGAGATAAAACAGTGTGAAAGGTAAGCTTATTTATGGAGGTAGAACTAATATATATACGCAGCTGAATTCACCACAAAAGAACAGAATTTCGAACATCTATGAAATTTCATATGAGGTGCAGGACTGTAATTTCGTATGGTGCAAGACTGTTATTTCGTATGGTGCAGGACTTAAATTTCATATGGTGCATGACTGCAATTTCGTATGGTGCCGGACTATACTTTCAGATGGGTGTAGGACTGAATTTCAGATGGGTACAAAACTGTAATTTCATATGGGTACCAGTAATGACAAGGATCTTGGTGATCCCACAATATCACACTCTATCTCGACATTCATCCTGAATAAAATTATGAACTCAGTATAGTCATCATCATGATGGATATAGAATTACAAGGTGAAGATCTCAGTCAAGGTGTGGTAATGGTGCAACAACAATGATCTCATTGTTATGATGAATATCTCAGTGAAGGTACAATAATGATGACCTCAGTGAAGCAGCAGTGATGATGATCTCAGCAGTGACAAAGAAGAGAATTGGTGTCTTGGTCTTGGAGTGGCCTAGTAGGTCAAGGGTCATGGTCTTGGTGTTCATCAATTGGAATATATATAAGAAGAATTATGTGCAGGTTTTCCTCTCCAAAAAGGATAGGTTTTGGCCCTGGAAGAATGCCAACTTCTTGAGTTCTTGTCTCTTTGTTTTTGGTAGCAGTTTGATGAAGTAAACAAATACAATAATAATAATAAGAAGATCAAGCTAAGATAAATTGTAAAAGCACTTCACAAATTGTTATCAAGTCTAGAAGAATCTTACTAATGCTAACTACCCTAGATTATTCAACATGTATCAGAGCTAAGGTGCTGAAGCTAAATGAAGGGCAACAAAAGGGACATACAAGGATTTGTCTTCAAGGACATCAAAGCAGGTTGAAAGGATTAGAGCAAGTATACAACAACAAGGTCTACAATAGTCATGGAACATCAACTTCAGTAATAACAGTAATGCACTCAACTCATGCTCATTTTGATGGAGTATACTAGTGATCCTCACTTCTTGATCGCTGAACTTTCTCCATACCATAAAAGATAGTCTCATGTATATATATATATATATATTTTGCAGAAGTAATCCAAGGAATACCTCTCACAATCCATGATTACATCATTGTCTCAGTATAGTTATTAAATCAAGACAATTTCAGTTATGACACATTCTCTCTATAAAGTGCCACCCACAGTTTAGTTATGTTATTTAATGAAAAGTTTGGGTGAGTCTCTATACATTGCATCTCTACACAAATCTATGCACATAGACATCACTGTCTCAATGCAGTGCCATATCAATATACTTGTCACAACCTCAAATTATGTCTATGAATATGATCTCAATAGCATGATGCTCGGATCATAACATAGTATCACTAACATGTCAATAATATGTTGAAGTCAAAAATACCTTAAAGATGAATTGGGAAGGTCATGAAGCAATTTTGGTGATGTCAATACCACTAATGTCATGGTGCTAAAAGGTATCCAAGGAAGTCGTGATGAAAGGATACTAATGATGGGAAGCTCAAGCAAAAGAAGCATCAAGGTGAAGATCTCTTCACACAAGAAGTAAGTATCTTTCAATTTTATAATCAGATTTGGTTAATTGATTTCATGATTGCAAAGGGATTTATAAATCGGTTAGATAATTGAAAGTCCTTGCATAGAATAAGGAGGATTGTCATAATCCTCATAGAAAAGAGAAATCATTGATATCTATGAAAAGGTCTACGAAGGTCAAGCATTGTTTGAATCCATCAAGAGATTCATAGGATTCATATGATATCACTTAAAAGTCCTTTCATACCTAAATAGCAAAAGAGGAGACATAAAGAGAGATATATGAAATGCTAGACATGCTATCAGAAATTAAAGTAAAGAAGGTCACTTAGACCTACACAATAGTAAGGGTACCAAAGAATGAAGTAATCACTTCATGAAGATCTAGGAAAGATGATAAGAAGGTAGTCATCATTGATGAGCAAGATAACAAATGTCAATGAACAAAGAAGGTTACCTCACTCGACAATTTGTGGTCTCTATGATAGATAAAGAAAGACAAGTTGCAGTCTATAGTATTAAAGGATAAAAGAATTCAACCATGTATAGTAAGGAAAGGCAAGGTTGGTCCTCAAGAAAAGACAAAAACAAATATAGTTAACATTCAATGCTATAGAAATATTTTGGAATTTCATATCACTAAAAGATGGAGGAAGCTAAATAAAAGGGCCAAGATAGTATTCCTCACAAAAGGATCCTATCATAAGCTCCTATATCTTGTGCTATAAGATATGACAATGATAATAATATGCATCATGGCATCATGAAAGAATTAGAAGCAAGATCTCTTGACATCACCATGGATATCACGAAGGACAAAAGGAACAAAATCCATGGCAGTCAAACATGAAGGATATAGATCTTGGGAATCTCATTGAACATCGAAGGAAAGAAAGATGGCATCCACAACAAGGCTCATCATACATTAAGGCCAAAAGGAAACATCTGCCAAATAGGGATATGCAAAATCCTCAAGATTCTCTGAAGGAATCCTCATCGAAGGGTTCACTAATCTATAGAGGGAGCATGTGTTTCATCAAGAACTCCAACTTATGGAATTCATGGGATAATGGTGTGTGACATGAAGCAGGTCAAGGGATTGAAGATATTTTCAATCAAGGGAGTCGTTGGAAGAAGCCTAGATGACCTAAAGGTAAAGTCAGATATGTATGCTTGTATATTATAATGTCATGTCATAAGGTTGCAGGTAACATGAATCATTACTTCTATCTTGAGAAGCATGATCAAGATATCTTCTCCTTTGAAAGAATGAAAGAAGGCATAAGTCACACTAGATGAAATCAACAAAAAATGTCCTCATATGAAGTATGAGGTAGTTGACTAAGAAGCTATGATTGAAAGCTCCTGGAAATGGAATGTGTCAGGAAGGAAGAGATCGTGAGATATGCAACCATGATGAAGGCAATCAACATCCAAAATACAAAGAAGATTTGACTAGGAAATCTCCTAGAAAGATATGAAGACTGATGAAAGACTGAAAAAGATGAAGACCCTTGACAATAGATATTTTTGGGAGATGTGTCAACATGTGTGTAGGATGTTGATACCTACATGAAGATGTCATGATGAAGAGCCATCTCGTAAGGTGTGATTTAATTTAATATGATGTTTTGTTTTCTTGAATAATATCTAGATGAGTTCAGGTAGGGCTACTAGAACAAGACTTGTAAGTACAAGTACAACCAACATTCGTGTGATGGATGGAAACTCCTGAAAGAAGCATGGGGAGAAAAGAAGTAGCCATATGAAGAAAGTTCCAAATGTATGCCAGGAAGGCCACTTTCCATGAAGAAAGGAATGGCATGACGTAATAAGAAGGGAAGTGATCGATGATTGTTGCCTTACAAGGAAGAAGCTCAACTAAATGTCATGACATCAAGGAGAGAAGTTGATCAAGTAGCCGAAGAACCCACGAAGAAGAAGCTGCTGATGCATAAAAGAGTTCCTAGCTAAGAGGGAGCTCTAACAGGTCCCTGATTAAGAAGGAGCTAAAATTAGATCACCCCTTATTACAAAGGAGTGACAATTGTGTTTTTCCATTTCATGTGTCATGCACCAGATTAGGACTAACAACCGTAAGTCTATATGAAGGCCATGAATGGAAATGTAGACACATGATATACACAAAATTCTTGTCTTAACTTGGGAAGAAAGAATGGGAGGATTGGGTAATCATCTGGCATCCGATACTCTTTGAGGATGTGTAGGGCTTCCAAGATAAGAGCAAGCAAGAGGACCGATATTCTTTGAGGGCTGGGAACCCAAGATAAGAATAGTTCTAGAAGGTCATACTTAGTGAACACTCGGGTGGGTATGTACCTTGAAAGACAATGATGAAGGTGTTTATAAATCATTGGTCTCGCCAGTGTTGTAGCTCATAGTCTCGTAGAGAGATGGAGTTATTAGTCAAGCCCTTGCACTCTAGCAATGTTGGTTGATATGATGCTATACAGATGGGATTACCAATCCGATTCTTCTTATGAGAAATTCTTCAGATTGAGAATAACCAAGTACCATTGTAAATACCTCCCTAGTTAAGAGGGAGTGTTGAAGAAAAGTGTAACTAGGTTCGGTATTCGTCAATGTAATTTTGATCTTTGTACTTGTCAAGAAAAAGAAATATTATTTTTATAAATTATATGAATGAGTTTCTTACTCATTCCATAGGTCTAGGAAAGTCAAAGAGTCAAAATCATGTGTAAAGAGCTCTTCTTGAGGATATATGTAATATATATGAGTCAACCTAGTGTCTAGAACAACCCTCCAAGACAAGCACAATCCTCTTGAAGAAGTCTGCCTGCTAAATGATGAAGAAGGCAACAATGTCGGCCTCAAAATATATTTAAATGACAAGTCAGCTCATATGTGGAGACACAACAGTTCATGGTGACAGGTCGGCTTATTTATGGAGGCAGAACTACTATATATACGCAGTTGAAGTCACCACAAAAGAACATAATTTCAGATATCTCTGAAATTTCGTATGAGGTGCAGGATTTTAATTATGTATGGTGCATGACTATTAATTTCGTATGGTGCATGACTACTATTTCGTATGGTGCAAGACTGCAATTTCGTATGGTGCAGAACTGTAATTTCGTATATGGGTCCAAGACTAAATTTTGGATGGGTACAAGACTGTAAATTTGGATGGGTAACGGTGATGACAAGGATCTTAGTGATCCCAAAGTATCACACTCTATCTCAACATTCATCATGAATACAATTATGATCATGATATAGTCATCATCCTGATGGAGACATAATTACAATGTGAAGATCTCAGTCAAGGTGTGGCAATGGTGGAGCAGCAATGATCTTATTGTTATGAAGAATATCTCAGTGAAGGTACAATAATGATGATCTCAGTGATGCTGCAGTGATGATGATCTCAACAGTGACAAAAAAGAGGATTGGTGTCTTGGTCTTGGAGTGGCCTAGTAGGTCAAGGGTCATGGTCTTGGTGTTCGTCAATTGGAATCTCTATAAGAAGAATTACGTGTGGGTTTTCCTTTCCAAGAGGGAGAGGTTTTGACCCTGGAAGAATGCCAACTTCTTGAGTTCTTGTCTCTTTGTTTTTGGTGGTAGTTTGATGAAGTAAACACATATACTAATAATAAGAAGAAGATCAAGCTAAGATAAATTGTAAAAGTACTTCACAAATTGTTATCAAGTCTAGAAGAATCTTACTAATGCTAACTGCCCTAGACTCTTCAACAATGGCAAGGTTTTTAATGGCTCCACCACTTCGAGTTTTATGGCAATGTGGGATTTTTGCCACCATCATATTTGTTTGAGTTGAGATCAATGTATTATCCTTATTATACCTGCCGAAGGCAAGGCATATTGTAATGGGTTTTTAGTCAAATTGCTATGACTTTCAATACTTTTTTGTTTTGCAATTAAGTTTTGGAAAGTTCTTAAAAATTATAATATTAATTCTATTTTTTAAAATAAAAATATATTTTATTTTTTATGAAATTCATTATTTCTAATTTTCTATTGGATAAGTACAATGAAAAGACAATTTTTATGGGGTTTTAATTGGAATTATCAATATAAAATATTTGATTTTAAAATTTTAAAATATAAATTATTTTAAAGTGCCACCTAGTACCATGATGATTTAATGCAGGTGGTACTTCACACATTAATCTATTTCTAAAAAAACTTAATTCAAACAAATCAATTTTTTATTATTATTTGCCAGTACTCTATCAAATCATTCTCGATGTTTGATATATCTAACTTGTAAAGGCGTATCAAACGATTCTCGATGTCTAATAAGGCCTATGTGATCTGATTCTTGATGTTTAATAAGGCGTATGTGATCTGATTCTCGATATCTGACAAGGCGTATGTGATTTGATTCTCGATATCTGACAAGGCGTATGTGATCTGATGTGTTATATGTACTTATTCATTTCGTTATTCTACTACTTGACTGTATATTTATCACAAGTGGTGTTGTTGTCGTAGATCAACGCTACTCCAAAGGTGTTAATAAACTTCATATCCTTCATATATTTGATAGTCATATAACACAGTTTAACATTTAGCATGTAGATTTCACTTTAAAAATATCTTTATACTTTTTAAATAATTTTTTTAATAAATAAATTGAAAAATATAATTTAATACAGTATAACATATTACATACTTTTTTTTTTTTTGTAAGCAAAGGCAAGATTCATCATTTCTATTACTGTAAAATAAGGATCATACATCGAAAACATACCACATATGGGCCGGTCTCAACCCGCCTCGAAGGGAAACCGGATATCTTGACCACCTGAGGTTCTTAATTCCCATCCAAAAATAGAATATCTTCAGTCTTTCTACCCATGCTATATAACCGATTATCCAAAAGTATAGACCCAACAGTCTTTTCTCCCATACTACATATCCTTCTACTTTACTTACTATAAAACAGGTTATGACTTTAAACATACAAAACAAGTATCTGTAAAGAAAAACTAAAATCCAAAAAACCTCTTTTCAGCTGCTCCATCTGTTGTTAAGTATGGGCCTCTAGATTGGCCTCCTTCTCCGTTTTGACCCCTGGTCCCCTGGCTTGAAGATACTTCAGGATCACATCCATCTTCCTGTCTTGCATCATTAAGGTGACTTGGAGATTCTGCATCTCTTTCTTCATTGCTACCTGGGCCAATTCAACCATGTCCATGGCTACCTGTTCAAGTGCTTTAGCTAAGAGCCTTTTCATGCCCCAATAGACATGCAAAGATTGTTTATATAAGGTCAGCCTGCCTCTTGTATGTCCTGGGTCAGGCAGATAGGCCTCCCAATCCTCCATTTCTGACCCTGACTGTTCCTGCAATGCCTCCTCTTCCAAATGTTCAATGATCCTCCGAATATTAGGGTGAGTACGCTGATGATAAGCCTCTTCAGCCTCCTGTAATTTCTGTTTCATATCTCTCTTACCTCTTTTTTTCTCTCTGGCCTCACTACACATTTCCTCCTCATACTCAACATTTGCTGCTGTCCTACCTCCTCTGCCTCCTCTCCCTCTGCCGCACCCTCTGCCCCGCTGGCTGGTCCCTTCCTTCTTCAGCACACACCCTCCCCTACTTCGTCCTCGTCTGCCACCCCCATATCTGCCCGCCTCTTCCTCAAACTCCTGTTCGCCCATCCGAGCTTCGACCTCCTGCCTTTGAGCTTTGCCACGCTTATCCCCGCCTTCCTGTCTACGCCGGGGTTCATCATCCACCAAGTAGTCTCGAATGTCAAACTCCTCTTCAGAGACATCTGAAATATTCAACATGATTTTCCGGAGGGCCTCCTCAACCTGGCCCTTACCCTTCGTATCCCGTTTGCTCTCCATGCTCCGCAACCAGCGACCTCCATCCCTGTCCTGACCCTCCGCCATATCCTCTATACCCTTTCTCACAAAAACCCTCTGTCTACTCCTCCCCGCTTGAGAATTCACAAATGATCCCGACCACCTATTCTGTCGCATGCATGCAAGCTTTAAAGCTTGTTCGGACTGCCACCTTAGGTTCCTTTGGCTGCAATGCCAGTTAAGACACTCATTAATCCTCACTCCAAATGTATTACCGTAAGTGGATTCACTTACCATCAGCCTGACGCTGCATCCTCTCATCCTCGGAAACCAGTCCCATCCGCTTCTTGAAATGATCAATTGGTTTATATGGTTATGACTCCAAGCGAGTTGAATATACATTCCATCCGCGCGATCCTGCCTGCTCTCCTCACCATCATACACCATAGTACATGTGTCCCGTCTTACCATAAGTGGAAAGTAATTATGAATTCCCCACTGACGTCGTCGCCTCATATAAATCATGGTTTAGAATGTCTGTTAGCATTGTCCACCGGGGATCATCCTTAACGGATCTCCAACTACCGTCTATCCGCCTATCCCCTCCGCCGCTGCCCCAATTTGCCATAAGGTCAGCCGCCCGATTGCCCTCACGTAAAACATGGGAGATAGTCGTATATTCGATCCTCCGTAACACCTCTTCTACGTCTTTAACTATGGCTGCAGTCCGCCAACTTTTTGCAACATGGTCCCAACACTGACCATCCCTTAACTTTCTCAGCATATCAATCACCAATCTCGAGTCACCCACAATCTCCAAATTCGAATAACCATTCCTAATTGCAATACATAATCCCTGGTAAACGGCCCACAACTCCGCCTCATTATTCGTCATATCCCCTCCAAAATCCGCATATATCCATCTTGTAGACCCACTGCTATCCCGAAAAATACCACCAAAGCCTGCTTGGCCAGGGTTGCCTTTCGAGGCGCCATCAAAATTTAGTTTGATCCTTCCCTCTCTAGGCAAACTAAAATGCTTAGGACTCGGCACTCCACCTGGGGGTCGCTTCCTTGTATTCGGGTAGATCATTGAGATATCCAGGTTAAGTTTCGAGATTATCCGCTGCTCTGCTGGATTCAATTGCCAATCCTGATCATCCCAAACCTCTGATAAGACTGTTTCTTTAATTGACCTGCAAACTACCTCCCAAATACTCGTTTCATCCCTTCGTCTGTCTTGGAAGATTCGTCTATTACGCTCTTTCCAGGTTTCCCATACTATAAAACCCACAGCCAACGTCCATATCCTTCGAACCACCTTACTTTGAAAATTGCCCGTGCCCCACTGGAGCACTGTATTCCTATGATTCTCAGGATCCCTATTTGTCTGCCCAAATAATACCCTGATCTCCTCCCATAACCCTCGGATGAAAAGACATTTGTTCATAATATGCTCCTGAGTCTCAACCTCCTTATTGCAAAGGTAGCATTTTGATGGCCCATTCATACCTCTCTTCTGAATATTATCCCATGTCAATACTCGTCCTCTACACAACAGCCAAACAAAATACGTTACTTTAGGCCACCAATTGTTTCGCCAAATCTTTTTCCACTCCACGAGATCCGCCACTCTTTCCTCCCTTGTCACCCAGTAATACGCTTCTTTAACTGTAAACATACCCTTCGTTTCCTTCCCCCATCTAAGAATATCGTGACCATCTCTTATTTTAACTTTTCTAGAGTCTAACTCCTTAATGAATAGCTGGCCAACCTCTTGAGGAATAGTGTTATCAAAATCTTCAGGTTTCTTCCAGACTCTCCATAAGTCATTTTCTGCTCCGAGAGTCCAATAATCTCTTACATACCTCAGGCCTGCTCTTTGTGCTCCTTGTTGAACTATATGCAACTGAGGGAGAACCTGCATGTGGTCCCGCTGTTGCCATCTTTCCTCCCAGAACCAGGCCAAACTGCCGTCCCGGATCTCCCAGAAAGCGAGACTCCTTACTAGCTCCCGGTTAGTACTGGCCAAATCCCACATTGCTGACCCTCTTGGAACTTCTTCAGTTCGTAGGCGTCCTTCAATAGACTCCGGCATTCCATATTTCCTATTCCAAATATTTTTCCAGACGTCCATACCTCCCTGAACCCAGCGCCACCATAATTTCGCTCCTAGAGTTTTGTTGACAATCTCAGGATCTCGAACTCCCAATCCCCCTTCATCTTTTCGTTTTATAACATTCTGCCAAGAGACTAAAGTCCATTTCCGTTGCTGTTTCGGTCCCCCCCAAAGAAATTTACCCATGATTTCTCGAATTTTAGAAAAGATCCCTTTTGGGGCTGCCATTAATGATAAAGAGTATATAGGAATAGCTGATAAAACCGATTTCAACAAAACTACCTTACTGGCCAAATTCAAGAGTCGAAACGACCAGTTTGCTAATCTGTTTCGTAGTTTTTCCAATAGATACTGCCAATTGGTAATACGCTTTGGATTCATATCTAATTGCATGCCCAGGTATTTCGTGGGTAAAACACCTTGCCTAAATCCTAAGACTCTGGTTAAATGTAACTTAACAACCTCAGGAGAATTAAAAATAAAAGTACAGGACTTATCTTTATTTATCTCCATACCTGATGCATTCCCAAAGAGTTGGAGGGCCCTCTGAAAATTGCGAACTTCCCTCAGCGAAGCTTCACCAAACAGCATCAAATCGTCCACAAACTGTTGATGTGTAATCGTCAAATTATTTCCCCATAGCTTAAGCCCCTTTATTCGCCCATCTCTGACTTCTTTTTTAATGAGTCGGCTTAATCCTTCCATAGCCAGAATGAATAAAAATGGCGAGATTGGGTCCCCCTGTCGAATGCCCCTGGTAGCCTTGAAGAGATCTGTAGGATTACCATTCACCAGGATCGAAAAATTGGGGGTTGACATCATATTAGCTATCCATGTTATCCAGCGATTCTCAAAACCAAACGCCCTCAAAACCTCCCTAAGATACTCCCAACTCAGCCGATCATATGCCTTAGATAGGTCCAATTTCATTAACAATCCTTTCTGCTTTCTCGTCTTCAATGAATGAATAACTTCCTGAGATACCACAATGCCATCCAGTATTTGTCTTCCTTCCACGAAGCCAGTTTGTTCAGGTGCTATGAGACTAGATAATAGAGGCTTCAATCGCTTTACTATAAGTGTAGAGATAATCTTATATATTACATTACATAGTGCGATAGGTCGATAACCCTGGGGCTCCTCCGATATATTGCTCTTAGGAATTAAAGTTAGGAATGTTGCATTGATCCCAGGCCATATCCTCTGTCGTATACGTGATTCCTCTACCGCATCCAGTATGTCCTTACCCAAAAAATACCAACTAGCCTGAAAAAACTCTACTGTGTAGCCATCCGGCCCTGGGGCTTTATTTGTACTCATCCCCATCACAACTTCACTTAATTCTTCTAGGGTTACTGCCCTCATGAGTGATTTATTTTGTTCGTCAGTTACTATCCGTGGAATCTCACTACAAATCTTATGAATAGCTTCGCTTCGGTTACTATGATTTTCGGTCAGTATGTCTTTGAAGTAATCTACCAAAGTTTTTTCAATATCTTTTTGTTCATATACTCTTTCCCCCTCAGCATTTTTGATTGAAAAAATCCTGTTTCGGTGTCTACGTTGAATCATGGCCTGATGAAAAAACTTCGTATTTCTTTCCCCTTCCCGGAGCCATCTTATCCGTGATTTTTGTCTCCACAAAATCTCCTCCTGCTTTCTTCTCTCTTCTAACTGACATATAAGTCGACCTTCCTCTTGGCTTGTTCCTTCATCCCGTCCTTCTAAAATAATTTTCTGCTGGAGGTCCGCCATCGCACCTTCTAGTTTCAACTTCTCCTCAAATATATTCCCGAATTCTTTCCTATTCCACTCTTTTATGTGTTTTTTCAATTCTTTGAGCTTCATCTGTACCGTATGCATCTTTCCATTGCCCCTGCAATTACTCCGCTGCCACCAACTCTCAACTTTCTTTATAAATTGGGGATCTCGAAGCCAAAAAGATTCAAAACGAAAAGGTCTTCTCCCTTTCATCTGTTTTATATCAATATCCAAACGTATGGGCCAGTGATCAGATCCAAGACAGGGGAGAATGCTGGCCTCAATAAAAACATCCCGGTTTAAAATTGACTCTGACAGTAAGAATCTATCCAACCTCGAAGCAATTTGATTTGAACCCCCTCTTCGATTGTTCCAGGTAAAAATTCCATTTGTTGTCTGAATATCAACTAGCCGCAGATCGCGAATCAAGTCATTGAATTCTTCCATGGTCTGATCTTCCCTCCTTACTCCCCCTCGTTTTTCGCCTAAGTGCCATATAACATATTACATACTTAATAGAAGTGATTTTCAAAATAAATTTACTGTAATAAACAAAACTTTCCATATAAAATTCATTAATTTATATTAAAATTATTCACATCATTTAATATGTTAGCTTAATTAAATAAATAATACTCTATCATTTGAATTGACTTGCAAAAGATGATTTACACATGTATAGTAATTCGCTTAAAATATTTATCTTTTCTAATTCGGATATGCACGTAACTTTCTTCTGTTTTCACACATATATATTATTTTTCAATGTCATTGTTTTTATGGTGATAGATTTTATCATCTTTCACAATAATTAAAAAAAATTAATGGTTTTTACTTCAGTAAGGTTATGTTTATTAGTATGATATCTTTATTACGATTGATAAAAGAAAGTTATGTAATTAAATTTAAAAGGATTATTTATATCAATTGAAAATTGGGAGGATGTTGTTTTTATATAAATATTTCAAAATATATTTTTAAATTGAAAATTTAATATTTAAAAAAAGAAATATAAAATTTATTATGGATTTAATAATAACATTTTTTACTATAGCATATTTGAGATTCTTGTTATTTTTATTATTTTATATGGTTATGAATTCTAAAGTTATAATATCTTTTGGAAGAGATCATGGACAAAATAATGAGAATATATTTTTACTAACTCAAAGAAGAATTCCAACACTTTTAATATTTAAACAAATCTCCACTAATCACATAGTGAAATATGACATTGGACAATCTCCAATATATTGTGGATAGAAATAAATTTTCATTTATAAGAAGTTGCATTTTTTCTTTAAATATCTTTAGTACACCCACATTATATCATAAATTCAAAATATTTGTTAGAATATTAACCTTCTTAACCCTTTAGCATATCAAAACTATGGTGATATGTTACTCTTTAAAGTTTTAATAAAACAATAAAATTTAAAGCAAATCAAGTACAATTATTTACATTTTTAATTTCTAATAAATCGAAATTTATTTCAATAAAACAAAATTTATATCAATATAAGTTAATCTTGATCTTAATTTATATAAAAATTCAATATATTGAATTAAATAAATAAATAATCACTTTTTTCACATATTAATTACTTAGAGTTGTTTTGCTAAGTGTGATAATAGTGACTTAAGGAAAGATATTTTTCCATTTTAAATACACATAACATTTCTCATTGCTTTCACATTGACAACTTTTCCTTTAGATAAATTGAAAAACATATATTAATTTGTATCATATTTAAATTGAAAAATATATATTAATAAGACTTATATTTAATACTAAAAGCAAAAAGTTACTAAATACATGAAGATGTGTCTTCTTGCCTTAATTTTATGAATAAGCATGTGAGTTACATAAACATCTAAATCTGCAAAGTTTTAAATAAAATTATCTTGATCATGCCCATTATTGTTATTGCAGCTTTTGCACAACACAATGTCATTTGACCTAAAAGCAAAAATCTACCATTTTTTATTTTAAACCAATAATACAATTATCAAAATCTTCAAATTTAATTATTTCATTTTCAATTTCCATCTTATTAAGAAGGAATTTTATTTAAAATTTGTCTACTTCCTCTCATCAATAAAATAAATAACAGAACTCATTTTGACATGATAGACAAGTTTTTACTAATCTAATTATTCTCATAGGATTATTTTACTATCAAATACTATTTACATAAGAAGTAGGTACTAAGCAGCAATGCTGCAGCATATTTTAATCAAAAGTAAGTATTTGGAAACATGCAATAATTTTTCCTATCATATATAATTCAAAATAAAAGAATAATAAAAGTACATGCAATAATTTTTCCTATCATATATAATTCAAAATAAAAGAATAATAAAAGTACATGCAATAATTTTTCCTATCATATATAATTCAAAATAAAAGAATAATAAAAGTAACCCATGGAAGGGTTTAGAAATGAAATAAAAATACCTTTTGATGATATCCGAAAATAAAACACAAAATGTTACGAGCTATGAACTATTCAATGCCTGATTCATTTTTTCAGTTTTAAATAAACTTTGTTGAAGTCAAGGACTGAAGTCGATCAAAAGATTCGATATCAAGGTTCAATTTAGATTCGAGTCCAAATGTTTTATCCGGTATCCAATATGCACAATTGTCAATGAAAACTCTTCTTTATAGAAATTAGGAATATGCGTATGGAGCGCTAGAAGGTAGGAGAGGGGGGTTTCCTTTCAATATATTTTGCAAAATTATAAGCTGCAGGGGAGATTTATGAGATTGTTAACATCCCTTCAGAAATGCAATGAAAGCAATAAATTATTTCCCAGTGATTGCAAACACTTAGACATATTAAATCTTACCATACTCTATGCTGGTGATCCATGAAAAGTTAATCCATGCAACTTAATTCCTGCACTAGGACAGAAATATTTCAACAGCAGCAGTTGGTGACAATAAAATCTAGATTTTCATTCCTATGATTTATACAGTTATGATATCAACATTTTTATGTTACTGTTTCTGCTCCAAGCTCTTTGAATTTGCACTCATTTTTCAAACTTTTATTCTGACTATACACATTTTGACAGATTGCTTTAAGACAAACAGACAATCATTCCACAATATAAGTCTCATGAAATCAGTAACTCATGCTCCATACATAGCTGTGAATACTTTCTATCCAAGCACAGTATCAGCTCTGATTATCATTACACTGTACAATAGCAGATTATTTCATTGAAGTTGCATTATGCATGAATGCTTTTAATTATGAACAATATTCTCATAGATTTCCACAGTAAATATATCTACTAGATAATAAGTCAACAGTTTCATCACCACAGCCTAATTTTCTGTTCCTACTTTCTTGGTTCAATTGAACTGATTAGCACAGACTATATGGTTAGAACTGATTGGTTGAATAGAACTGTGCTCCAACTATATGATTAGGGAAGCCTTGGAAACTTCGAAAAGTCAGGCCTTCTTCGCTGCAGATATGCATTTTTTCCTTCTTTTGCCTCCTCTGAACCATAGAATAATAAAGTGGCATTTCCAGACAGTTCCTGAGAAATGAACCAGAGGAAATATAGATCAGTTGAATGGTGAAGAGTATCACAATAGTCAAGTCGTGGAAACATAAACCAAATCAAATAGATTTGTGAACCTGGCTGCAAAAGCGTAATCACATAGTGAAATCATTTAAAAAGTTATTGATTGAAGATTCACAATAAGTGAAATGTCAAGCTGAAAAAAGGACGGAAAACAAAATTTTACTTGGAGACCAGCATGGCTATCATCAACTGCATTCAGTGCAGACTTGCAAATTCGAATGGCTGTAGGGCTGTTTCGCAATATTTCTCTACTCCACTTCACTGTTTCTTGTTCTAATTTGTCTAGCTGCAAGACAAGATTATCATTTTAGGAATTGACATAAAAATGACAACTATTGAGAATCTCACCTCTATGACAAGAATAAAGTATTTAAATTCATTATAGAGTAACTCAGGGCTGATTTGCCTGCCATAGGCCACCAGAATGTGGCAAGCAAATAAGGCACATCATTCAACAGAGAACTGTGTTCCATATGCCATGCAATAGCCTGCAGTACAGGGCGACATCTCAAATAGAAAGAGAGAAAAGAGGGAGAGAGCCACTAAGTCTACAAAGGCATTGCGCACCAAGAAAATGATCAGTTTCCAAGTAGGCCATATATAATTGACATGATATGTTCATGTGTTTCAAAAGGATGTAGATCCCTTGCCCCTTGAGGCATAAATCCATATTTTAGCCTTCCTAGCTTTCATATGACAAGATCTTTACCGTACCTGCACATTGCATCAGCAGATCAAATCAGCCTTTGTCCAAGAACTTCAACTTTTCAGAAGATCATATCTATAGGAGAAGGATGCCTTCATGAGAGCATGTTGGACACACCTTCTGAGGAATACCATATTTGTGGCATATCAGACATATTCCAAGGAATAACATCATTGAAATTCATGTGTAATGAGGTAGCTTACTCCATAAGGTAAGTCAAGAATACACTTGCAGACATTTGCGACTTTGCTTGGAGAACAAACAAGTTCATATTTGACTTGTTCTAGGCACGTTTTCCAAGATACGGTTTGAGACAAGTCAGTCCTAGATGAGAGTGCTGCTGTCACTGCTGTTTTTGGTGTTCGAGCGCTGCTTTTTGGGTTTTCTTTCAATGAGATAAGGCTACTACTGTGTACTAGCTTTCATGTAGGCACTGTCCTCCTTGCATGTTTATTGCTGTCTGTTTCTGTGGCCTATTTTCAGCAGTAAGCGTGCTCCATTTGAGAGTTATTTCCATCCTGCTAGGCACTGCTGTAGATGATACTGTGAGCCTATTTATAACCTGATTTTAAGAAGAGAAGGGAATAGATCTTGCTGCCAAATTTATCTTGTCTTTGTAAATACAATGTGTCCAAGAATAGTGGAGGGTGCTGATTCCAAGTGGTGATTGCTGTCAAAGTCAGAGCTGTCTTCTGTGCAAAATTCAGAAAGCAGACAACTTGATGTAGGTCGATACAAATGGGATGTTATTTTTAACGCTGGTAACTCTACCCTCAACAGCACGAGGACACTTGTTAAAAAGTGTTGCTTTTATCTCCAAATCAACATGTATGGCACTGTTTTTTGATGCTTTTGTACCTGATTTTTGCAGCTAGAAGGTTGTCCACTTTGGCCTGATTTAGACCAGTTTTGATTTCTGTACTCAATCTCAGCATGTACATCTAGCAGATGCAGCACCGCCATAGAGGCAATCTTGAAACCCATTTTATGCCGAATTCAGTCAGCACATGGGACACCCTGTTTTGAGGGGTTACTTCCCGCTAAGAGGGAAATGTCGTGTGTTTAATTTGACTTGCTTTTTAAGATAATATTATTATATTAATGTCCAAGAAATGACCACAAAAGTAGGTTAAGGGGACTGTTGAGTACAATGATGTCAATACAAGCAGGAGTACCAAAAGGACTCCTATATAAAGGACAAGAAATAAAGTAGAAAATATAATGTTTATATGCTAAAACATGGAAAACCCTTGACTCCAAGTGTGGGCTGCCACAAAAGGGAGCCATTTACTAGGTCATGATCCATTAGATCTGGATGTATCTCTCCTAACACTCAAGACCAAATGACTAAAACTCAAAATAGAATGGTACCCCAAGGGAGAGTTGGGAGGAGATCTGGACCCTCTGTTGTGCTACTTCCAAGAAGTAACCCACCACTAGTGTCTAGGTGACATCAGTTGCCTACTGGTAAGAGATCTGGTCTAGAGATGTCTCTGAGGTCTCTAGGGAAGGGGAATGGTTCCTTGGTTCTGCACCGATTTGGAGTTCGAGGCAAAGTTTGTTGATTGGAGTAGAGAAGCAAGGCTTCTGCTTGCCTAGGTGCTGCGACTAGCAAAGGGACCCACAAGACAACCACTTTAGCAAAATATTTATTTATTTAACTATTTCCTAAAGTTGGACTTAGAAAAAAGTTTAAAATCTTAAGTTAACTTATGGTTTAATCTCAGCACTTCATCAATATCTAATCTCAGTCATTGAGAGTGAAGGAGGGGCTTAGGTCAAAACTATAAGAGGAGATAGAGCGAGGAAGTGGCCAATCAGTTGGGCACAAGTAGTGTGTCAGATAAGCAAAGGGAGAGACTATGGTCTCAGCAGATCACAGAGCTTCAGCGACTAACAAGGAGATCGAGTGAGGATCGAGCTGCTCTTACAACCTCAGCACAGTTATTCCACTCGCACATGTGCATAGGAAGAGAGATCCACAACTCGCATGTGTGCACAAATAGGCAAATCTATGTGGTTGTACGACAGATCGAGTGCGTAGTATCGAGATTAATTTATCTTGGGAGCTAATCAGTGTTTTCCTATAGATAAACGGAAATTTTCCCTTGCTGTAAATTTTTGAAGATTATCCTTTGCTGAAGATAATAAAAGACACAAAATTGCAACTTTTCCCCAGAGTTGGGGTTTACGGAGTATATCTTGTGTTCTATGTGTTGAATGTGTTTGTCTTCTTATTTTTTATTTCCTTCATGCATGCTAAGTTAGAAAAATCAGCATATTTGCAATTTAAGATTCTGGAACAACAATTGTTTGTATTTTTGGTTTTTACACTTAAAAACTGGTGAATCAATCATTGGGTTTTAAGGAAATCTAACATGGTATCAGAGCATATCCTCTGATTGAAGACCAACATAGTTCTTTTCTTCATGAGCAGGTTTTGTGATTCGGAGGGAGTGAGTTTATCAAATCGATTTGACCACTAGGGTTTCTGGACAATGCGATTTGGCAGTATGGCGTATAAGGGTCTTAGATTTGAGGGCAAATTGGACAAAGCGTCCAAGTTCTGTTCATGGCATGAGAGGATAGCAGTGGTGCTGGAGGAGCAAGGGGTATGGGAGTTTGTTGATAATGTCCCAGTTGCACCCACTGACCCTTAGTAGTTGGCTCAGCATAACAAGAAGGATGCCAAGGCAAGAAGAATCATCTTGGAGGGAGTCAAAGACCACATTATTCCTCACTTGACTGGGAAGAAGACAACCAAAGCCATGTGGACAACCATCATTGGTCTCTATCAGGGTTCGAGGGAGGCCAGGAAGATGGTGTTGAAGGACAAGCTCAGGAACATTAAAATGTCAAAGTTAGATTCTGAGGTGTATTACCTCACTAAATTTACCAAAGTGAGGGAAGAGTTGGCTAGTGTGGGCGATAATTCCAGATAGAGATTTGGTGAATTTTGCCCTTTTGGGTTTCACCAATTCGTGCAAGCATTCACAAATGAGATATGTGCTTGAGAAAAGCTTCAAATTGGGAGTGATTATGGGGTCATTGTGTCCAAGAGGAGATTCACAAACAAGCTCAATCTAGGTCACATGTTAACATTGAGGAAGATGAAGAAAATTTATCCCTAGCCAGCAAAAGGGGTGTGTTGTAGCTTTTTCTATCTCCTGTCACACAATTGCTTTCAGAAGATATAGAAGCCTCCTAGAGACAACCTCTAGGTTGATAGGAGACCAATGCCTAGGGCATTCGAGAGGAGTGCTTTTGAAGATTATCTAAAGGCTTTCTGTTGCACTCCATATGTCACATAATTGGTTCAATAGCCCTTCGCCAAGGTAAACTCAAGAAAACACATAGATCAAAATAAACATTGGTAGATATGGCTAATCTCAAAGAGAAATGTGTTGGTTTTGGTGGCCGACACACAACAATACACAGTTTAACATTGTTATTGTAGTATAGATGAACAAGAGGAAGGAAAGGAGGGAAATCGATGCAGAGGGCTGGACATAACACAAAATCCTAAGCAACAATCTCCAATAGAAATATGGAAGAGTGAGGAGGTGAAAATGTAGAAAAAGTGGAGCATGAATTAAGGTCTCAAGCTCTATGCCTCATGAATACATTTGTCACCAATTAGCATAAGTAAATATGTGCTTACATACAGGTACTGTAGGCTATCAAATAACACAAGTAAATCCATGATTACACAAGTACTACAGGCTATCAAATAACACAAGTAAATTTGTGTTTACACAGGTACTTCTCACTACTTAGCAGCATACATACAACCATGAGAGAGTGAAACTGGCAGCTTCATAACACAATTTTAGAAGAGGAAAGACATACATGAAATGATATACAAAGGGGAAAACATACTGTGCATTGCTCCGATTGGAATCAACCAAATTGCTTCATTAATCTTTGAAGATGGAGTCCAAATCACTAGTCCATTACATTTAACAATTGTATATGCCCGAGCACCTTATGAACAAGCAAATTGAACCAAAGTGGAACCACTCTCTCTACAAACAGAGCTCAAAACTTGCAAAAGCAGAATTCGGGCCTCTAGAATGCAGAAATTGGGAACCTCGTTTAAGTGTTTCTTCCCTCTATTTATAAGGAGAGGGGGAGATTTGAACAACAGTTACAAAATATCTCAGCCGAGCTCCAACTGTCTAATCGACTAGCTGTCTCGGCGTGTGAAGGTTTTGCTGCCCAAAATGATTACAATCGGATTTGATTTGTTCTTGAAAATGCAAAAATTATAGAATAATAGACATAAAGAAAACTGAATGATGGTTGAGGAAAATATCTCCCTGCCATTCCTATGATGGCCTCCGATTAGGCCACGTCTTTGCCATGATGTTCCTCTTTAGTTGTTCGATCGGTTCACCTGTCGCTTTCGCCTTAACTACTTGAATTCCCCACTCTTTGGAGTTGGGAGCGATCAACTATCGGTTGCTTGCCACAATGCAGAAACAAAGATTGACCTGGCAGTCTTTCATTGCCTGACTGCGTGGAGCTCCATGCTGAGAAATTAATTCTCAGGTGACCTGCACACTGCTTCCTAAGTCCCATACCTCCATTTACTCACTGAAGACGTGCGTCGGAGCACAGAGATGGCTTGTATCACCTCAAGGCAGACCCAACACTCTTTCCTGCAGATCGTGGTCCTTTCTACCTTGACCCAACGATCTTTGACAGTCGCCATTACTCTTGAGACCAACTCCTCTGTTCCCACATTCAATCTTGCAGTTGCCGACCCATATGCCTTTAACTCTTTGTACTGTGCTTATCAGAGAAATTCCATATCGCAATTTTCACAGTGGTGCAGTATTCTAATCTTCCGATTGCCGACCTCCAATATGATGAGCTCCTTCCGCTTAGCCCTTCCCGCATTTCTCACCATAGGACCGAGGGTCGTGACCTGCCGCTTAGCCTTGAGTTGCTAGAGCGTTTTTGTTCCTGCCGGGGGCTATTTTTCCTTCGTTAAGTGCTCAGCGCCCTTGGTTCTTTGAGTCTTTGCGACTGTGGTGCCAGCCCAATATCGAAGCCCCCTTATCGGAACTTTTTCAAGTATCAAGTGTTACAAAGTGCCGACATCCTCAACCTCCGATATGCCAACCTCTGATATGACGTCATCGCTCCACGTGGCACCTCATGAGTGGTGACATGTGTCACCCAAATTTGTCCCCTTAGGCCCCCTCAAAACGCCAAAACTGCCTGCCACGTGTCCTTCCGTACCACCACGTCATACTAACATCAGATGCCACTGTAGCTTATCAAGACCAATCATATGCCACCATGTGTCTTGCTAGAGGAGAGAGAAAAGGGTTTGCCCACCTTTGGTTTTGCGATGAAATCCTTTGTTAATCCTTTGTCGGCATTCCTGGCAGTTTTTAACACTATCGACATATATGCATATCGCAACTTTTTAAAGGTTGTCATCTTAAGAAGTTCCAATTCGTTGACCTTTCGATGTGTCGATGCTCCGATATTCAGGACCTCCGATATGCGATCGCCGATATGCCTGATGCTCTGATGTTGCGATCGCTGATATCCCTGATGCTTGATGTTGCGATCGTCGATATTGTTGATGCTCTAATGTTGTGATCGCTGATATGGTTGATGCTCTAATGTTGCGATTGTCGATATCTCTGGACCTTCGATATGCGATCTCCGATATATCAGACCTCCGATATTCCTTCCTAAGGCTTCAATCCTTGAACTTCAGCATACCATATCTTTTGATCCAGGAGTCCATTTTTGGACTTCCACATATCGTTGGAAAGCTTGTTCAAAGCACTTTCCAATGGAGAGGGTCCGATTTAGGTTTTCAGTCCTTCGCTACTTGGAAAATGACTAGAAACTTCTCTGCTCATTTACTCTTTAGACAACTGGAAACACATTTTGTAGTAAGTGACAACATTGGCTCCAATTGGGGACAGTGCCTTGCTGGCAAGGTGCTGAGAACCTGCAAACTAGTAGCCTTCACCATTGGGCATGGAGTAAAAAATATATCAAACCTATAAAACCAGAAAATCTCCATGGAACTTTATTTGTTGGGAGTCCTTTCCTCATAAAACTGAAATGCAAAACTACAAACTCTAAAAACTGGAAATTAAACACTCACATAGTGAGCTTATTTATATACAACTCTTGCTTAGGCATAGGGCTCAATTCACCCAAGTGAGGTCAACCTTCCAATGATACCAGCCCAGCATCTGAGTACTAGACCTTATTCCATTGTTCTCTTGGAAATCAACAACTAAAACAGGCATGCACCACTGCCCCCAAACTAATATTTGACGCTCAACTCTTTTAATCTCCTCCATGAACCTTCTAATTGGGCTTGGAATTGATATATATTGTTGCAGGCCAAGGAAAGAGGTTTACAATAAGACTCAAATAGTGGAGTTGCCAACATGAGAATTTCTGAATCTACATATCAGAAATATTACTACAATCACTGGTTTATCATCTCCTACTTGTTCTTTACAGTCAACAAGTTATTTAATTACTTAAACAACGATGAAAACACTATTGCAGCCTACACATACATACAGATCATGAACTAAAATAAACCAAGACAATCACACAAGGGGCACCGTTATTTTTTGACAATCGTCCCCGAAAAAACCCAATTCGGGAAAACCGATGCAGCATATAGAGGGTTTGTATTGTTAAGCAGATTTCGGAATACAACTAAGGTGCCAAATTCGGCTCACCCAGTAGAGAATAAACCTGGCAGAAGTACCTCTATCCGGAGACAGATATTTTGGCAATCCAGCAACTGGATGATCAAACCCCACTGATGACAATTGTTGTTCCCAGTGCTGGGCAGCGATGGCTGCTTCAAGCTCTGAGCTAGAACTGTGTCACCTCCTCTAGGAGCTGCGTCACCCTCTCAATGAGCCTCCCTTGCTCAGAAATCGATATGCAGCACTGTTGCTCTCTCTACCCCACAAAAAACCCCAGCACTGCCTCTAAGGAACTGCGTCAGCCCTCTAGCTTCTGCATCACCCTCTCTGGAGCTGCGCTATCTCTCCTGCTGCTGCTTTGCTTCTCTGCTATGTATCCTCAGCCTTGGACTGAAGTCCCTCTGCCTAACTTCCCCTCTCACAGCAACTCAGATCACTTAGCTCGACTTTCTCAACAAACCACGCCCCAGAAAAATTGAACTCTTTGATCTCTTGGTGTATCTCCAATTGACCCTTAAGCTTCCTCTTATAATTTTCTTGTTGATGAATCAATGACCGTGATCTAATCTCTAATCAATGGCTAAGATTAAAACAGGCTTGATCCTCGTCACTTAGAACCTTCTCGCCCATATTTTTATTAATACACATTAATATTTTTATTTTCCTAAGTCTAGTCTTAGGAACTCATTAAAAATATTAATTATTTTAATAACTTCCCATCCGGGTGGAATTTCTCCAAACGATTTCAGGGTTCTGGAGATCCCATGTGTTCTAGCCCATCCACCAAATTTCGGAGCTAGAGCACATCCGATGCTACCCAAAATCAACACTCCCTCTTAGCGAGGAATGTGCTCTAACAATATTCCCAACTAGAAGCATCACACTGATCCACTGCATCGATCCTCTGTGCTACTAATGCTTGGTCTGTTGCCCTTCATCCATTGCATTGTTGCTTCCTGTACTGTTGCCCATGACTCTGCCATTGCCACTGCTGCATCTGTACTACATCTCCCTCTCAACATGTTGCATCATGCTACCCATAGCACTGCCACTGCTAACTGCTGCACTGCAACTCAGCTGCTGAGAAGTAAGCAACTAAAAACTCACCCAAACTCTGACATCCTAGTCAGTATGGATGTCTTGTGATCCTGAAGCTACCTCTGCTGTTAATATGTGATGACCCTCTGCTGCTACAAACTGCTTTGTGCCTCTCACACTGCTACAACATCCACTGTGCTGCCCCAGGCTCTGGCACTCTAGCTCTGCCACTATTGCTCCATCACACCTTGCACCAACTGACACCCGTCTTCTACTACTATCGTTAAGGGCTCCCGTAGTCGTATGTGATCCAAGAGTTTGGGCACCTCAAGGATCTTGCCCCTATGTAGTCCTCTCGACTACAACTCCATGTCGCCCCACCTTTTCTCCATAGGTGCATGAGCACTCATGGCACAATTGTCATCCTCGCCTTCCTTGTCCGCTTTCGCTCGAGCAACCTTCGATTCAGAAGCTTCCCCCTTTGCCTTCTTCCAGGGGAACTGAGTGGCATAATGTCCCAGTTCCCCACAATTGAAGCATCTGACCTTGGTGATGTCCTTCTTATTTCTCTTCAGCTGTGCTTACTGTCCCCACAATGCGAGAGTTGCATCCTCCTCCTCCTTCTTGACCTGGGTTCCCTTACCGCTACTCCCTGTCTTTGTCATCCTCCTGAGCTCTTCTTGTCGAAGAGATACACACATCTCCTCCCAATTGGGGAGAGTCGCTCTGCCCAAGATACTTTGGACAAAAGTCTCCCAGTCCTCGGTGACTGCATTTAGGGCAGTCCTGACCATGAACTCAGGATCTGGTGTAGACCCCACGGAAGTCAACTAGTCACGAATCCCTTGCAACCTAAGAAGGAAGGGATCAATCTCCTCTCCTTTCTGCATCTGGTACTGTTTCAGCTAATTTTCTAATAGCATCTTCTGTTGGACAGAAGATCCCTGATACAAGGTGGCCAACGCCTCCCACATCTCCCTTGTTGTGTTCTTCTCAACAATGTGTGGTACTACATGACCTTTGACCCCATCTAGGATCATGCACTTGGCCTTAGCTTGGGCCTCCTCATACTTCTTCAACGGATCAGCGTCGGTCAACTCAACAACTACCTTCAAGGCATAGCCTTTGATGTGATCTTTGTCCAGGATTGCTAAGATCCTGGCCTTCCAGATGACAAAATTGGATGCTCCATCCAATCTGTCCTGATCCCTCAACCCATTCATTGCCATATTTGCTCAAAGATAGGATTGGTTCTTCTCTCCCTCTCTTGATGTCAATCTAGCAAGACTTGGATTTGGATTTCTTTGGAGCTAGAAATCCTCTAAGGAACAAGCTCCTCTAGACACCCTTTGAGTCTTGATTTCCTTCATGGAAATCCTCCAGCCAAATGTCAAATCACTTCCTCTTCAATCCTCCTCTGCTGTTGCAACCCAGATCTAGATTTCTTTTGACTAGAAATTTGTCAAGGCAGTCATTCCCTCTACCTCGACTCTGTCTCCATAGCACTGTTCTGCACCAATTAGAAACAGTGTCCCACCAGCTCCTCAAATCGAATCTGCTCTTCTTCCTCAACCCAACAACTGATTGTTTCGAACCTCTCAGGCTCTGCGCTAGCCCAGAGCGCTGACGCAATCACTACGTGGGCTCCTCTCTGGCTCTGTGTCACCCTCTGCATGCTCGAAGTGCTGACGCAGGCACTGCGTGAGCCTCTGCATCACACTTGCAGCTGCTCCTCTGCCTCTGAAACAACACTATCACTCGGGACAGCTGCTTCTTTGCAACGAATTCTCTGGATTTCTCGGCTGGCGTCTTCCGTCTCCTATGATCTGCAATGCTCTGATACCATGTGAGAATTTCTGAATCTACACATCAGAAATCCTACTGCAATCACTGGTTTATCATCTCCTACTTGTTCTTTACATTCAACAAGTTATTCAATTATATAAACAACAATGAAAACACTATTGTATCCTCACATACATACATATCATGAACTAAAATAAACTGAGACAATCACACAAGGGACACCGTTATTTTTGGACAATCGTCCCCAAAAATACCCAATTCGGGAAAACCAGTGCAACATATAGAGGGTTTGTATTATTACGCAGATTTTTGCATACAACTAGGGTGCCAAATCCGTCTCACCCAACAAAGAATAAACTTGGCAGAAGTACCTCTATCTGGAGACAGATATTTTGGCAATCCAACAACTGGATGATCAAACCCCACAGATGACAACTAATGTTCTCATTGTTGGGCAGCGATGGATGCTCCAAGCTCTATACTAGAACTGTGTCACCTCCTCTAGGAGCCCCGTCACCCTGTCAATGAGCCTCCCTTGCTCAGAAGTCGATATGCTGAACTACTGCTCTCTCTGCCCCACAGAAAACCCCAACAGTGCCTCTAAGGAACTGCATCAGCCCCTCTAACTTTTGCGTCACCCTCTCTGGAGTTACGTTGTCTCTCCTGTTGCTGCTTTGCCTCTCTGTTATGTATCCTCGGCCTTGGACTGAAGTCCCTCTGCCGAACTGCCCCTCTCACTGCAACTCAGATCACTTAGCTCGACTTTCTCAGCAAACCACGCCCTAGAAAAATCGAATGCTTTGATCTCTTAATGTATCTCCAACTAACCCTCAAGCCTCCTCTTATACTTTTCCTGTTGATGAATCAACAGCCATGATCTAATCTTTAATCAACAACTAAGATTAAACAGGCTTGATACTCGTCACTTAGAACCTTCTCACCCATATTTTTATTAATACACATTAATATTTTTATTTCCCTAAGTTTAGACTTAGGAACTCATTAAAAATATTAATTATTTTATTACTCCTCATCCGAGTGGAATTTCTCCAAATGATTTTTGGGTTCTGGAGATCTCATGTGTTCTAGCCTCTCCATCAAATTTCGAAGCTAGAGCACATCCATTGCTACCCAAAATCAACAACCAAGGTGAGAGATCTTCAACCTACACTTCCCTTGCTCACCCGACAGAGGGAATGTAAAAATTGTCATACCTAGGAAAAAATATTATGATTCGTTCCCCGACAACGACACCAAAAAGATGTAGATTTTTCTATCTCCTGTCACACAATTGCTTTCAGAAGATATAAAAGCCTCCTAGAGACAGCCTCTGGGTTGATAGGAGACCAATGCCTAGGGCATCTAAGAGGAGTTCTTTTGAAGATTATTTAAAGGCTTTCTGCTACACTCCATATGTCACGTAATTGGTTCAATAGCCCTTTGCCAAGGTAAACTCAAGCAAACACATAAATTGAAATAAACACTGGTAGATATGGCTAATCTCAAAGAGAAATGTGTTGGTTCTGGTGGCCGACACACAACAATACACAATTTAACATTGTTATTGTAGTATAGATGAACAGGAGGAAGGAAAGGAGGGAAATCAATGTAGAGGGTTGGACATAACACAAAAACCTAAACAACAATTTCTAGCAAAAATATGGAAGAGTGAGGAGGTGAAAATGCAGAAAAAGTGGAGCGTGAATTAGGGTATCAAGCTCTATGCCTCATGAATACATTTGTCACCAATAAGCATAAGTAAATATGTACTTACATACAGGTACTATAGGCTATCAAATAACACAAATAAATCTGTGATTACACAGGTATTACAGGCTATCCAATAACACAAGTAAATCTGTGTTTACAAAGGTAGTTCTCACTACTTAGCAACGTACATAAAACCATGAGAGAGTGAAACCGGCAGCTTCATAACACAATTTTAGAAGAGGAAAAACATACATGAAATGATATACAAAGGGGAAAACATACTACGCATTTCTCTGATTGGAATCACCCAAACTGCTTCATTAATCTTTGAAGATGGAATCCAAATCTCTAGTCCATTACATTTAACAATTGTATATGCTCGAGCACCTTATGAACAAGCAAATTGAACCAAAGTGGAACCACTCTCTTTGCAAACAGAGCTCAAAACTTGCAAAAGCAGAATTTGGGCCTCTAGAATGCAGAAATTGGGAACCTCGTTTAAGTGTTTCTTCCCTCTATTTATAAGGAGAGGGGGAGATTTGAAAAACAGTTACAAAATATCTCAGCCGAGCTCCAACTGTCTAATCGACTAGCTGTCTCGACGTGTGAAGGTTTTGTTGCCCAAAATGATTACAATCGGATTTGATTCCGTTCTTGAAAATGCAAAAATTACAAAATAATAGACATAAAGAAAACTAAATGATGGTTGAGGAAAATATCTCCCTACCATTCCTGTGATGGCCTCTGATCAAGCCACGTCTTTTCCCTGATGATGCAGGAGCATCGGGATTAGCCAACAATGTGAAAACTTGTTCACATGTTGTGGCTAAACAGGTTGAAATTCATTGACTAATGGGTCAAAACCAGTTTTTACTGAGAGGGTTGGATCTCTCAAGCAATTTGTTATAATTCATTATTGTAATAAGTTAGAGATTGTCTTATTTTAGATTGAGAGATAGAGTTGTTTACATAGGTGTGAGGGAGAGCTAGGAAATAGAAGATTGTTGTTAGATCTATCAAGAATAGAGATTTGTTATTAGATATTGTTAGAGAAATATTCGAGTGATAAAAGAGAGGAAAAATGTAATGAGCGGGAGGAGAGGATTGCTGAGTGGAGAGAGAGCATAGAGCGAGGTTTGGAATGCATTTGTGAGACAAAGGTCTTTTTTTCCCTGTGTAATCTGGCCTAAGGCCAAGACTTTGTATTATTTATTTGTAATAAAACAGTGTTGCGTGTAGATGTTTTGAACAGCGTGTGAAGACCTCGAATGTTTGGTTTTCCTTTTAAATCCATGCAACATCAATGCAGGCCTGTGTATTTCATGTTTCTTTAAGAGAATTGTCGCATAAAAGGATTGATTGGTGAGCGCAATCCTTCATTCTGGTTCTGCAAGGCAAATACCCAAAATAGCCTAAGTATCGGGCTAAAACACGTTTAAACGAAGAATCCAGACCTTAAGCGGTTATAGAGTGGAGTTTTATTGCCATCAGGTCCATGGAACCCAATCGCATTAGGCCTTTGCATTTTTCCTTGTCGCATCGCCGAAAGTCATTAACAAGTGCGATTGCCGATATATATATCGCATCGACATATCGAGGCGGGGTTTATATATATATTAAAGTGGCCATTGTAAATCGTTGATAGCGATAGCGATATTGCATCGGACCAAAGGAAAAGCGCCGATATAAGAAGCCTTGTGTTGACCGATCGCCGATACTGCAATTGGATCTTGACCGTCTGATTGATCAGATTTGGATCTGCAGTAAAAGCCATATAACTGTGTAAAAGGTGAAAAATCGCAATTTTAATGTTTTGAAGGGTCTTTTGGATCCCGAAAAGTGAAAACCATTGTTTTTCAAAGGTTTTGGGTTCCGATAGTTAAGAGGGCTCATATTTGTGTGGAAAGGGGTGATTGTGGGTTTTATTAAACCATTGTTTTTGCTGCATCATTTTTGGTATCAGAGCAGAAGCAAGAGCTGTTTACAATGAAGATGCTGCCGAGGAGAGGTATTGGTCGAGGAAGACCAGAAGCAAATGCAATTTTGCTGGAAGAGGTACGAAGTTTGCGTGCACGAATGGAGACAATGGAGACAGCCCAAAGAAGAGCACCTAATGATGGAGCTGAGAGCTCTTCAGAAGAATCTGTTGCGGATGTGGGAGAAATAGAGGAAGACAATGAAACTGCCAAAGTCCTCAAGATGTTGGCAAAAGTAGGAAGCAAACCCAAGATGGAGATCCCTATGTATGAAGGGAGCCTGAATGTAGAGGAGCTTATGGATTGGATCAGATCCATAGATCAGTACTTTGACTATGAAGAGGTTGAGGAGAATAAGATGGTGAAGTTTGCAGTCACCAGGTTGAGGGGTCATGTAGCCATCTGGTGGGACAAGGTACAAACATCAAGAACGAGGAAAGGGAAATCTAAGATCAAGCAGTGGGACAAAATGGTAAGTAAACTGAAAGCCAAGTTTTTGCCTAAAGACTATCATCTGAATCTTTTTAAGCAATTGCAAAATTTAAAACAGAAAGGAATGTCTGTTAAGGAGTATACGGAAGAATTCTATAGATTAAGTATTAGAGCAGGGCATGTAGAAGATGATGTTGAAAAGATAGCTAGATATATAAATGGGTTAAGGTATGAGATACAAGATGAGATTAGCTTGTTAAGTCTAAAAACTGTTGAGGATGCCTATCAAGCAAGTCTGAAGGCGGAGGAGAAAATATTGAGGAAATAGAGTCAAAGGAATAGAGGAAAAGGCTCAGCCAGAGGTAGAGGAACTCCCAGACCCAGAGGACCACAACATCAGCATGAAGCAAGAAGCTCAAGTGGCAGACCACCATAGAGGGGTGAATCTAGCAGAGGAAGATTCATGCCCAGAGGAAGAGGGCGAGGAAGAGATGTTAGGTGTTATACCTATGGAGAATGGGGACACATGTCGTGGGACCAGTGTTGAAAATATCAGTACCGGAAAAATATCGGCGAGGGTCCAGAAAATATCTTATCGGCAATATCGGTGAAAATATTGGCAAAATATCGGCAAATATCGGCAAGCATAAAAAATGTATAATATATTCATTTTTTTCAGATTTTTAAACATATAAAGCAATAACAACATGAAATAAACACATTGGCACATAAATATGAAGAAAGCACTAATATATATGATGTCAAATAGAAATGATACATGAAAGGCGATACTAAATCCTGTTGATCCCTGATAATTGTCCATTCAAGGACTCAAATGTGGAGAACCAATACAAAATAACATCACATATATAAAAGTATCTCATCATCATGAGTTCTATGTAGCATAACAAATAAAACTAGCAGCTATCTATCTGAAATCACTGCCCTCTCCCCCTTTTACGGGAAAACATGATGGGCTGTTTGCCAGGCCTGCCCCTAGTAGTTTAAGGCCCTGACCCTGCCTCTACACCTAATGTCAAATAATGAGTGCTAGGTATGGAGCTGTGCTCTCCATATATCTATAGCAGATGGTGTTGATGCTGATGCTCCCACAATGTCCTCCTCCTCCTCCGAGTCCTCCTCTTGTTGCCCCTGTTCTAATGGATCATCTAGCTCTGACCATGAAGGTGACTCCTCCAAGATGGGCTCCTCAGACTCCACCCTCCACTGAGACAATACATCAATATTGTCTAAGAAAATGGCATCTGGATCCATTGGTGCTTCTATTTGCCTCACTTGAAGTCGGATGTTGTAATTCACATACACTAAAATTCTAAATCAATGTTACTTGGGAGCGGGAGCGGAAGCGGGGAGCGGGAGCGGAAGCAGGAGCGGGAGCGACCATTTTCAGAAGCTCCCGGTTTGGGAGCGAATCCCAGAGCGATTTTTTAAAAATATATATATTTTTTATATTTTTTAATTTTTGATACATATATGTCAACAAAAACATGTAGAATGATGAAATAGACATAAAAAACATAAAAAAACATAAATTGATCATTGAACCATATCACATCAATCATCTAGAAATTATAATCGTCATCAACCTTAGTAAAATTAAAATACATATTACAACTGCAACATATTGAGTCTTATAAATCATGATTCATCAAATTCAATATTAAAGTTTCAACTTCAAGCTTTCAGAATTGAAAATTCAATAACATTTATCATCATTGATCACCAAAGTAACAAGTTGTACTTGTAAGCCAAGTTTAACCATTACAAGAAGTAATATCGAAGATATTTCTAAGTCCTAACTTCTAACTGTTAACATGATATGAAATGTTAAAAATTTATAAAATGAAACATGAATAATGAGATGAAATGAAACAACTTTAGTCTTTCACAAAGCATCATATTCATAATTCACAATCATTACCAATGAGTTATAATTGCCAAGGCCCAACTTCAAACTTCAAATTTTCATTGTCACAGTGATATAATGTTTACAAAAAATATCATAATGTCATAATGATATGAAAGAGTCAAGAGTCAAGAGTCAAGGACTCAAAACTCAACAGTTATGAAAACTAAAGTCTAATAGAAACTAAAAAAGACAAGTAAACTGTAAATCTGCAAGTGGCCCTTGCCACGAGAGTCTCCAGGAGTATAAGTAGGTCGTGGTGGTCTTCTAGGAGTCTCCCGCATAGACCGACGACCAGAACTAGAGCCTCCACACGAGGGTGTCGATGGAGGTGGCGACAGCAATGGAACAAGACTCGGGCCCCGAGAACTGCTACTGGATGGTGGAGGTGGAGGTGGCATGGCTGCTGCAGCTGCTTCAGCTTCATCCCGTACAAGCTCCTCTTCTAGTTCTTCCATATGTACAATGCCATCCTCCAAATTGTCGTCCTCAGGGTGATTGTCCCAAATTTTATATGTGGGATCTTCATTAGCCCGATCACAGTAATGGCTCAACAACCTCAAATTGTAGTGCACATAAACCAAGCTTTCTGCTCGGTTTTCGTTGAGCCTGTTTCTTTTCACATTATGTATATAACTGTAGGTGCTCCAACACCTCTCTGCAGAAGAAGAATTTACAACCTGTGAAAGAACTTTTTTTGCCAATTTTGGCAAAAGTCCGTGGCCGCCATATGTTTCCCACCATGTGAGAGAATCAAATTTATCTTTGTCGTCCATTGCATGGAAGTTACCATACAAACCACTGCCAGTGAAGTATCTGCCTATTTCAAGGTGCACAGCTGCACATTCCTCCCTGTCAGGCACCAACTTTTCTAATGCTTCCAGATATCCTCTAGTTACCTCTCGATCTAAATGGGGTTTGGTCCTAACACCACCCCCTGCTGCAGGTTTGCCCAACCAAGAATCTGAGTAGTATTTTGGCGTAAGGATATACGCCAAGCAATGTAGTGGAAGGTTAAGCCTATTCCACCATTCACACACACAATCGTGAATCAGTTTGTACAAGTCGGGATCTCTGTTATGAACAATGTCTTTTATTTCCCCCAACATGGTATCCATTTGCTCATACACCTCGCCAATCACTGGTTTGTCTGTATCTGCAAACCGAATCATATTATAAATTGGCTTGGTGAAATCCAATACCTGTCTCACAGTTGTCCAAAACTGCCCATCAAGAGCGGCCTCCTCCACCGTTTCAAAACCTGCAATGTCAGCTACATTTGTAGCCCTTTCCTTTAACACCTGCCAATGTGGACTTGATACCATGCTAGCTAATGCCTCTCTTACCTTCAAAAGGCGCCTGAAGGTGAGGTAATAGCTACCAAATCTAGTCCTCGCAATCTTCAGCAACTCCAATCTCGAGTGACTGCGGAAAAGGCCATGGGTATTGCTATGATTTGTAATAAATTTTATCATTTTTTTTCCTTTCTTGTACAAATCACCAATCCATTGGTATTGTTCATTTTTGTTTTTGACAATATCATGCAACAGAAGGTTCAATGTGTGAACCAAACATCCAGACCAAAATATGTTCGGGTATTTATCCTCAATAATTGCTCCCGCTGCCTTACAATTAGGAGCATTATCAGTGATGACTTGGATGACATTGTATGGGCCAATACGCTCAATTATTTCAAGCAATGCTTCTGCAATGTTGATAGCAGTCTTGAACTTGTCTGAGTAATCATGTGCAGCTAGAAATATGGGACCACTTCGGGACACAGCAAGAACACTTATCAATGGCTTGCCTTTTACATTTGTCCATCCATCAGATACAATGGACACCCCATTGTCAGTCCAAGAACTTGTCATTTTATTCAAAGAATGTGATATTTTTGCTTTTTCATGATCAAGGCCAACAGTTCTTGCCTTGTCATACCCAGGGCTCTTGTATCCTTTAGGGGCATCATTTATGGCAGAAACCATTTCGTGCCAATAAGGTGAGCGTAGAACATTGAATGGTATCCCACATGCATAGAGGAACCTGTAAACTTTTGAATCCACATCATTCCTACACCCCTCATCAAGGAAATCTGATATGGTTCTACGGCGTAAAGATGATGACCCTGTGCCTCCATGTCCATATCCACTGCCTTGGGAGGATGCTGAAGGAGTTCTTTGTGAGCTTGGTTCAAAGAAACCCCTTGATCTTTTTGCTCTGTATTGGGCGTCCTCCTCTTCCTTTATGTATTTGGCTCTATCTGCTGTTGACACCGCTGCACAAGTTTTGATTCCTATTTGTTTCTCTCCATCCCATGGCCTTTTCCCGCAGAGGTGTCTTCTAGCACGGGTGTATGAGCCTGTGTAATCAGTGTTGCAATGGGGGCAATGAAATTTAGTGGTTCCACCCCCTCTCCCTGTTTCAGCCCTGTGAACATATTTCCACAATGGAGTTTGGTCTTGTTTAGTTTTTTGACCCTCATGTTCACCCTCCTCCACATCCTCCTCACTGGGGTTTTCACCCATTTGACTTCCTCCGGCCTCTTCATCCACCTCTTCAGTTTCAGGCCCCCTCCGTTTCCTACTCTCCACCACCATAATAACCAGAAAAGGGACCAGGAAGAGGAAAATGCCAATAAATATCCCCAGGTCCATCGTGTTTGATGTTTGTAGGGTTTGAGTCTTGAATCTGCAAATTAATTTAGTTTATTGGGATTAATTCATTTAATTTATTAATTTAATTTAAATTAATGATCTTTAAACTCAAACAGGTAAATTAAACTAACCAAATTAACTACCTAACCAGCTAAACTAACTAAATGATTAAGTTACTTACCTCTGCAAGCTTGCTCCTCGCTCCTTGGCACTTGCTCCTCGCTCTGGCTCCTTGCTCCTCAGCTCTTGCTCCAGCTCTCAATCTCTTGCTCAAGCTCTCAATCACTTGCTCAACAAAGTTGTAATGACAAGTTTTTGGCCCATTGGGCTTATAAAACAAAAAAAATTAGCTAAATTTTTTTAATTTTTCGGGTCCGGCGGAATTTTTTTCCGCCGAACCGCTCCCGGCCGGTTAAAAATCGCTCCCGGAGCGTTTTTTAATGCCCGGAGCGATCAGGGAGCGATCGCTCCCCGATCGCTCCCGGGCATTAAAAAACGCTCCGGGAGCTCGGGAGCGATCGCTCCCTGAAACGCTCCCTATCAGAGCAGGGAGCGTAAATTTTTTTAAGGGAGCGCGCTCCCGACCCGCTCCCGCCCGGAGCGCGCTTCGAGAGCGGGTTCGAAGGGGGGGGGGCGCTCCCCCGCAACACGGTTCTAAATCATTGAGGCGTTCGAACTCCAACCTGTAAGAGTGTCAAAAAAACTAATGAGTCTTGACTCTTGACACTTGAAGTCATAAATTAAAAATTAAAAATTACAATAAGTGTAATTGCTCAACTGAAGGCTGGAGCTCAAAGTTATACCTATTGCGCTTTTTTCCGTGTATTTTCTCAAATACACTCCAATTGCGCTCACACCTTAAAGAGCTACATGTTTGACTCAAGATTCTTATGGCCAATTTCTGCAAATTTGGTGCCTTTGCACCATAGCTTCACCACCAAATATCTACAACAAAATAAAGAAATAAAAAATTCAAAAATTTAAAACATAATTAAACTTTCAAATAAAAGTTACATAATTGAATTTAAAAAAAATAGAATCATAAGGAAATTCTAAATTGAAAATTCTAATTTCTAATGAGTGATGACTTGTCACTTGCGTGGCATGAAGAGGGTCCTTTCCCTAATAGCATCATCAAAGCCAAATAGGCCAACACAATCCCGATAATACTGTATCTCGCAATTGATTTTGCTATAAAGCTCAGGATCAGGTGCCGTCCTATGAATACAGGAATGGAGCCCTTCCATCACCTCGCCATCAAAATCAAAGCCGCATTTGTATGAAAATGCGGGGTTGAGGAAGAGCGCTGCTACATGAATGGGTCGATGAAGCATCCCTGTCCACCGACTATCAATCACATCCCATAACATCATATGCCTATCAAGGCCAGCAGAACCCTTGTCTGCATAACAAGAACGAATGACCTCCTTAGCCCTATCCATGGCCTCATACAAATAAGCCATTGCAGGCTTCTCCCCATCTACCAATCTGAGAATCTTTACTATAATAGGTTCACTAACTGAGCATGCTTCTTCTACTACACGCCAAAACATCTCAGAGTACACCATTTTTGCAATGGCTTTCCCGTCCTGTCTCCTGCTGTATCTACAATTACGCCAGTCATCAGACACAAACATTTGTTTCAACTCGAACTGACATCGAAGCAAAGTCTGAAGAGTAATAAAGTTTGTGGCAAAACATGTGATCGCAGGACGCCGCAACTCCTTGTTTCTAATGAACTTCCTCATGAGGCTAAGAACAAAAGCATGGTTATAAATAAACTTTGGGATGCTCCTAGCCATATCAACCGCCTCCTTGATGAAGGAGAGTTTCCCCATATCCTCAAGCAACAAATCGAGACAATGTGCTGCACACGAAGTCCAGAACAATGTGCGATGCCTCTCCATAAGCATCTTGCCAGCAGACACATAATTAGCTGCATTGTTTGTTATGACTTGCACCACATTCTGCACACCAATCTCCCGAATGAACCCATCTAACAACTCACATATCGTTGCTGCATCTTTGATATGTTCTGATGCATCCACCGATTTAATAAACATGGTACCTTTAGGACAATGTACCAAGAAATTTAGAAGGGTCCTACCCTTCCTATCTGTCCAACCATCAGACATCACTATGCATCCAGTAACTTCCCATCTTTTTCTCAACTCTGCCAATCTAGAGTTGATGTCCTACTTTTCTACTTGAAGAATTGGCCCTCGCAACTCCTCATATGTAGCACTTTTGTACCCTGGGCCCACAACAGCAATAGCATCACACATTGGCTGCCAAAATGGATTGGTTTTGGTGATGCTGAGAGGTAAGTCGCTCCAGAAAAGACACCTCCCCATGACTCTATCTGCTTCTTGCTTCTCCTTTTTTTTAACAAGTGATTTTATGCCAGGTTGTGATCCATGTCCTGTTCGTGGAACAAAAAATGATGACCTCGCACTAGCAGTAGCAGGTGATGATGTGCCAGCTATGGAGCCCCTCCCACTACCCTCAACATCAAAATCAGGAGAAGATATCCCGAAAGATCTACCTGCACGTTCAGCCTTGTTTCTTTCTGTCTCTTCCTTCTTTCTGTCTTTTTCATCAATTGCCTCGAGCTTTTTGTATAAGCTCCGGACTAGAAACTGTACAAATCCCAACATCATGTCCAGTGAGTCTAGCCAGATGGTATTTCAGTCGTGTAACCCCTCCTGTCATCCTAGTCCCACACAATTTGCATGTAAGATATGCCCGATTTGTCCCACCATCAGGGTTCCCATACTCCCAAAATGGGTCCAAGGCTTTTGGCAAATTTGAATTTTGTAGTGAGCTAACTCAAACCTAGGGCGCCAAAAAAAAAATTGGAATTAATAAGTAATAACCACATCATTTCACAAAATAATTTTTTTGCTACATTATTTGCAATGTGAATTCAATGAAAAACCATAAATAACAATAAGAGGGTGTATTTGAAAGTTTAAAAAAAAAATGGAGTTTGCTCTCCAAATATGGAGAAAAGTTAAAACCCTTGCATTTTCTCATGGGCATGAAAATCATAGAAAATGGAAAAAAAAAAACAAGCAAAGTGATTGTAGGCAAATAGGAAAGCAAGAATAATCCCAAAACTATCAAAAAATTCATTAAAATAGGTGTATATTTGAACATACCTGTTAATAGAAGAAATGAAATTGTCTCATTGTTCTTCAAGCTTAGATCAACAAAATCTTCGTTGTTGGTGGCGATAATAGCTATTCAACACTCAAACCCTCCTTGGCAGCAAGCACATAGCTCTCCCCTTCCTTCTCCAGCAATCAGAAATGAAAATGATTGAAAAAAAAACAAAATTGGACTTTTATAGCCGCGGCGGCAATTTTTGCTGTCTCCCGGCGATATTTTAAGTCGTAGCGTGATATTTCCCCGAGATATCGCCGATATTTCGGAAATATCGCGATATTTTCGGGGAGACAAAATATCGCGATATTTTCTCGGCGATATTTCGTCTCCCCGAAAATATCGCGATATTTACGAAAATCGGTGATATCTCGGCGATATTATATACACTGCATGGGACTGTCCTCACAACAAATCAGCAAGCCTGAGGGATGCAAATGTGGCTGAGGCAAAGCCAAAACCACCTCGACTTGTGGAGAAAGAAGAACCCCCTGACGAAGGTGAATCACTGCTATTTAGAAGAACTTTGCTTAGAGCAGAAAAGGAGGCTGGAGAACTTGCGCAAAGAAAGAACTTGTTCAGAACCACATGTAAATCAAAGGGTAAGTGCTGTAAGGTCATAATTGACAGTGGGAGCACTGATAATCTTGTGTCCATAGAGATGGTGGATAAGCTTGGGTTAGCAAGGACGGTACATCCTGCACCCTACAAAGTGTCTTGGTTACAGAAGGGGCATCAAGTCATTGTGACAGAGCAATGTAATGTTGAAATGCATATCGGTACATACAAAGATGTAATCCTATGTGACATAATGCCCATGGATGTATGTCATATATTATTTGGGAGACCATGGAAATTTGACCGGAAGGCGATTCATGACGGAAGAAGGAACACCTATACCATAAAGAAGGATGGAAACAAGCACACGTTATTGCCATTGAAGAATGATGTTGATAAAGGACTGCCTGAAAACAGTATCATGTTGATAAGCGGAAAAGAATTGCTACAAGAGGTAGTGAAAAGTGAGGAGCTGCATTTTGCTATTGTAGGGAGGCCCAAGTTAACCTCAACTTCCATAAATTTAGATGATTTGCCTGAAGGAGTTAAAGTTTTATTAGATGAATTTGCTGATATCATTATGGATGAATTGACGAATACCTTACCACCGATTAGAAGTATTAGCCATCACATCAATTTAATACCAGGGGCAAGCTTACCAAATAAAGTTGCGTATAGGCTAACTCCTCAGGAAAACACAGAGGTTGCAAGGCAAGTACAGGAACTAATGGACAAGGGGCTAATCAGAGAGAGTCTGAGCCTGTGTGTTGTGCCAACAGTACTCGGTTCGGAGAAGGGAGGAGAATGGCGCATGTGCACAGATTCCAGAGCTATCAACAAGATAACAATCAGGTACAGATTTCCTTTGCCCAAAATGGATGATTTAATGGACTATTTAAGTGGATCCAGATACTTTACTAAGATAGATTTGAAGAGCAGGTATCATCAAATAAGGATTCGGGAAGGTGATGAATGGAAAACTGCCTTCAAAACAAATAGTGGACTGTATGAGTGGTTAGTGATGCCTTTTGGGCTCACTAATGCACCCAGCACGTTCATGAGACTAATGAACGAAGTCTTGAAGGAGTATGCAGGTAAATTTGTCATAGTTTACCTTGATGATATTCTGATTTTTAGCAAAAGTAAAGAGGAGCATTTAGAACATCTTAAGTTGGTCTTGAGAACTCTACAGAAGGAGAAACTACTAATAAATTTGAAGAAGTGTAGTTTCATGAAGGAGGAGCTGGTGTACTTGGGATTTGTAGTTTCCAAAGAGGGCTTGAAGATGGATCCAAAGAAGGTACAAGCAATCTGGAACTGGCCTACTCCCAGAAGCATATTTGAGGTAAGAAGCTTCCATGGACTTGCTAGTTTTTACAGAAAGTTTATAAGAGGTTTTAGTCAAGTTTGTGCACCAATCCTTGAGACAATCAAGGAGATCAATCAGCCATTTCGATGGACAGAAGCAGCAGACAAAAACTTTAATTTGCTGAAGAAGAAGATAATAGAGGAGCCAATTTTAGCATTGCCTAATTTTGAGAAAGTCTTTCAAGTAGAAACAGATGCAAGTGGGGTAGCAGTTGGTGCAGTTCTAAGTCAGGAGCAAAGGCCAATAGCATATTTCAGCGAGAAACTGAATGATGCAAAGAAGAAATATTCTTCTTATGACAAGGAGTTTTATGCTATTGTGTAGGCTTTGAAAAAGTGGAGGCATTACCTGCTGCCGAAAGAATTCATTTTATATTCAGACAACCATGCCTTATAGTTTATTAATAACCAGCCGAAGTTGAATCAGAAGCATGCCAAGTGGGTGGAATTTCTGCAAAGTTTTACTTTTGTAATAAAGCATAAGAGTGGTAAGTCTAATAAAGTAGCAGATGCATTGAGCAAGGTAAGTTTTATTATACAAGAGTTCAAAGTGGGTGTTGTAGGTTTTGAGGACATGATAGAAATGTATAAGGATGATGAGGATTTTAGAGATATCTACACAACAGTTCAGAATCCAGTGAGCCATAACAGAAGTCAGTGGATGGACTACCTCATTCAAGGAGGCTTATTATTTAAAAGCAACAAGTTATGTATTCCCAAATGTTCCATGAGGGAGAACATAATCAAGGAAAAGCATAGTGGAGGGTTATCTGGTCATTTCGGACAAGATAAAACCTTCGCTCAGGTGAATGCTTTTTATTATTGGCCGAAAATGCAAACTGATGTTAAAAAGTTTGTTGAGAAATGCAGGATATGTCAGCATGCAAAGGGGAGGAGTCAGAATGCAGGACTGTATCAGCCATTACCAATACCAGACCGACCGTGGGATGCAGTCAGCATGGACTTTGTTCTGGGATTGCCAAAAACCCAGAGAGGAAATGATTCTATTTATGTTGTAGTAGATAGGTTTTCTAAAATGGCACATTTCATAGCATGTAGGAAAACTAGTGATGCAACCCACATAGCTAATTTATTCTTTTTAGAGATTGTGAGATTGCATGGTTTACCTATAAGCATTGTATCTGACCGTGATACCAAGTTCGTAGGGCATTTCTAGAGGACACTTTGGAGGAAACTGGGAACTAATCTCAGTTTTAGTTCAACATACCATCCTCAAACGGATGGACAAACTGAAGTAGTGAACAGGAGCTTGGGGAATATATTAAGGAGTCTAGTATATCAAAATCCCAAATAGTGGGATTTGGCATTAGCTCAAGCTGAGTTCGCTTACAATGATACACCAAACCGAAGCACTGGAATGAGCCCATTTCAGATTGTCTTTGGAATGCATCCAAGAGGCGTATATGAGCTAAGGAATTTGGGAAAGCAGGAAACCAGGAGTGCAAGTGCTGAAGAATTTGCAGAACAGATGCAGAGATTGCAGGAAGAAGTCAAGGACAAATTGCAGGAAAGCAACAACAAATACAAACAGAGGGTAGACCTGAAGAGAAGAGAAAAGGAGTTCCAAGTAGGAGATTTAGTAATGGCATATTTGAGGAAAGAGAGATTTCCTACGAAAACTTATAACAAACTGAAAATGAAGAAGATAGGACCTTGTAAAATTAAAAGGAAATTTTCAACCAATGCATATGAGATTGAGTTACCAAAAGGGATTGGCATATCCCCCATTTTTAATGTTGCACACTTATATCCATTCAGAGAGGCAGAGACAAAGTTGCAGAAAGAAGATACAGGTGATGAAGTTCAAACCGTGAACTGGGAGGAACAGGTACCAAAAGCAGTCAAGAAAGAAGTAGAAGCTATCTTGGATCAAAGAGTATCCAAGAAAACCAGAGGGCAGACTTATTTCCAGTATTTAGTAAAATGGAAAGAGCAGCCAGTGGAAGATTCCAGCTGGTTGACAATAGCAGAACTACAGAAATATGGAGTAAGTCCTGATAGCTTGAAGGACAAGTCTTTTCTTCCTCGGGAGTCTGATGCAGGAGCATCAGGATTAGACAACAATGTGAAAACTTGTTCACATGTTGTGGCTAAACAGATTGAAATTCATTGACTGATGGGTCAAAACCGGTTTTTACTGAGAGGGTTGGATCTCTCAAGCAATTTGTTATAATTCATTATTGTAATAAGTTAGAGATTGTATTATTTTAGATTGAGAGATAGAGTTGTTTGCATAGGTGTGAGGGAGAGCTAAGAAATAGAATATTGTTGTTAGATCTATCAAGAATAGAGATTTGCTGTTAGATATTGTTAGAGAAATATTCGAGTGATAAAAGAGAGGAAAAATGTAATGAGCGGGAGGAGAGGATTGCTGAGTGGAGCGAGAGCGTAGAGCGAGGTTTGGAATGCATTTGTGAGACAGAGGTCTTTTTTTCCCTGTGTAATCTAGCCTAAGGCCAAGACTCTATATTGTTTATTTGTAATAAAACAGTGTTGTGTGTAGATGTTTTGAACAGCTCGTGGAGGCCTCGAATGTTTGGTTTTCCTTTTAAATCCATGCAACATCAATGCAGGCCTGTGTATTTCATGTTTCTTTAAGAGAATTGTCACATAAAAGGATTGATTGGTGAGCGCAATCCTTCATTCTGGTTCCGCAGGGCAAATACCCAAAATACACTAAGTATCGAGCTAAAACACATTTAAATGGAGAATTCGGACCTCAAGCAGTTATAGAGTGGAGTTTTATTACCATCGGGTCTGTGGAACCCAATCGCATCGGGCCTTTGTATTTTTCCTTGTCACATCGCCGAAAGTCATTAATAAGTGCAATCACCAATATATATATATTGCATCGGCATATCGGGGCAGGGTTTATATATATATATATATATATATTAAAGCGACCATTGCAAATCGTCGATAGCGATAGCGATATCGCATCAGACCAAAGGAAAAGTGCCGATATAAGAAGCCTTGTGTTGACCGATCGCCGATACTGCGATTGGATCCTGACCGTCCAATCGATCAGATTTGGATCTACGGTAAAAGCCATATAATTGTGTAAAAGGCGGAAAATTGCAGTTTTAATGTTTTGAAGGGTCTTTTGGATCCCAAAAAGGGAAAACCATTGTTTTTCAAAGGTTTTGGGTTCCGATAGTTAAGAGGGCTCATATTTGTGTGGAAAGGGGTGATTGTGGGTTTTATAGATCCATTGTGGGTTTTATTAAACCATTGTTACCGTTGCATCACTTGATGTTCCTCTTCAGTTGTTCGGCAGGATCACCTGTCGCTTTCGCCTTAACTGCTTGAATTCCCCACTCTCTGGAGCTAGGAGTGATCAACTGTCGATTGCTTGCCATAGTGCAGAAACAAAGATTGACCTGCCAGTTTTTCATTGCTTGATTAAGTGGAGCTCCATGCTGAGAAATTAATTCTCAGATGACTGGCACACTACTTCTTGAGTCCCATACCTCCATTTACCCATTGAAAACGTGCATCAGAGCACAGAGATGGCTTGTATCACCTCAAGGCAGACCCAACACTCTTTCTTGCGGATCGTGGTCCTTGCTGCCTTGACCCAACGATCTTTGATAGTCGCCATTACTCCTGAGACCAACTCCTTTGTTCCTGCATTCAATCTTGCAACCACCGACCCATATGCTTTTAACTCTTTGTACCGTGCTTATCAAAGAAATTCCATATCGCAATTTTCATAGTGGTGTAGTATTCTAATCTTCCGATTGTTGACCTCTGATATGATGAGCTCCTTCCGCTTCACCTTTGCGCATTTCTCACCATAGGACCGAGGGTCGTGACCTGCCACTTAGCCTTGAGTTGCTAGAGCATTTTTGTTCCTGCCAGGGGCTATTTTTCCTTCGTTAAGTGTTCAGCGCCCTTCGTTCTTTGTGTTGATTTTGGGTAGCATCGAATGTGCTCTAGCCATGAAAATTGGTGGAGAGGCTAAAGCACATGAGATCTCCAAGACCCAGAAATGGTTTGGACAAATTGTACCCAGTTTGGGAGATATTAAAATAATTAAATTTTAATGGAGTTCCTAAGTCTAAACTTAGGAAAAATAAAATATTAATGGGTATTAATATAAAACTGGGTTAGAAGGTTCCAAATGTCATGGATCCAGCCAAATCTAATCTTAGCCACTGATTAGAGATTTAATCTCGGTCGTTGAAGGACCAATGAGAAAAGTATAAGAGGAGGCTTGAGGGTCAGTTCAAGAACACACCAGTGTGATCAATGATTCAGTTTGTTAGAGCGGGGTTGCTAAGCAAAAGTGAATCAATGATCAGCAGCGAGGCGCAGTGAGTACAAGGCAGAGAGGCAGGGACAATACTGGGAGACCAGCACAGAAGCAGAGAGAGCCAGAGCAACAGTCAGTCTAGGCTATGCAGAGCCCAACAAAGGCAACGCAGAGCCTAGAGAGACTGCGGCATCCACACAGACGGCAGAGCGAGTGACACAGAGGCTCCCAAAGGCTGCGCAGTGCCTCAGAGGGTTGACGCAGAGAATCCAAGGGCTGACGCAGGTCAGTAGGAGGATGAAGCAGAGGCCAGAAGGGCCAGCGCTAAGCTTCAATTGTGCTGGAGAGGGTTTCTGTGGGACAGGTTTTCTGAATACCTATTTCTGGATATAGAGGTATTGCTGCCGTATATTTTTCTCTATCGGGTGAGCCGGTTTAGGCACCCAATTGTACTCTGATAAACTGCATAATAATATAACCCTCTGAATAGCTGCACTGGTTTTCCCGCATTGGCTTTTTCTGGGGATATTGGTCAAAAAATAATGGTGTCACTTGTGTGCTTGTTTTCTTTCAGTTGATGATCTGTAGATGTTGATACTGTACTTGTGATTATTTTTAGTATTTACATGGTAAATAACTTGTTAAGTAATTAAACAAGTAGGAAGAAATAAACGAGATAGTACAGGAAGAATTTCTAACTAGTTAGACTTAGAAATTACAACATGGTATCGGAGCATGGTGGCAGATCACAGGAGAACTGAAGGCATTAGCCGAGCAGAGCATTTGCGGTAGATTTAGCTGTCCCGAGTGATAGAACTGATCCTTGCGGAAGGGGACAGAGGAAGGAGTGACAGAGAGGGACTGCGTCATCATTTTGGGCCAAATAAAGGCAGTGCAGAGGCTAAGGGAGGCAGAATCAGGCTCACACAGAGCCACACATAGGCCAAGAGGGATGACGCAATTGGCTAGGGGAGTTGATTTGCCGGTGCCGGGATTGCACATAGCCAAGTGGCTCAATCCTTTAGTTGCTGGGGTATAGGAGGCTGCGGGTAATTTGCGGAGCGAAGCTGGTGAAGTACTATGGTCAGAATAGTGCCTAATAGGGCAAGACCAAGGTCGAGGGAGTTGTTGTCGAGGCAGATTTCTAGCCAAGGAATCTAGATCAGTGGTGCAGTTGCATAGACGATCGGAGTGGGGCAACTTGTCATTGGCAAAGGGATTTCCGGAAGGGAAATCGAGACTCAAAGGGAGTAGAACCAAGAACTTCCAGACGGGAAGTTGACAAACTTAGCACGAGTCGAACAGAGGACTTCCAGGAGGAAAGTAGAGAGACACGGAGGAGTTGAAAGAAGAGTAGCGAGATGGTAGTGAATGGGATGAGAGATCAGGATAGGTTAGACGAAGCGTCCAACTTTGTGGTCTGGAAGGCTAGGATCTTGTCCATTCTAGACAGACATCGCCTCAAGGGCTTCGTCACGAGAGTGATAGCTGTCCCAGTTGACCCAGTAGCTAATGAAAGGTACGAGGAGGCAATGGTGAAGGCTAAGTGCATCATCCTTGATGGGGTCAAGGATCATGTGGTACCACATATTGTCGAGAAGCAAACAACAAAGGAGATGTGGGATGCCTTGAAGACATTGTACTAGCACACTTTCGTGCAGAGGAAGATGCTCCTGGAGAATCAGCTAACGACATACCAGATGCACAAGGGAGAGTAGATAGATGTCTTCCTCGGTCGCTTGAAGGAGATCCGTGACCAGTGAACTTCCATAAAGGCCACGTCGGATGAGGAATTGATGGTGAGGATCACACTGAATGCAGTTTCTGAGGATTGGGAGGTATTTGTCCAGAGCATACTGGGCAGAACGAGTCTTCCAGATTAGGAAGAACTGTGGGCGGCTCTTCGTCAAGAAGAGATCAAACGACTGACCAAGGCGGGCAGTGGCGGAAAAGGGATCAAAATAAAGGAGGAAGAAGAGGATGCAGCTCTAGCATCTGCGGGAAAGCAGGAGAAGAGGAAGAAGGACCTCTCCAAGGTCAAGTGCTTCCATTGTGGGGAACTGGGTCATTTTGCAAACTAGTGTCCTAGGAAGAAGAGTAAGGGAGAGGCTTCAGACTCGAAGGCAGCGCCTGCAAAGGCAGAGAAAGAAGTTGAGGAGGAGGACGATTGTGCCATGAGTGCTCATGTGCCACTTGAGAAGAAGTGGGGAGACATCGAGCTATAGTCAAGAGGACTACAGGCGATGAGGGGCAGGATCCTTGAGGTACCCAACCTCTTAGATTATACCTTGCTACGGGAGCCCCAAAGAGGAGTAGCAGGACTGGCAAATGTTGGTAGAGACGAATGCAGATGGAGCAGCAGAGAGTGCTACAGTGCAGGAGTCTCGGGACAGCGCGAGGCTAGCAGGTTGCAACAGTGCGAGAGGCACAAGAGTGTTGCACCAGTGCAGGATGGCACAGAAAGGTGTGCAACGGTGCGAGATGCAGGGAGTTGTTGCAGCAGCACAGAGGTCAGTAGAGGGAGCACTTGTTAGCGGCAGAGAGAGCTTCAGCATCAGGAGTGTCTCTAGCCTGACAGGGATGTTAGAGTTGGGTGGATCAGTTACTTACTTCTCAGTAACTGAGTTGTAGTGCAGTAGCAGTATGCAATAGCACGATGCAACATGATGAGAGGAGATGCAGTGCAGATGCAATGTTGGGAGGATGGACCAGTAGCAGCACGAATGCAGAGGGAGTTGCCGTATGAATGCAACAGTGGTAGTGGCAGGGCCATGGGCAGTAGTACAGGATGCAGCAGTGCAGAGGATGTTGGGCGGGGAGGCTAGCATCAGCACAGGGACTAGTGCCGGATAATCAAGGTGATGCTCAATGTGGAGTATTACTAGAGAACAGTCCTTGCTAAGAGGGAGTGTTGATTTGGGGTAGCATCGGATGTGCTCTAGCCATGAAAATAGGTGGATAGGCTAAAGCACATGAAATCTCCAAGACCTATAAATGGTTTGGACAGATTGTACCCAGTTTGGGAGATATTAAACTAATTAATATTTTTAATGGAGTTCCTAAGTCTAAACTTGGGAAAAATAAAATATTAATGGATATTAATATAAAACTAGGTTAGAAGGTTCCAAAAGTCATGGATCAAGCCAAATCTAATCTTAGCCGTTGATTAGAGATTTAATCTCGGTCGTTGAAGGACCAATGAGAAAATTATAAGAGGAGGCTTGAGGGTGAGTTGGAGAACACACCAAAGTGATCAGTCATTCATTTTGCTAGAGGGGGGTTGCTAAGCAAAAGTGAATCAATGATCAGTAGCAAGGGGCAGTGAGTATGAGGCAGAGAGGCAAGGACAATACTGGGAGACCAACACAGAAGTAGAGAGAGCGAGAGCAGCAGTCAGTGGAGGCTACGTAGAGCGCAGAGAGATTGTTTCAACCACACAGAGGGCAGACGGAGTCACGCAGATGCTCCCAGAGGCTGCACAGTGCCTCAGAGGGCTGATGTAGAGAGTCTTCGGGCTGACGCAGGTCAGGAAGAGGCTGAAGCAGAGGCCAGAAGGGCCAGTGCTAAGCTTCAGTTATGCTGGAGCGGGTTTCTGTGGGACAAGTTTTCTGAATACCTGTTTCCGAATATAGAGGTATCGTTGTCGTATATTTTTCTCTGTCAGGTGAGCCGGTTTAGGCACCCAGTTGTACTTTAATAAACTGCATAATAATATAACCCTTTGAATAGCTGCACCGGTTTTCCCGCACTGGGTTTTTCCGAGGACATTGGTCCAAAAATAACGGTGTCACTTGTGTGCTTGTTTTCTTTCAGTTGATGATCTGTAAATGTTGATACTGTACTTGTGTTTCTTTTCAGTATTTACCTAAGTCACATGACACGAGGACACGAGACACGGAGAACACATAAATACGAGCATTCAATACGAAATGCAGCGACCTAGAAACAGGACACGGGGGACACGTTTTATATATATATTTATTAATATATATATATATATATATATATACCGAAATATAGTTTTTTCTCCATATTAAATTGCAGGTTGCAGCTTATCTAATCAAATTAAAATATAATTACTTCTCAAAGTTCATAGTTCACTTTAAAAAAATAAATAGAATCAAAATTTACTATTTAGAAATTAGAATGTGATATGCTTGGCCTTGATTCTTGAATATTCAATGTTCATTGTTCATGTACAACTTACAAGCACATAAGAAAATAACTAAAGTCTAATCCTATTGATTTCCTTTGCCCCTCTTGCAAGAAAATGCCACAGCTTTCCCTTTCCCTCTAGATGTAGATGCTGGTGCTGGTGGAGTTGGCAGTGGAGTTTGCTATGCTCTAAAAGCTGAAGAACTAGAAGTAGGAGCTATAGGAGGGAGACCACATCCTCTACTGGTGACAGGGGTAGCCCGGGCAGGTGGTGTCACCTGGAAACATTATAATCTCCCAATCCTGAAATCCTGAAAAACTGATAAGTCTGCTGCATTTTGAATGAAATCTAAAATTCTACTTTCTCCATATGAAATCCAATGAGCCTGGAACCACTCTCAAACATCCTGAGTCATTTCATGGTAATGTTAAAAATTTAAGTAAAAGGATGAAAATGAAGATTAAGGAGAATATCACTTTTACTTTAAGAATTTAACATCACCATGAATAGCATATCAATACTAGGGCCTAGATTTGATCATTAAGCTGCCCCACTCAAAAATTATTTGTTTCTTTCAAAAAAAATTGCAGCTTATGCAGACAACATTTTTTATCAATGAAATACGCGTTTTCCAGATGCAGGACACGACGAAAACCGGCGAATACATTTTACATTTTACAGGACACAATGAAAAACATTTTCGACACATTTTAGGGCCATTTTCGTGTCCGACACGTAAAATACGGGACACGGGACCTTGGAGGACATGTCCTGTGACTTAGGTATTTACATGGTAAATAACTTGTTAAGTAATTAAACAAGTAGGAAGAAATAAACCAAATGGTACAGGAAGAATTTCTAACGGGTTAGACTTAGAAATTACAACACTTTGAGTCTTTGCGACCGTGGTGCCAACCCAATATCGGAACCCCCTTATTCGAAATTTTTCAAGTATCAAGTGTTACAAAGTGCCGACCTCCTCAACCTACGATACACCGACCTTCGATATGAGGTCATCACTCCATGTGGCACCCCATGAGTGGTGACACGTGTCACCCAAATTTGTCCCATTAGCACCCCTCAAAACGCCAAAACTTCTTGCCACGTGTCCTTTCATACCACCACGTCATACTGACGTCAAATGTCACTGTAGCTTATCGGGACCAATCATATGCCACCATGTGTCCTGCTAGAGGGGAGACAAAAGGGTCCGCCCACCTTTGGTTTTTCGATGAAATCCTTTGTTAATCCTTTGCTGGCGTTCCCAACGGTTTTTAACACTATCGGCACATTATGCATATCACAAGTTTTTAAAGGTTGTCACCTTAAGAAGTTCTGATTCTCCGATTTGCTAACCTTCCAATGTGTCGATGCTCTGATATTCAGGACGTCTGATATGCTTGATCTTCGATATGCGATCGTTGATATGCCTGATGCTTTGATGTTGCGATCGTCGATATGCATGATGCTCTGATGTTGCGATCATCGATATGGTTGATGCTCTGATGTTGTAATCACTGATATCTTTGGACCTCCAATATTCCTTCCTAAGGCTTCAATCCTTGAACTTCAGCAGACCATATCTTTTGATCCAGGAGTCCATTTTTGGACTTCCACATATCGTTGGAAAGCTTGTTCAGAGCACTTTCCAATGGAGAGGGTCTGATTTAGGCTTTGAGTCCTTCTGTTGCTTGGAAAATGACTGCAAACTTCTCTGCTCATTTACTCTTTGGACAACTGGAAACACATTTTGCAGTAAGTGACAACAAGGGGCAAGTCAAAGGGAAAAAAGAGCAATGGTGGTGGAGAGCGCTCTAAGGGAGAGAAGAAGAAAAAGGATCTCAACAAGATCAAGTGCTTTTTGTGCCACCAATTTTGGCATTATGCTACTAAATGCCCTAATTGGAAGAAAAGGACCAAGAAAGACCAAGTAGCAGCCTCTGTAGAGATAGATGAGTTCTCTTCTCTTTTGAGTAGTTTTTACTCATTTCAAGCTCAATGGATACCAGTTTATGGTACGTGGACAACAGTGTGTCCTATCATATGATGCGTACAAGAAGTATTTCAACAAATTGTCAGAAAGGGACATGTAGTTCGACATTGAGATGGGAGATGATGGGAAGTACCAAGTCGAGGGTATGGGTACAGTTCGATTTGAGAGGGCGTCTAGAAACCCTTTGTATCTCAAAGATGTCCTTTATGTACTTGGGCTCAAGAAGAACCATGTTTCAATTTCAGCATTGGAGAATAAGGGGTACAAGGTGACCTTCAAACGTTGTAGGGCTTTTATAAAACCCTCAAACTCCATGTTGAGAAATCAATAGGGCAATAATTAGGGTCATTTGAATTTCTCTTAGACTTGATAACTTCTTGTGATGTTCTTTTACTTTTCTTTATTATTAGCTTCTTCTTCTCTTGTTATTATGTTGTTCTTATCATCAAACAACTACCAAAAGATGAAGATCAATAGTACACAAGGGCACAAGATGTAGGCTGCTAGCCAGGGCCAAAACCTCTCCTAGAGAGGAAAACCCACAAAAATATCTTCTCTTCTTATAGATTCCTCAAATGATGTCCAAGACCTCTAGACCAAGACCAATACCCTTCCAAGACCAACTCAGGGCTTCTTGATGATGTGCTTCTTCTATCCATGTCAAACCCAATGTTGCACGAAGCGGGGACAAAGTGGGGACGTGGAAGCGTCATTTTCCAAAAATCTAGGAAGCGAAGCGTCTACTATATATATATATTTGCATTTATACTCGAAACAAACATCCCAAACAGGCGAAAGCGTCCAAAACAGGCGAAAGTGTCCAAAACAGGTGGAAGCGCGCTTCCAAATTTTGGAAGCGCGCTTCCGAGGACGCTTCCTGGACACATCCGCATGGGACGCACTTCAAGCCTTGGAATCGGAGGGGGTAGGACGCTTCCTGCAACTATGGTCAAACCAAATCAAATATCTTCCAACTGCACAACTGTGACCCCTAGCTTCAGATTTTCGGCACCTATTGCAAGTCTGAAATTTTCGGCGCCTTGCAACAAGCTACAGCTTCACACGAGTGGAAGAATTAGGGCTTCTAGAGCTTGCTCCTTCCTTCACTTGGACTGCTTCTTCTTCAAATCCTTATGAGAGATCAAATTTCCTTTCTTTCCTTAGATTTCAACCCTTCTTGACTTCTTGAAAACTTCGACCTAGTAGCTGCAAAACCCTAGCCTTCCTTTCGCACGTGTGAGAGGTAGAGAGAGAGAAAGATCGAAAATATTATCTTCCTTCTTCCTTCTCTTTCCTTCTTTCTTGAGTGAATGAGTCCAGAGGAGGTCAAATGCTCCCTTATATATAGGCTTCCAAGGAGGATGGCATGCCCTAATTAGGCCAACTTCTTTACTGCCAAGTCGACTTGGTCTTGGAGGGGTAATTTGACACTTTAGACTCAAAAATAATTTTTTTGACTAGTTACAAGATGCCCAATGGGGTCTTTAGAATGACTCTATTGACTTCTTGACTCTATGACAAATCCTAGACTTCTTATATGCAATGCTTTCATCAAAAATCACATCTCTGCTTACTTCAATTCAGTGCCCTTCCTTTATGTAGATCCTATATGCCTTTGATGAGTTACTATAGCCAACAAATATGCCCTTCAAGCTTGTAGGATCCAATTTCTTCCTTTTATCTTTTGGAATGTGAATGTAGATAGGGCAACCAAATATTCGAAGATGATCTACACATGGTTTCTTTCCAGTAAATGCTTCTTCAGGAGTCATGTTGTCAAGTGTCCTGTGAGGACTTCGATTTTGAATATAGATAGTTGTTTTGGATGCCTCACCCCACAAGAATTGAGGTAAGTCTTGATCATGTAACATAGCTCTAACACTTTCTTCAATTGTACGATTCTTCCTTTCTGCTACTCCATTTTGTTCTGGATTATATGGAACTATCAACTCCCTCTTAATTCCAGCCTCCTTACAGAAAGCTATGAGTTCCTTTGATGTGTATTCTCCTCCATTATCAAATCTTAGTACCTTTATCTTTCTTTCTGTAAGATTCTCTACTTTTGCTTTGAATTCTTGAAATTTTTCAAATACTTCATCCTTGGACTTAAGTAAATAAATCCAAGTCTTCCTTGAGTGGTCATCAATGAAAGTCACATAGTATAGATGACCTCCAAGAGATTTTGTAGACATAGGACCACAAACATCAAAGTGAATGAGATCTAAGATTTCTTTAGATCTTGAAGCATTGCTTCCAAATGGTTTCTTTACATTTTTACCTAATGCACATCCCTTACAAATTCCTTCATGATCCTCCTTTAGTTCAGGATGCCATTCACCATTGAGTTTAGAGTTGGTAAGATTTTGTAATGAAGGTGTCCAAACCTTCTATGCCAAAGCTCACATGGGTTGACTTCAATGTGAACCAAGGCTTGAGAGAGAGGTGTAAGTAATTTGTAGAGCCTTCCCTCACGAATCCCAATAATTTTTGCATTGTTGATGCTAGAGCCCTTATCCCACACCATAACTTTTCCATCTATAAAAGAAATTCTATCTCCTTTATCTTCTAAACATGAAATGGAAAGTAATTTTTTCTTCAAACCTGGAACGAATAGAATGTTGTTGAGATGTATGTTTCCTCCATCTTCTAGCTCCAATGAAGTTGATCCAATTCCTCTTACTACATAACTCTTTTTGTCTCCAAGTTTGACTGAATAAGAAGTTTTTCCTCTTGATAGGGTCTTTAGTTGTCTATGTTCACCTGTCATATGTCTAGATGCTCCACTGTCAATTACCCATATATTTTCATCTTCAAAAGTACCTGTAAGTGCTGAGAATAATCCTTTGTCCTTTGTAGTGGAGGTCTTGGTCATATAGTTCTTGATAGATGATAGGAGATCCTTAAATGCTTTGATGCCTTGCTTGAGGTGACTTGCCATCATAGAAAACTACTTCAATGAGAACTTCAATGACTTCTTCAAGGATGTAGTGATCTTCATCATGCCCTTTGTCAACCTTAGCTCTGATACCATGTTGAGAAATCAACAAGGCTACAATTAGGGTGATTTCTCTTAGACTTGATAACTGCTTGTGATGTTCTTTTACTTTTCTTTATTATTAGCTTCTTCTTCTCTTATTATTATGTTGTTCTTATCATCAAACAACTACCAAAACATGAAGATCAATAGTACACAAGGACACAAGATGTAGGTTGCTAGCCAAGGCCAAAACCTATCCTACAGACGAAAACCCACAAAAATATCTTCTCTTCTTACAGATTTTTCAAATGATGAATTCCAAGACCTTTAGACCAAGACCCTTCCAAGACCAAGTCAGACCTTCTTGATGATGTGCTTCTTCTATCCAAGTCAAACCAAGTCAAATCTCTTCCAACTACACAACATTGACCCCCAACTTCAGATTTTCGGCCACCAATGCAAGTCTGAAAATTTTGACCCCCTGCAACAAGTTTCAACTTTGCACATGTGGGATAATTAGGGCTTCTAGAGCTTCCTCCTTCCTTCGCTTGGATTGCTTCTTCTTCAATGCCTTATGAGAGATCAAATTGTCTTTCTTTCCTTAGATTTCGACCCTCCTTGACTTCTTGAAAACTTTGACCTAGTAGCTGCAAAACCCTAGCCTTCCTTTCACACATGTGAGATGTAGAGAGAGAGAGAGAGATCGAAAATATTGTCTTCCTTCTTCCTTCAAGTCCTTTGCTTTCCTTCTTCCTCCAAGTCCTTTGCTTACCTTCTTCCTTCTCTTTCGTTCTTTCTTGAGTGAATGAGTGTGAGTCCATAGGATGTTGAATTCTCTCTCTTATATAGGCTTCCAAGGAGGACGACATGCCCTAATTAGGTCGACTTCTTCACTGCCAAGCCAACTTGGTCTTGGAGGGGTAATTTGACACTTTAGACTCAAAAATAATTCTTTTGACAAGTTACAAGATGCCTAATGGGGTATTTTGCATATGACAATGACTCTATTGACTTCTTGACTCTATGACAAATCCTAGAAGCACACAATGGGTGTTTGACCTAAAAATAATAATAATAATAATTTTCTTTTTCTTTTTACAATATACAAGAATCAAGAGTACATTACATATTATGAAGACTGAAACTAGTTACATATTTCAACACTCCAAGGTGGCTAAGCAAATTGGGGTTAGGCACAAGAGCTTGTATAGATTGTAGTTTGAGACAACCACAACATTAACCAGCAAAGGGAGCCATGACTTAGGCAGGGAGCTTGGGGAGTTGTGGCATAGGTGCATGGGACATTTGCACCATAGTGCACTGAAGATTCTCAAGGAGATCACTACAGGTCTTCCGCAATGCAGCGTGGACTAGCATGCAGTGTGTAAGGGCTAGTCCATGCGGTGTGTAAAGGCTACACACTTGGCAAGTATGCCAAAACCTCTTTTCCTAGTAGAGATAACAGGGCCAAGGGTATCTTGGACCTTGTTCATTCAAATGTTTGTGGTCCTTTCTCTACAATATCCCTTAGTGGGTACAAGTATTATGTCACCTTCATAAATGATCATTCGAGGAAGACCTAGATACTTTCATGAAAAAGAGGGATGAAGTATGCTTGAAATTTCTGGAGTACAAGGCTTTGGGTGAGAACCAGTAAGGCAAGAAAATCAAGGCATTGAGGTTTGATAATGGTGGGGAGTACACCTCAAACACATTCAAGGAGTTGTGTGCCAAGGAGGGCATTAGGAGGGAGTTGACTACACCATATAATCCTCAGCAAAATGGGGTGGCAGAGCGCAAGAACAGGGCCATAGTTGGAGTGGCCAAAGCCATGTTGCATGACTAGGGGTTGCCCAAGTTCCTTTGGGCTTGGGCATGCTATACAATAGTTTTCTTGCAGAACCGAAGCTCACAGAGAGTGTTGGGGCGAGTTACACCACAGGAAGCATTTATAGGGAAGAAACTGAATTTGTCACATTTCTGGATATTCGATAGCCTAGTGTATTGCCATGTGCTAGAGGAGAAAAGGAAGAAGTTGGGGCCCACAACATAAAAGGGCATTTTTGTGGGCTACAATGAGACATCCAAGGTATACAGAGTGTATATACTAGCACTAAGGAAAATAGTGGTCAGGAGAGATTTGAAGTTTAAAGAAAAGGCCTTGAAGAAGTCCTTAGAGTGTGAGTTGACTATAGTGCAGAAGGAGTAGCAGCAGGCTCCCAAGTAGGAGGCTCAACCATTACCACAAACTACAGTTGTACATGTTGATGGGCAGGCCAAGCAGCATAAGGACGAAGGGGACACGCAATTGGAGGAGAAAGTAGAGCCCAATGAAACCGTGACTCCAAGCGCAGGGAGAGAGAGAGAGAGAGATGGGCAAATCAGCTAATCCAGGAATCGTAGGATCAATTTGTTGCTCCTATCACATTAGTTAGATAGAGAAACAACCACAAAGGTACACAAGATATATGGCACTTGTGACGGAGTTGTTGGATGTTGGGCCTTCCAGCTACCAAGAGGCGGCCACTCCATCATGAAGAATGATTTCTGGGAAGTGGTACCGAGGCTAGAGGGAAAATCTGTGGTGGGCTCTCACTAGGTCTACAAGATCAAGCATGGGGTTGATGGGAGCATCAAGAAATATAAGGCAAGATTTGTGGCAAAAGGGTTCTCGCAGGTAGAAGGGATCGACTATGACGAGACCTTTGCCCCAATCGCCAAATATTCGTCCGTCAGGGCTATTGCAACTTAGATGGGGTAGAGGATCCACCAGATGGACATTAAAATAGCGTTCCTCAATGGGGTTGTTGAAAAGGAGATTTATATTGAGCAATCGGAGGGATTTGAAACATGTAGCAAAGTGACACGCATATTGTTAAAATTGGAAACTAGGGCCAAACTCCATGTGGGTCTTCTTATTTATGGCAGCTGATATTTTTCTTGGATTCCTCTCGTCGAGAGGTGTAGGATTGATCTAAAGATCATCCGATTCCCACATGTATTCATGGAGATATGAATTTATTTGTGTTATGTGACAATTCGTCAAGATCAGCGAACAACCAAACTACCTCCATCTATCCTCGGTGTTTTACTATAAAAAGAGGTGGCTTGCAAGTCATTTTCACACACACTCTTGTGATCTCTCTTCATTTCTGTTTTGGGTTTTGATAAAGGAGAGATCTAGAGGGAGTGCCCTAGGCTCTACACTGCCCTAATGGAGAAGCTCTAACGCTGCCCTAATGAAGCCCTAACACTACCCTAGCAGTCATGAAAGAAAGACCTCAACGCAATCATGGAGGAGGCTTCTATATGCAGCTAAGGAGAGCCCTAATCACAGTCTTCTACACACAGCTAGCCGCAATAAGGAAGAAACTCAGCCGCTGGTAAGAGAGAGGTCTGGCCGCAGTTCTAGAAGGGAGCTCTAGCCTTAGACGCAGTCAAAGGGAGCCCCAATACGCAGCCCTAATCCGCTGTCACTAGCAAGCCCTAGCTGCAGTCTATCTAAGCTCTAGCCGCAGTTAAAAAGGAGGCCTGTTCCACAGCTAAGAGCAAGCCCTTATTCGCAGCTAAGGAGAGACCCTAAGCTGCTGCAAAAGAAGATCTAAGGAGTCCTATCCGAGCAAGAAGAAACCTACTAACAGTGTGGAAGAAGCATGAGTTGCTGCGTTATAATAAAGATTGTTTCTATGCATAGGTTTATATCTGTTTGGGCCTGTTAGATGAGACCATCGTTTCAGCCAGCTGCTTTGCTAGGCTGTAAGCCATAGCAAGCAGCTGAGGTAGCCAGGGCAGCATTAAGGTGAATCATATTTACAAGAGACAGCGTGACAAAAAGAAGAGACTTTTCTAGATGGACCGATGCTCTAGAAAAGCTTAGTTTGCTGACAGTATAGAGTATTGAGGACTGCATATTGAGCCCTAACTTGAGCAGCATGGAGGGCAGCATTCCATTGGAGGACAGCCGAAGTTATCCTGGGCAAGTTTTGATGAGCTGTTAGGGACTGAGGTTGATGCCCTAACCAATCCCGAATTTTCAGTATGGAAGCAAGTACAAGAGCAGAGTTTGTGCTGATACATCTTGCTGTTGAAGGCTGAATTAACTGAGCTTTGTCTAAACTGTTTGAGGACTTACATAGGATGAAACAGTCCTCTAGAAAGGTTGACTCAGACTTGTTCTAAGGGCTATATAATATGAGATGCAGCATGGTGATGAGATGCAGCATGGTGATGCGATACAACATGATGGATGCAACATGATGAGATGCAGCACGGTGATGGATGCAGCATGATGGATGCAACATGGTTGGATGCAGCATAATGGATGCAGCGTGGTTGGATGCAGCATGGTTGGATGCAGCATGGTGATGGAATCACCTTGGAAGAATGTTTGCCTTCACCCGAGTTCAAAATTGCAGTCCATGTTCTTAGATCTGCAACCTCATTATGTCATCTTCATGGTGAAGATCTCTGCTCTTATTTTGACAAGTCAAAGTGTTGACTTATGATGTATATGTACTATCTCTCTCTATTGATCTATTGAAGAATATAAGAAGAATTGATCAAGAGTTTCCCCACATTGGAGTTTGTCCCTGGCTGGCGCCACATCTTGTGTCCTCTTGTCTTGGCTTGTTTTTTGCGATTTATATTTATGTTCTATCTGCACGTTACGATCATGCTGATGTGATTTCTAATCTGAATATTGTCATTGGGATAATATGAAAAATTGAAGTAAATTGAGCTAAGCATAGAACATGCCTAAAATTAAGACATATGTAGACTCAAGAGAGCCTTATATGAGCTCAAATAGGTTCCACGAGCATGGTATGCTCAGATAGACAGTTACCTTCAGGGATTGGGCTTCACCAAGAGTGAAGCAAACCCCAACCTCTACTACATTGTTGTTGGAGGTGAGCCACTTATTCTAGTGTTATATGTGGATGATCTGATTTTGACAGGCGTAGATAAGCTCATTTAGGAGTGCAAGAGAGATCTCGTAGGAAAGTTTGAGATGAAGGATATGGGGCTGATGCATTGTTTCCTTGGGTTGGAGGTTTGGTAGGGTGATGGGGAGATCTTCTTAGGGCAGGGCAAGTATGCCCTAAAGATTCTAAGGAGGTTTCACATGTAGGATTGCAAGCCTATGACCACGCCTCTAGTCACAAATTGGAGGAAGATGGATACGTCCAAATCAGAGCGAGTAGATCCTTCACTTTACCAGCAACTAATAGGGTCATTGATGTATCTGGTAAATACGTGGTCGAGCATATGTTTTGCAGTGAACTCTTTGAGCTAATTTATGGTCAAGCCTACCAGAGTGCATTGGGTTGCTATCAAGCACGTATTGAGATATCTCAAGGGACCAATATAGTATGGATTGTGGTATAGACAAGTTGATTGGGTGAGGCTTGAGGGCTTCACTGATGCTCTTTCTGCATATTTTACATTTCCAATTCAATATCATGGCAAACAATTAACGTATCCCTTCACCCAGGACACCATATAAGGCACTAATCAACCTTTGGTTGGGTGAAATCAATTTAAGGGAATCCTCCCATAGCCCTTAAGGAGGGTGGAGACTTGTGCCAAAGTGATAGTGGGCACTTGTCCTTTGTACAAATCTTAGAAGGTTGCAAGGGCATTGGCATCCCTACTAGTTTGATTGGTAATGATGGTAAAACTTAAAATGCAACAAATTGGCAGGGATAAATGAAAGTGCGTGGACCAAAGCCCAACTTGAGCTCTACCCTCCTCATTCGCCCTCACCCATTTCCTAGCTAATGAATGAGCTATCTAAATGAAAGAAATTTTGAATATCCCAACCCAATGAAATTATATATGTGTAAAGGAAATCAATGAAGAAAAAGGCACACAAGAGGGGTGGTTAAAATAGGCCGAGGAAAGGGGTAACTAAGGCCCCACAATTGCTCCCTCTTCATGTCGCAACACTCAAGGTTATTGGAATTTCATAATTGGTACAAGACTACAATATCCTCCATGAAGTAAACCTATACCATGTCACTAATCACTTACACCGATTGATTGATGTGTCAACCTAGGAAGTGTTCTTCCACTTGGGGTTGGAAGCACCTAATAGGGCATTGTGATGACCCTCCCATACCTAAGCAAAGTAACTTCTTTAAAAGTCATAAGCTAGAAAGACATTTGAGAATGATGCCTGTGTAAAGTAATGTGATGCCTTTAACCATAAATATTGCCCACTCTAATACTCTTATGGTGTGTGCAATGATAATGTTGATCTCACTTGATTTTATGAGCATGTGTGAGATCTTTTCTCCCAGATATAGTTGCCATTCCTTGAGGGATTGTATGATGCTTGACTTCAGAGAGGATGTCCAACCCCACATGATGACTCCATTGGGCACTTTAACCTAAGATGTTGACCACTTTTTGAGAAGCATTGACCTTGGGATTCCTATTTCGTCGATCTCTTTAACCAAACTATTATGGTGGGTCATACATTCTCCAAGCTTTACGCTACTATTTTACACCAATGGTTTTCCAAAAACCTAGAGCAATGACATCTTAGAGCCAGGGGGCAAGAGGGTTTCTATCCAAACTAGTAGACAATAGACCACATATCTACACTGCAAGCCATCATTGAGGAGGCTCGTCATCGTTCCTCGAGAGTCTACAACCGCTTTGTCGACTTCCGAAAAGCTTTTGACATAGTGCCGAGGGAAGCACTTTTTCAGAGGCTCTGCAACATTGGGATTTTCGAGACTCTCTTGGCAGTTATCATGAGTTTGTATGAGTCTGTTATTGGACACCTAAAGTTGGCTCATGACCTCTCAGATTTCATTCAGAGTACCAATGGTATTAAGTAGGGTTGCCCTCTCTCGCCTAACTTTTTCAGGATTTATATTGATGAGTTGGAGTGTTTCCTCCAGGAGCACATTCAAGAGGGGGATGGTTTCCTTCTCCATCAAGTATTGATCTCTCTACTTATTTTTGTGGACGAATTGGTTTTATTGGACTCTACCCCTCAGGGCCTGCAAAGACAATTGGATACCCTAGTTGATTGCTGTGATCTTAGAGAGTTGAAGGTCAACCTAAATAAACCAAGGTTATGATCTTCAATGCATCGAAGAGATATCTTACAGACTTGCACTTCTATTTTCGGGGAGAAGAGATTAAGATCACCACGTCTTACATTTACCTAGGAATGCAGATCACAGGGCCTCGTTTCGGCATGAGATAGGCCCTTTAGGCCTGGGTCAACAAAGGGTATGGCTCGCTTTCCCTCATTGAGAGACAGTGCTTGCAAACTCAGTTTCAGGACGTCTCGTCCAAACTCCATCTCATGGACGTGATTATTCGACCTACGGTACTCTATGGCTCTGAGCTTTGGGGGCCTAGCTTGGTATAGATAGATTGGGCTCAGATGGAGAGAGTCTAGACCTTTCTTCTCAGATGCATCATAAGATGAAAACATACAGTTCCACAACCTATTATCAAGGCAAAGTTCAATTCCCACCCATTCCGCCTCGTGGTCATCTTCCACCTAGTCTCTTTCCTCCACAGAGTTAGATCTCTCCAAGACTCGGCGGCAGGGAGAGAACATTAACCCTACCTAGCACTTTGCTCCTCGAAGACCCTCACTTCAAATCAGTCTATAGGCCATGCTCATGGGTGGTTCTTAGAGGTATCTAGGTTCCTCCAATCCGTGGCCATCTCCTCAGAGCGCCTACCCCCATTTAGATTCTCTCTTCAAGTGTCAAGTCATCTTCTGCCAACCAAACAGGTGTTGAACCAGTCTATCAAAGAGGATATCTATCATCTATACACTCAAGTCACATGGACTTCGCCTCCTATGGGCCTTGGTCCAAAGATGCCTTTCTATTTGGAGAGGATATCTATCATCTATACACTCAAGTCACATGGACTTCGCCTCCTATGGGCCTTGGTCCAAAGATGCCTTTCTATTTGGAGCATTTCTTAGATTTGTAGGATGGCCTCATCATCCAATCCCCTACTTGCGCCGATATTGGATGCACGCTCTCAAGATACCCCTAGGGCAACTTCGTGTTGGCTCACATCGTCATAGAGTCAAGACTAACTATTATATTCTTCAGTCGGACAAAATTTGCCAGTTGTGCCATCGTCAGGAGCTGGAGGCTAAGTGGCACCTTATATTCGGATGCCCAGTTTACTATGAGATCAAAGGGCGTTTCCACTATCTCTACAGGGATTCCAGAGGCTCCCTCTCTACTTTTTTCCGGTACCAAGACCAGAGATGCCTAGCTCTTTTTATCAAGGAGACCTTTACTTACAAATATCAACTCTTGCACACTTGACTCACTATGGGGTTCCTAGATCTATTACCTCTTACTTCCAGGTTGGTTCGTCCGGTCGAAACAACAAGCGACAAGAAAAGTCTTAGTTTGCAACAGAGGGGAGAATGGTGAGACCTTATGGTTTTCCACAGCCCCCCCTAGTCTGTGATAGACAAGTACATTTGAGATCGGCCCATGGATGCAGTACCTTGCTTCAAGCGACCTACCCTCAGAGAGCTAGAGGGAATGGCTCAATGCAGCGACAACATAGGGCACCTCTCGCTCACTAGACCTCCTCCCAGACACAACACAATAGACAGAGAATGATCAACATCTTTTTCCTTTCGGCCTCGAATGTTAGGAGCAGTTGCTCATCTACTCCCCCTAGGATCATACAATTTGATTTTTGGCGGTTCAGGAGGACCCAAACAGGGAGAGATTTCCTTTCTCGCCTCCCTCAGCATCGGCCATCAGGTTCGAGAGATGTTGACCCCATTGGCTTCATCTTTAGCTCCCCCATCGATTTTTTAGAGTTGCATAGTCTAGCAGCAGACATACTTCACATTTCTCATTTTTGGTCATCTCATATAACTTTATACAGTCTCTATTTGTATTTTTGTTTCATCTCAATTCTATTTTAGCCATATTCTAGTCTTATTAGCTTTGGAGTTACAATAGAGTTGCATTTGCATTCCCACATATCTTGTACTTACATTGCATGTATCCTTTAGTTCCATTGACCTAATCTTGTGATCACCCTAGGACATTAATAAGATTATCTTATCTTATCTTCCCTCCCTCCAGGACCTGAAACACTAGATCCTAGAGCCGAGTCATTGCTTGGAGAGCTGATATACCCCAGACTTGATAGGATGCCCCCAAGCTGGCATTGATGTGCAAGCAAGGTTTAGAGGCATCATTTTGTTCGTTTTAGTGTTCTACCAATGCTACTTTTGAGATGTCTGATCAAAAAGTATCGTAGGTTTCAGTATTTATGGTATGGGGATTTTGATGCATGATTATGGATTGACCTAGCAACACTTTCATATCATACGAGACGTTTCAGCAAACAGACCGCACTTGGTCATGTCTTTTCTTTCCTTGAGTTCAAAATAGAAATATATGTTGCAAGCTGGAGCAAGTTTAAAGACAGTAGTACAAAGACTATACAAACCTACTTTCCAAGTGATTCTCAGATTGTTGCAGACTGGGTTATGAGTAATGTTGCAAACATTGGCATCGGGTTAATGTTGATTTGGGGTAGCATCAGATGTGCTCTAGCCATGAAAATTGGTGGAGAGGCTAAAGTGCATGAGATCTCCAAGACCTAGAAATGGTTTGGACAGATTGTACCCGGTTTGGGAGATATTAAAATAATTAATATTTTTAATGGAGTTCCTAAGTCTAAACTTAGGAAAAATAAAATATTAATGGGTATTAATATAAGACTAGTTTAGAAGGTTCCAAAAGTCATGGATCAAGCCAAATCTAATCTTAGCCATTGATTAGAGATTTAATCTCAGTCGTTGATGGACCAATGAGAAAACTATAAGAAGAGGCTTGAGGGTCAATTAAAGAACACATCAGAGTGATTAGTCATTCATTTTGCTAGAGCGGGGTTGCTAAGCAAAGTTGAATCAGTGATCAACAGCAAGGGGTAGTGAGTATGAGACAGAGAGGCAAAGACAATACTGGGAGACCAGCACAGAAGCAGAGAGAGCGAGAGCAGCAGTCAGTCAAGGCTACGCAGAGCCCAACAAAAGTAGCACAAAGCCCAGAGAGACTGTGTCATCCATGCAGAGAGAGTGACGCAGAGGCTCCCAAAGGCTGCGCATTGCCTCAGAGGGCTGATGCAGAGGGTCCTGGGGCAGATGCGTGTCAGCAGGAGGCTGATGCAAGTCAACAAGAGGCTGATGCAGAGGCCAGAAGGGCCAGCGCTGACCTTCAGTTGTTCCGAAGAGGGTTTTGTGGGACATGTTTTCTGAAGACCTGTTTCCGAATATAGAGGTATTGTTGTCATGTATTTTTCTTTGTTGCATGAGCTGCTTAGGCACCCAGTTGTACTCAGAAAGACTGCATAATAATATAACCCTCTGAATAGCTGCACCGGTTTTCCCGCATTGGGTTTTTTCCGAGGATATTTGTCCAAACATAATGGTGTCACTTGTGTGCTTGTTTTCTTTCAATTGATGATCTGTAGATGTTAAGAATGTACTTGTGTTTATTTTCAGTATTTATATGGTCAAATAACTTGTTAAGTAATTAAACAAGTAGGTGAAATAAACCAAATAGTGCAGAAAGAATTTCTGATAGGTTAGAATTAGAAATTCCAACATGGTATCAAAGCGTGGTTGCAGATCACAAGAAAACTGAAGACATTAGCGTAGCAGAGCATTTGTAGCAAATTCAACTGTCCCAAGTGATAAAGTTGATCCTTGCAGAAAGTGATAAAGGAAGGAGTGATGTAGAGGGATTGTGTCATCAATCTGGGCCAGAGAGAGGCGGCACAGAGGCTGAGGAGGGCAGAAACAGGGTCACGCAGAGGCCAGGTGGGCTAACACAGTTGGCTGAGGGAGTTGTTTTGCCGATGTTGGGATTGCATAGAGCCAAGAGGCTCAATCCTTCAGTTGCTGGGGCATAGGAGGTTGTGGGTAGTTTGTGGAGCAAAGCTGGTGGGGTACTGTGGTCAGAACAGTACCTAACAGGGCAAGACCAAGGTGGACGAAGTTGCTGCTGAGGCGGATTTCTAGCCAAGGAATCCGGATCAGTGTTGCAGTTGCACAGACGATCAGAGTGGAGCAACTTGACGTTGGCAAAAGGATTTCCAGGAGGGAAATCGGGACTCAAGCAGAGTCCAGAAGAGAACTTCCAGACGGGAAGTAGAGAGACTCGGAGGAGTCGACAGAGAAGAGCAGTGAGATGGCCGTGAATGGGCTGAGAGATCAGGATAGGCTGGACAAAGCGTCCAACTTTGGGGTCTAGAAGGCCAGGATCTTGTCCATTCTAGACAGACATCGCATCAAGGGCTTCGCTTTGGGAACTATGGCTATCCCAGTTGACCCGGTAGCAAATGATAGGTACGAGAAGGCAATGGCTAAGGTTAAGTGCATCATCCTTGATGGGGTCAAGGATCATGTGGTACCACATATTGCCGAGAAGGAAATGGTAAAGGAGATGTGGGACGCCTTGAAGACATTGTACCAACATACCTCCATGCAGAGGAAGATGCTCCTAGAGAATCGGCCAAGGGCATACTAGATGCAGAAGGGAGAGCACACAGATGTCTTCCTCAGTCCATTGAAGGAGATCCATAACTAGCTAACTTCCATAGGGGCCACGTCAGATGAGGAATTAATGGTGAGGACCGCACTTAAAGTAGTTTCCGAGGATTGGGAGGTATTTGTCAAGAGCATACTGGGCAGGACCAGTCTTCCGGATTGAGAAGAATTGTGGGCGGCTCTTCGTCAAGAAGAGATCAAACCATTGACCAAGTCGGGGAGTAGCGGCAAAGGGGTTAGGATCAAGAAGGAGGAAGAAGAGGATGCGGTCTAGCATCTGCAGGAAAGCAGGAGAAGAGGAAGAAGAAGGACCTCTCCAAGGTCAAGTGCTTCCATTGTGGGGAACTGGGTCATTTTGTGAACCAGTGTCCGAGGAAGAAGAGTAAGGGAGAGGCTTCTGACTCGAAGGCAGCACCAGCGAAGGTGGAGAAAGAAGTCAAGGAGGATGATGATTGTGCCATGAGTGCTCATGTGCGACTTGAGAAGAAGTGGGGAGACATCGAGCTGTAGTCAGGAAGACTACAGGCGATGAGGGGCAAGATCCTTGAGGTACCCAACCTCTTGGATTATACCTTGCTACGGTTACCCTGAAGAGGAGTAGCAGGACTGGCGGATGTCGATAGAGACAGATGCGGATGAGGCAGCTGAGAGTGCTACAGTGCAGGAGTCCTCGGACAACGCTAGGCTAGCAGGCTACAACAGTGCGAGAGGTACAAGAGTGTTGCACCAGTGCAGGATAGCACAGAGAGGTGTGCAACTATGCGAGATGCAAGGAGTTGTTGCAGCAGCGCAGAGGTTAGTAGAGGGAGCACTTGTTAGTGATAGAGGGAGCTTCAACATCGGGAGTGTTTCTAGCCTGACAGGGATGTCAGAAGTTGGGTGGATCAGTTACTTACTTCTCAGTAACTGAGTTACAGTGCAGTAGCACAATGCAGCATGATGAGAGGGGGTTGTAGTGCAGATGCAGTGTTGGGAGGATGGACCAGCAGCAGCACAGATGCAGAGGGAGCTGCCATACGGATGCAGTAGTGGCAGTGGTAGAGCCATGGGCAACAGTACATGATGCAACAATGTAGAGGATGTTGGGTGGGGAGGCCTAGCATCAACACAAGGACCGGTGTCGTATAATCAGAGTAATGCTCAGTGTGGAGTATTACTAGAGCACAGTCTTCGCTAAGAGGGGGTGTTGATTTGGGGTCGCATCGGATGTGCTCTAACCGTGAAAATTGGTGGAAAGGCTAAAGCACATGAGATCTCCAAGACCCAGAAATGGTTTGGACAGATTGTACCAGGTTTGGGAAATACTAAAATAATTAATATTTTTAATGGAGTTCCTAAGTCTAAACTTAGGAAAAATAAAATATTAATGGGTATTAATACAAAACTGGGTTAGAAGGTTCCAAAAGTCATGGATCAAGCCAAATCTAATCTTAGCCGTTGATTAGAGATTTTATCTCAGCCATTGATGGACCAACGAGAAAGTATAAGAAGAGGCTTGAGGGTCACTTGAAGAACACATCAGAGTGATTAGTCATTCATTTTGCTAGAGCGAGGTTGCTAAGCAAAGTTGAATCAGTGATCAGCAGTGAGGGGCAGTGAGTACGAGGCAGAGAGGCAGAGACAATATTGGGAGACCAGCACAGAAGCAGAGAGAGCGAGAGCAACAGTCAGTCCAGGCTACATAGAGCCCAGCAGAGGCAGCGCAGAGCCCAGAGAGACTGCGTCATCCACACAGAGGGCAGAGGGAGTGACGCAGAGGCTCCCAGAGGCTGCGCAGTGCCTCAGAGGGCTAACGCAGAGGGTCCTGGGGCTGACACAGGTCAGCAAGAGGCTAACACAGAGGCCAAAAGGGCCAGCGCTGAGCTTCAGTTGTGCCAGAGAGGGTTTCGTGGGACAGGTTTTCTGAATACCTATTTCCGAATATAGAGGTATTGTTGCCGTGTATTTTTCTCTGTCGGGTGAGCCAGTTAGGCACCCAATTGTACTCAAAAAGACTGCATAATAATATAACCCTCTGAATAGCTGCACCGGTTTTCCCGCATTGGGTTTTTCCGGGGACATTTGTCCAAAAATAACGATGTCACTTGTGTGCTTGTTTTCTTTCAGTTGATGATCTGTAGATGTTGAGACTGTACTTGTGTTTATTTTCAGTATTTATATGGTTAAATAACTTGTTAAGTAATTAAACAAGTAGGTGAAATAAACCAGATAGTGCAGGTAGAATTTCTAACAGGTTAGAATTAGAAATTCCAACAGTTAAAATTGGCAAGGGTGGGGAAAACCAAAAAATCGTAAAAATCATGAAAATATCAGTAAAAATCAGCAAACATCAACGAAATTAAGATACCACCAAAATATCAATAAGAATCGACAAACATTAGCCAGGCTAAAAAATCGTAAAATTGGGACAAAATCACGATAAAATAGGGATGTTTTCAACACTGGTTATTTGTGGATTTTGGATGTTATCTTGAGGGATTTCTATGTCAATTTTATGTTGATATCAATTGTTGTTTTGAGCACTTCTTTTAAGGTTGTTTGTGTTGGTACTTATGTGGTTTAGTTGGAGTGCTACTTTTGAAGTCTCATGCATATTTAGAATCTATTTCTTTTAGACTAAGAAAGTGCACCATGCTTTGAGCAATTCAACTTGAATGCTTTTCCTAGACTCTTATCATCATGCTTTGAATGGAAATATAAAACTCAGACAGGTGCTTTATTGATGGAGTGTGACAATGCTTTTTGGGTTCTATTTTTAGACTTCCTTATCTTGCTTGTTGGCTTGCTAATTCAAGCCTATCCTAAGCACCTCCTCCACACCCTTTACCATGCAAGGATTTTTTAACATAAAAGGCCAACTTAGGGCTTGTTGTCACTCAAATTGTACACCAAGATGCGACAACCCTCAAGGTAGGGGTTGTCACTCTGATCCATGCCCTCTTCGTTTAAGGTGTCTCCTAAATGCAGGCTAAGGGGGGTAGTCCCAAAGGATGAGATGATGAGAAACTTGTTGGGAAACAACAAGTCCAGGAGACACGACTAAATGGCCTAGCAACTTGATCTAAAATTAAGAGGCAAGTAAGGTTATTAAGCACAAATTAGATTAGATTCCTTAAGATATGAATGAGAGACCAGTGCCTTTAAGATTAATTACTTGCACAATAAAGATTAATATGTCAAGTTACCAGATGAACAGTTGCTACAAGATGCAAAATCTATCCTAAATGAAGTGGACCTAAATCAAATGTGAGATGCAAGATCTTGGTTAATTTTTAATTAGATGCCTAGTCTAAGTGAATCGTTCTTCTCAATTCTTTTGAAGCTAGTTTCGAACACAAGTTGTAGAAAGAAGCCCAAAGGAAGGGGGCTAAGGCCTCATCAACGATACCTTCCATGGGGTTCTAACCACCTAAGTGTCTTCGTTCCTACAAGGGATTGCCCACAAGATAACTGCAAGGTCACCTATGTTAATTGTGAATGAGGGTCTAGACTTCTCAAATTGTGTGAAGAAGGTGATCCTATCTTTCTTACAACCAAGCTTATGCTTGGAGGTATATTTTAGAGATGCACTTCTAACATAAAAGGAAGGTGCAAATTATGAGTGATTGCTTCAATTACATTACAATATGTAAAATGCTTCAATATGACAATATCACTTGAAACCAAAATTATCAATGTTATTTCTCAACACAAAATTACAAGATGACTATAACAATCGAAAGAAGCACTTAAGAACACTTTATCGCAATGAAACAAGATTAGCAATTCCAATTTTTTAAGAGCTTATTAGAGCTTATTAATGTCTCAATAAGATCCCATTTGAGTCCTCTTATGTTAATGTTACTTAGCAATTAGGCACAAGAACAATTTTAGAGCACTAATGAGAGAAATTTCTTCTTATCACTTAGATCATAAGCCAATGAGACACAATAGATGATATTAAACACAATAATAACAAGCGCCAATAGAGACAAACACAAGAAGAGATTGCTAACAGTGGTATGTAATGTATGCAACTAGCAATGCAAATGCAATTTACTAACAATGAGAAAAGTTAGTGAAATGACTAGATATCCTTAAGATAAGATGCAAGACATATGCAACCAGTTAACCAATGATAAGATCACTTGTGGAATGCACCAAACTTTTGCAAATCAGATCAACACGTTATTAGTATGAAAACAGTCCCAGAATTGACAAGAGGAGCTAGCAAACACAATAATGATTAAGCCTTTAGGTAATGAGTGTTAATCTCTTATGTTCTTAAGCATGTTTGAGAGTGTCTTTAGGCTTCCTTAATGTTAGTTTTTGTAGCATCGGATGTGTTCTAGCCACGAAATTTGGTAGAGATGCTAAAATACATGAGATCTTCAAAACCCAGAAATTGTTTCTGAAAATTTCACCTAGAAGTATCTCAATTAGATTATTAACCCTTTTTTTAATATTTCTTAAGTCTAAACTTAGGGAATATGGTTAATTAATCAGTATTAATTGAGATAAGGTGAGAATAATCTAGAAACTCACATGACTCGATCCATAGATAATCCTAGCCATTAATTAAATTTTAACTTTTGTCGTTGGTGCTCCAACAGTTGATTATAAGAGGAGATCGATGTGGTGGTGGAGAATACACTAGCGCAAATACTCAGTTGCTCAAGCAGTTCGATTTTCTCAGTAGCAGTGGCTCAGCAGAGAAGATAGAGCCAAAGGGTGAGTAGCAGGTGGAAGAGGAGGGTAGCAGCATTCCGGAAGGAAGGTTTCTAGTTACTAGAAGAGACAAAGGAAGGAAGGACAAAATTCTCATAGGGTTAGTGTAAGCTCTGCGCAGAGGGTGATGCAGGAGGCTCAGCGCAAAGGCTAGGGAGACAATTTTGGAGGCATAAATTAGCGGTGGGGTGAGAGAAAACTCTCAGAATAATTTTTCCATTATTTTCCTCACATTAGATTGCTAGTTGGGTATCTAAATTGTTGTACTCAGAATTGTGGTTGAAGAATAATAATAAAACCCTCATTTATTGCACCGGTTTGCCCTCATTGGGTTTTTCCGGGGACAATTGTCCAAAAATAACAGTGTCAAAATTCTTGTGTGTGTGCTAGAATTTCTCAGTTTTTAGTATTTTATTTTCCGCGGTATTTTTATGGTGAAAATTGCAGTTGTGATTTTATTCATTGTTTGTCGTAGCAAATAAACTGCATAATTAAATTTTCAGATAGAAGAATAATCCCTAGTTACTGCAATAGATAAAAATTTCACATGGTATCAGAGTCAGGTTGATCAGCCAGAGAGCTTAGAAGTGAAAAGAAGGAATTTTCGTTGCTCAGTAAGGGCAGCAGGTTAAAATTCCCAAGGGCAGTGCAACGTTTTTGCTAGAAGGCCGAATTACTTGAGGAAATTTGGTTTTCTTTAGAAAGGCGCAAAAAAATTCGAACCTTCCAGATTGAGTGATTCCAAAGGCAGAGGGAGAAACTCATATTTTCGTTGAGCAAATCTCTAGCTGGACACAGAGGGTTTTGCAGCAGTTCGCTAGTGCGGAATCAATATCGGGTGAGAGAGGAATAACACACTATAAATTCTTCAGCATAACCATGGACAAAAGTAACATTCAGGAGACTTCAGATTTGTCTTCCAGATTGGAGGACAAATTTGCTTGCTTATCAGGATCAGCTTCACAGGGTGTCTAGTATATAGACAGTGGAGCATCAGCTCACATGACAGGGGTAGAGAAAAATTTTCTAGCTACAAGGAGAAGCAGATGGAATTCCATATTACTATGGGAAACAGGACGAAATGCACTCCAGTAGAGAGAAGTACCATAGATTTTTAGAGGGAATCAGGAGAAAACATCAGCGCTACAGACGTATTGCATGTGTCAGGATTGGGTATGAACCTGATTTAAGTATCTTAGTTATAGGATAAGGGGTATGATATTCGCTTCGTAGGGAAGAAAGTGTATGTCAAACACCCAAGCTGGAAAAAGGTAAGATAGATTGGAGTTCGAAGTAACAGATTGTATCAATTATAGATTGATTCTCCAATGGCACTAATAGGTAATGACAGTAGCAGCGGGAAGGAGATGAATGAGTTATGGCATAGGAGAATGGGACATCTACACCATGGAGCACTCAAGATGCTCAGAGAAACAGTGATAGCAGTTCCAGAACTTGCCATGAAACACGATGATGTGTGCAGAGGATGCATACTTGGGAAGTATGCTAAGACAACATTTCTAAGAAGTGAAAGCAGAGCTGATGGCATGTTAGGACTCATACATTCAAATATTTGCGATCTGATGTCCACTAGAGCTCTCAGCAATGCCGAATATTTTATCAGCTTCATTGATGACCATTCCAGGAAAACTTGGATCTACTTCTTGAAGACCAAAGATGAGGTCTTCGATCGTTTCAGAGAGTTTAAAGCTCTCGTGGAGAATGCGATAGGGAAGAAGATCAAGGTGCTTCGCTCAGATAATGGTGGAGAATATATTGATAAAGACTTCACAGATTTCTGTGCAAAGGAAGGCATCAAGAGAGAATGGACAACTCCATACAATCCACAACAGAATGGTGTAGCGAAGCAGAAAAACAAAACCATTGTTGGAGCTACAAAGGCTATGTTATATGACTAGGATTTACCCAGATTTCTATGGGCAGAGGCATGTAACACGACAGTATATATCCAGAACATGACTCCTCATAGAGAATTGGGGAAGAAAACGCCAAAAGGAGTCTTCACAAGGAAGAAACCAGAAGTTAGTCACTTCAGAATTTTTGGCAGCATTGCTTATTGTCACATACCAGATGAAAAACATACCAAACTGGATCAGACTGCAGAGAGGGGGTTCTTTGTTGGGTATAGTGAAACCTCAAAGGCATATAAGATCTACATTCCTAGCAATAGGAAGATTGTAGTAAGGCAAGACGTAAAGTTCATGGAAGACCAAGCTTTTAGGAGATCTCATGAGATGCCTGCAGGTGATCAGAATCAGTCAACAAAAGCTCCTTTGGTCCAGCAGCAGGGGCAGCCAGTGGGACAAGCAGGAGGACAGTCACAAGGATTGAGTACTGTGACTAGTACCAATATTTCCTCAGGTGCAAGAAATCTGGGGAGTTCTCAGCAGATGGAGCAGTAGAGGCAAGATGAGGAGGAGTTGGTTGAACCTCCCACGATAAGTGGTCGAGCCAACAAAGAGGTTCGTCAAACATTGAGAGATGCAGAGGATTTTAATGGAACTCCTAGGATGAACAAGAGACAACATAGACAACCTGACATGTACCAAGCATTGGTGGCTCAGGTTACAGAACCTTCCAGCTTTCAGGAGGCAACGCAACATCAAGTATGGGTAGATGCCATGGTAGAAGAGTATAGTTCTATCATGACGAATGATGTTTGGGAGGTAGTGTCAAGGTCGGATGATAGATCAATGGTAGGTTATAGATGGATCCACAAGATCAAATATGCTGCAAATGGCAGTGTGGAAAAATACAAGGCTAGGTTCGTGGCAAAGGGGTATGCACAGAAAGAAGGAATAGATTATGAGGAGACCTTTGCCCCAGTTTCCAGATACACTTCTATCTGATCAGTTATATCCCTGGCAGCTCAGATGGGATGGAAAATTCACCAGATGGACGTCAAGATAGCCTTATTGAACAGGGTGATAGAGGAAGAAGTGTACATAGAACAACCAGAGGGATTCGAGACTCATGAGAGGCGCACTCATGTGTGCAGACTGAAGAAAGCTCTATACGGACTCAAACAAGCTCCCAGGGCATGGTATGGTAGGATTGACAGCTACTTGTAGCAAACAGGATTCATCAAGAGTGACGCAGATCCCAACCTGTACTATTTGATGGTAGAGGGCGAGCCACTTATCCTAGTTTTGTATGTGGATGATCTCTTTTTGATAGGATCATCAGGGATCATAGAGGGCTGCAAGAGAGACCTGGCAGCAGAGTTCGACATGAAGGATTTGGGGTTGATGCGCTATTTCCTATGATTGGAAGTGTGGCAGAAGGATGGGGAGATATTCCTTGGGAAAATAAGAGACACTACAGATATTCTGAAGAGTTTCAGAATGCAGGATTGTAGACCCATGTCTATGCCCATGATCACCAACTGGAAGAAGATAGATGCATCAAATGACAAGGATGTCGACCCCACCTTGTATAGACAGCTTATTGGATCTCTCATGTATCTAGTCAATACTAGGCCAGATATTTGCTTCATAGTCAATACCCTTAGTCAGTTCATGGTAGAGCCAAAGAGGGTACATTGGGCAGTAGCGAGGCACATTCTGAGGTATCTGCATGGCACAGTCAAGTATGGGTTGAGATATACCAGAGGAGATGATGTCAGATTATGTGGATTCATAGATGCAGATTGGGTAGGTAGTTCAGTGGACAAGAAAAGTACCTTTAGGTACTACTTCAGTGTTGGATTAGGGAAGGTTTATTGGTGTAGCAAGAAGCATAAGTCAGTAGCACTAAGCTCTGCAAAAGCAGAGTATATGGAAGCAAGCACAACTACGTGCGAAGCTATATGGCTTCGCAAGTTGTTAGTGAGCTTGTTCAGACAAAGGATGGAGATGACCAGTGTCTACTATGATAATCAGAGTTGCATAAAGCTCTCTGAGAATCCAATGTTTCATGACAGGTCGAAACACATAAATACTTGATGTCATTTTATCAGGGATTGTGTACAACGTGGAGCAATCCAGCTACAGTATGTTCCCACAGAAGTGCAGGTTGCAGATGTACTCATGAAAGCTCTAGTAAGAGCTAAGTTCGTCTATTTCATAGAACAGATGGGTATGGTGGAGAACCCATTTCAGTAGCAGATTACCTTGGATGATTCTCAGTTGTAGCAACAACAAGTGAGAGGGAGTTGCAGTGCAGATGCAGTGTTGGCAACAGTACAACAGGGTCAACAGCGACACAGATGTAGCATATATAAGAGTTACGCAGTGGTTGGTGGGCAACAGTAGCCAGACATCAGCGGCGTGACAAGAGATGATGCAGAGACAGCGTGTTGTGGTAGGATGTGCAACACTATACCACATTCCTCGCTAAGAGTGAGTGTTAGTTTTTGTAGCATCGGATGTGTTCTAGCCACGAAATTTGGTGGAGAGGCTAGAATACATGAGATCTCCAAAACCCAAAAATCGTTTCTAGAAATTTCTCCTATAAGTGTCTCAGTTAGATTATTAACCGTTTTTTAAAATATTTCTTAAGTCTAGACTTAGGGAATATGGTTAGTTAATCAGTATTAATTGAGATAAGGTGAGAATCATCTAGAAACTCACACGGATCAATCCACAGACGATCCTAGTCATTGATTAAGTTTTAATCTCGGCCGTTGGTGCTCCAACAGTGGATTATAAGAGGAGATCGATGTGGTGATGCGGAATACACTAGTGCAGATACTCAATTGCCCATGCATTTTGATTTTCTCAGTAGCAGTAGCTCAGCAGAGAAGATAGAGCTAGAGGGTGAGTAGTAGGTGGAAGAGGAGGGTAGCAGCATTCCGGAAGGAAGGTTTCCAGTTCCCGGAAGAGGCAAAGGAAGGAAGGTCGAAATTCTCATTGGATCAATGTAAACTCTATAGAAAGGGTGATGCAGGAGGCTCAACGCAGAGGCTAGGGAATAAAATCTCAGAGGCAGAAGTTAGTGTGGGGTGAGAGAAAATTCTCACAATAATTTTGCCAATATTTTCTTCAGATTAGATTGCCAATTGGGCATCTAATTATTGTACTCAAAATTGTTGCTAAAGAATAATAATAAAACCCTCAGTTGCATCGGTTTTCCCACATTGGGTTTTTCAGGGAAAATTGTCCAAAAATAGCTGTGTCAAAATTCTTGTGCGTGTGCTAGAATTTCTCAGTTTTTAGTATTTTATTTTCCGCGGCATTTTTATGGTGAAAATTGCAGTTGTGATTTTATTCGTTGTTCGCCGTAGCAAATAAATTGCATACTTAAATTTTCAATTAGAAGAATAATCTCCAATTGCTGCAATAGATAAAAAATTCACACTTACAGTGATTATTGATTGATTATGCCACTATCTAGATTAGCTTCAGATCTGGTGTATTATGACAGCTAAGAGAAGAGAGGAAAAGGTGAGAGACCAAACCCTTGAGGCCAAGCGGCCTTCCTTCAATGGTTAGTTTGACAAGTTTGTGGTACTTTAAGGGTTTCTTTGAATTTGAATAGGCAATATAAGGCCTCCAAGACTTCCAACCACCAATTTCAGTCAGAAAAAACAATGAATTTATCCTCAAAAATCCATGCCTAGGCTTAAAATGACCTCCTAGGCCTACGGCTAGGACAATTGAGAAAGCATGGTAAGTATAGGCTCCAAAAACAAAACTTTTGGCCTTAGAGCAAGTGTAAACCCTCTTCAAACTTCTGCAAAACAAATTGTTAGCTTCAAAACCCTAATCAAAAGGTGGTTCAGTCCTCTCAGAGCATTTGCCTTGTGAAAATTTTCAATCTATCACAGCAACTAGAAATTATTTTTCTAATTGTTAATTTGTTTAACAATTTATTTGCAGTTTGCTATGACAAACACCAAATAATTCACACTGTGATTTTCACAAATAAACTGCGGAAGAAAATAGTGCTGGAAACTGAGAAAATTCTAGCACACACAAAATAAAAATGACAATTATTTTTGGACAAATGTCCCCGGAAAAACCCAACTTGGGAAAACCGGTGCAGCAGATGAGGGTTTTATTATTATGCAGCAGTGAAATTTGAGTACAATCTATGGATGCCCAACTGGCAATCCAAACAGCAAGAAAATCTGGCCAAAATTATGTAAGGGAATTACCCTTCTTCCACAAGCAACCCCAACACAACTTTCCTTCAGAAAACTCGTCCTCCTAGACCCTCTGTGTCAGCCTTTACGCAGTGCTTTCATAGGCCCTATAATATCTAACCTTTGAATTGCCTATGGTGAAGTCGTTATGCATGTCTCTGCTAAGGAAATCGCTTCTCCAACACTCTGGAACATCGTCCAGCCTCTAAAACTGAAAACGATTTTTCCTCCAACTACATCAAGTTGCTCTTCTGAAGCAACTGCGCAGTCCTCTGCACTACCTCACCGGGAATAACTCGGCCTCCTTGTTGCTACCTCTACGATCTGGAAAACTTCCTTCGGATCATTGTCTTTGCTTCGATCTCTGGCTCTCCTACTACTGCTCTCTGGAAATCGATCTGCCAAGGAAATCAAACTGCAAAAGTGTTTTCTCCATCACCACATCGATCCCTTCTTATATCTTCATGTTGGGATTTCAATGACCAAGATTAAATCTTAATCGATGGCTCAGTTTATTTCTGGATCGATCCGTGTGAATTTCTAGACTATTCTCACCTTGGCTTAATTAATTTTGATTAATTAACCAATTTTCCAAAGTTTAGACTTAGGAAACATTAAAAAATAGGTTAATAATCTATTAAGTCATCTTTATGTGGAATTTCCAGAATCGATTTCTGAGTTTTGGAGAACTCATGCATTCTAGCCTCTCCACCAAATTTTGTGGCTAGAACACATTCGATGCTACAAAAATTAACACTCCCTCTTAGCGAGGACTGTGTTCTCTCTAGTGCTGCACATCCTGACACAACACCCTGTCTCTGTATGACCTCTTGTCACGTTGTTGATGTCTAGCCACATTGCCCATCAACCACTACACAACTCTGATGTTGCATCTGTGTTGCTGCTGACACTACCATATTGTTGCCAACTCTGCATCTGCACTACAACTACCTCTCATCTATTGCTGCTGCAACTGGGACTCATCCAAAATACTGAATCATCTGTGTTCAGTATGATGCATCTGTCTCCAGAGTCTCTGACTGCTACTAGCATTTGCACTTTCACTGAAGACTCTGTGCTGTTGCCAACTCTGCAATGAGCCACCTGCTCTATTGTTAACACTGCATTGCGCTCCTCAGCATCTAACTACTAGTATGCAACTATCACTCTGATATTGACTGCATTAACTGCCACTAATCCATCTTGCTACTGAATATTGTGGGCTCCCCATAACCAAGTAATGATCCATGAGGTGAATTCCTCAAGGACCCAGCCAAATCTCTGTAGCTCTTTAGGGCCTACAACACCAAATCACCCCACCTCACTCCTAGAGGTATATCTGCGAACATCGCAAAATCTTCCTCCAACCTAGAGGACATCCTATCTATCTCAACTAGTGTTGTCGCCCAGTCTTGCTTCTCCTACTTGTCCTTCTTCCTAAGAGGACACTGGGTACTGTAGTGGCCAAACTCGCCACACCTAAAGCACTTGACCTTAGATAGGTCCTTCTTCTTCTTCCTCTTTTTCTTCTTCTTCTTTTGCTTCCCCTGCCCCTGACTGGGACCCTTTGATGCAAGGGCCACATTCTCCTCCTCCTTCACACTCTTCAATCTACTGCTATTGTTGCCATTGATGGAGCTCTTTAACAGAGCTCACCTCAACTCCTCCTGCTGCAAATCGGCCCACATCCTATCCCATCTTGGCAAAGTGTCTCTGCCCAATATACTTTGGACAAACACTTTCCAATCCTCTGAGACACTATTTAGTGTCAACCACACTAGCTCTGATAGTTGAGGCGCTGCCCCAATAGCTTCAAGCTGATCTTGGACCTCCTAAATCTTGGTGAGGAAGGGATCTATGCCTTCTCCCTTCTGCATCCTTATGCATCTTAGCTTTTCTTCCAGGAACATCTTTTATTGCTTGGAAATACCTTGATATAGCGTGGAGAGAGCTACCGACATCTCTTTGGTTGTACCTTTATTTGTTAGATGTGAGACTATGGCCTCAGACTCCATCCAAGATCAACTGCTTCGCCCTTGCCATCTCCTTCCTGTATTCTTTGAGTCGATTTGCATCTTGGGGAACTGCCACCACATTATCTATGTAGGCTTTCAGGCCATATTCATATAGAAGGAAGGGCATCCTAGCCTTCCAGATGACATAATTGGAAGCTCCATCTAACCTATCCTGATCTCGAAGCCCTACTGTGGCCATCTCTGAATCTGTCGAAAACTCCCTCTTTCCTTCTACTTGGCTACTGCTCTGCTACTCAAAATCCCTCCTGGAATGCGCAGACCTGCTAGCTACTACTGCCAATTTTCTTGGAAAAAATCAAACTTCTAAGACTCGAAGTTCCCTGAGAGAAATTTTCCCTCTGTTGTGTGTGCTTTTCTCTTCCACTCGACACTAGTTCTGCTGCTGCAAAACCCTCTACATCCAACCAAGGAATTTTCTCAGCGAAAATCGGAGTCGTTGTTGCTCCCTCTGATTGTTGGAATCACTATCCCGGATTTCCCAAATACCTCCGTGGGAGAGGTGGGGTGATCTAGTACTGTAGTTCGAAAGAACTGCAGATGGGCAAGATCCTTGAGGAGTCCACCTCTTGGATCAATACTTTGCTACGGGAGCCCATATCAAAAGTAGCAGGAAAGACCATGTCAATTGGTGTAGAGGAGCGTCGGAGTGACAGTTGCAGTGGCTAAGAGCGCTAGAGTCTGAGCAGCACAGAGCTAGTGTTGGCAGTAGTGCAGTTAGCACAGAGCAGAGGCAGTAGCAATGTAGTGGCTTCAATTACAGTGTAGAGACTAGCAACAATCAAAGCTCCAGCAGCAGATACATCACACTGAACAACCTTGGTTCAGTATTTTGCATGCTTTTTCGTTGTTGTTGCAGCGGCAATAGCAGTTGGAGAGGGTTGCAGTGCATATGCAGTGTTGGCAGTGGTAGGGCCAGCAACAACACAGATGCAACATTTGCGAGGGCTGTAGTGTAGATGCAATGTTAGCAGTGGCAGGGCTAGCAGTCGCACGGATGCAGCATCTGCACAATAGTTGGTGGGCAGTGATGTCAGACATCAGCAACGCAGAGGGAGATGTTACAGAGAAGGGTGATGCTGCAGCAGATTGCATTACTAGAGCACATTCCTCGCTAAGAGGGAGTGTTGATTTGTAGTAGCATTGAATGTGCTCTAAGCCTCAAAATTTGCAGGGAGGCTAGGACACATGTATTCCAGAATACCTAGAAATCGTTTTGGGAAATTCCACCTGGAGATAGTTTTATTAAAATAATTAATTATTTTTAATGGAGGCCTAAGTCTAAACTTAGGAAATTAAAATAATTAAAGGGTATTAATTAAACTTGGGGTGAAACTTCTAGAAGAAGACAAGGATCAAGCCAAAATGATCTGAGCCATTGATTAGAATCTAATCTAGGCCATTGATTGATCAATGAGAGGATTATAAGAAGAGACTGGATGGGCATTTGGAAAATACATCGAGTGAGAGATCAAGAAATCGATTTTTGAAAAGAGCAGCACAACATTTTTCGGAGAAGTGATCGAGGTGATTCTTGCAGTGAGTGGCAAGGATAGTTTATAGAGGAAGATTTTCTGATCCGGGGATACATTGCACAGGAGGCAGAGAGAGATCCAAAAGAGGTAGCGGAGAGCGATCCTAAGCAACGTAGGCCCATGCTGAGGCAGCGCAGAGCCTGAGAGGAGATCCGAAATTTGCTGGAGAATCGAGTTCCAGAGCCAGAATCCAGGGTGTGAGACCAGAAAAGCAAAAAGTCGAAGTTCCAGAAGCAAATTGATTAGCGAAAGCAGTGATGCAGTCCCCAGAAGCTGTGACACAGAGCAGCGTAGTGATTGTGCAGAAATTGCGCAGAGGCAACTACAGGCTAGTCATTCAGTGGTTGGATTAGTATTGGATCGCTAGTGATAGTGTGAGGTATATCTCACTCATCTCTCTGTCAGTCAGATTCTCTGTATTGGATAGCCAGTAAGGCATACAAAGATTGTATTCAAAAATTACTACTTAATAATAGAAACCCTCAGCTGTTGCACCGGTTTTCTCACATTGTGTTTTTCCAGGGACATTGGTCCAAAAACAACAGTTGCTTGTGTGTTATTTCTTTCTTGCTCAAATTCTTGTTTCCGATATTATTTAAAGTTGTGAAGGCTGCAGTTGTATTTACTTTGATATTTACAGTAGAAAACAGTAAATAACTTGCATGGATTAACAAGTAGAAATAATATCAGTTTGCTGCAGTAGTGATTTGAAGATTCTCAAATTTTCACATAGGCATCTTGACTTAGTTGCACATTTAAAATCAACCTCCAAGCATAAGCTTGGTTGATAGAAATCATAGGGAAAAAAAAAAAATCTTAGAAAGTTCTTCCATTTGGTACGAAGTAAGGTAAAAGCATTGTGACCCTGCAGTTATGAAGGTGGCTTGTCCCCTTGTAGGAACGAAGGCACACGTTGGCTCATAAGACTCAGGGGATGGGTATCGTTAATGACACCTTTGTGCCCTCGCCCCCTCTTTCTTATAGTCACCCCAATTTTTACCCTTTGGTAAGAGCTCAAGAGGAGGACTTCTCACCTAGATTAGGCATTTTAGATTAAAAATTAACCAAGATAATTGCATTCAAATCTAGTATAGGTGCATTTCATTCTAATACATCTCATGGTTTTACTTGCAATTGGTCATTTTACTTGTCATTGTTGAATTGAATACTTTGTTTTGGCAAGCATTATTTCATCTATATTTTGCAAGTAGAATACTAATTGTTTTCCTTTTGCAAGATATCCTTGTATGCTTTGATTTAGCAATTGATCATATATATTTGAAGGCATCCTTATATCTTGTATTGATTATTTCATTGTGCTAACATTTTCTTGTTTCACTTTCAGGATTACTTGTGCTTTATTTGAAAGCAATTCATTTATATCAAGCAAATATCTTTCATATTTTTTAGCAATACTTTAAAAGGCACTGGTCTTTCATATGTTTATGCTTATCTCATGTGTTGATGGTTGTTAATGGTTATTTCATTTCATATTTCTCACATCATATTTGCTTATAATCTTAAGAAAGTAATCCACTTCACTTTAACAATCTCCTAGAAACTTAACGTCTCTAACATAGTTTTCCTTTAGGGACCACCCCCCTTAGCTAACCTAGGAGATAACCTAAATAGAGAGAGTTGGGAATAGGTGACATCACCTTCTCTTAGCTCCTTGCCATCAACCACACGTTGTGGGGTTAAAGGTTTTTCTCGCTAACTGTAGGTAGGTGTAGGCGGCAGGGTCAACATTCTTTTAGCATCATTGTTGAGGACAAGTCTTCTTGTACCTGGAAAATCGACTAACTTTTGGTTTTGGCATATTGAACTTTAGGATTAGATTCTTGCTCAAGTGGCAACTCCATTGAATTCAAATTTTGCAAGAGTTTCTACTAGGAGAAATCCAAGTGGTCTAGTTAGCCCCACTCCTGATCCTGAAAAGGTTTTTAGAGAGAGGTTAAATAGACATTCTCATAGTAGAATCCTTGCTAATCTTGGGAAAGAGCCTATTTCTAATATTTATTTGCGCTTTCAAGAACAAGTAGAGCTAAGTATCATGAATGATCTTTTTGCTTCTTGTAAATTTACTAACATAAATGAATATTCTCACAATATCCCTAACAAGGCTATTGAAAAGTTGCCTTCTTTTCAAGGTAACAATGCCATTAGTGCTGCATCACACGTTAAGAATTTCAATGTTTGCATTTTCAAGTGGTGTAACACTGCTAACTATGAGGATGTGAAGATGAGACTTTTTGTTCTTTCTCTTCAAGAGGATGCTCTTGATTGGCTCACTGAGCAACCTGCGAACTCATATGAATCCTTACAAGCCATCATAAATGTTCTTTTGGAAAAGTTTGGAGAGAAGAAAGAAAATAGTAACTTGATCAATGCCATTAGCAACATGAAGAAAAATGAGAATGAAACCATGGAGGAGTTTAATAAGAGATTTAATGAATTGATCAAAAGCATGCTTGTTACTGTTAAACCTCCCAATGAATTTCTTTTGTGCTCATATTTGGATGTTTTATTGCTGACACTTCTTATGAGTTGAGGAGGAAAGAGCCTGCAAATTTGGGTGTAGCCCAAACTGAAGCCTTGAAGATGGAAAGGGCTAGAAAGGAATCAGGAAAATCTGAAATTCCTGGTTTCAATAGAGGGCCATCAAAATCTAATGATTCCAATGTCAAAGGCTAAGGAAGAGACTACACATGATCCTATTAAAGAATAAATTCAACTCATCAAGACCATGGAAGAAAATCACACTAAAGGGATGCAAGCCATGCAAAATAGGTTGGTGGCCATGGAAGATCACAAGTACAAAGATTCCAACTTAGGCCAAATGATAGATGGACAAAGAATAAAGGCCCTCCACAAGATTATCGGCCTCCAAATCCAATGGAATCCACCAACATGGCAAATCAAATTGCTCCTTTTTGTAGGTCATGTGGTGAGTTTCATGAGGAGGCCACATGCCTATATGTGACGAGAATCATGGAAAGTGGCATGTTAGGAGATGAACATGTAGGAACAAGTGGTCAAATCAATATGTTCTCCATGGAGGATCAAATATACACCGTTGAAAAAAAAACAAGAGATTGACCATTGGCCTAATAATCTTGGGGTTGACAATATGATTGCAAATTTTGACAAAGTCACTAATATTTATAGGGAAAAAACTACATCTGGACAGATTCTTGCTATGGAAAAACACAAAGGGATGACTTATCAGAGAAGGGATATTCAAAACAAGAATAATCACATAAATTTTTCTCCTCCTACTTCAGAACTAAATTTTGACTTGGGCAATTGGGCAAATAATGCAAAGGTTTCTATCCCAGTGACAGAGCTTTTAAAGATACCATCTCAAAGGGCCAAGTTACTAAGTACCATTGAAGTTACTCAAAGGGAAGAAAAGCCAAATGATGAACCAGAAGATGAAGAAATTGTATTGAAAAGTATGAACTGTTATGTGGGGAATGAAGATCATCAACCATTTTTTGTTTTTTTTTTTTTTTTTATATTGAATGATCGTCTTTTACACAACTACATACTAGATTCAGGAGCTTCATCAAATGTCATGACTAAGAAAGTTATGGAGCAACTAAACATAAGGGTATCTAGGTTGTTAAAATTGGAAACTAGGGCTAAATTCCACCTTGGGACAACTCATATGATGGAGATGGTTATTGCATTGGATTCCTCTTTTCAAGAGGTCCAAGATTGATATAAAGATCACCTCATTTGGACAAGAAAAAATGTGATTTTGAATTTATTCTCTCACATGTACACATGTACAAATTGTTTAGGTCATCCTCAGCTTAATGTAGGCTCAAGAAGCCCAATAGATGTGTCTCTTCACCCACAACAAAGTGTATAAATAGAAGAGATCTCAAAGCTCATTTGATTTTCATTCACTCGCACATTATTTTCTCTCTTCATCGGATTGGTTCGTACATCTTGGGCATCTTCCCTCTCTCTCTCACACATGCGGCTAGGAAGACAAAATTTTTGGGCTAAAACATAACCGAATTTCAAACTATTTGACCAGCATTAATAGACGTTGTTTTGACCGAATTTGATTACGGTTTTGGAGGCAGAATTTCGGTTTCTCTGTGTTGCATTCTATAGCACAAAAATTGAGGAGTTTGGGGCTATTTGACCTGTGTTGACCGCAGGGTTGTTTGACCACAGGGCTGACAACGTTTGACTGAGTTTAACCAAAGTTGTTGGGACTGTTTTGGGTTGACTTTGACCTTTGTTGGAGGCAGTATTTGTAATGTTCCAAACTTAAATAAATAGTGATATGCAAAGCAAAAACGATTTACAACACAAAAATTTTAAACAATCAGCAAATGCTCATAAAAACTCTGGAATTAAGAACCAGCTAAGCCATTTTATTAATCAATGGAGCAAGTACAATAGTATGGAGGAATGCACCTGGGCTTGCCTCAATGGCAAGCGTGACAGAACCCAGGTGATAATACAATGATCTCAAATGCTGGAAATGATTGCTCCTCTAATGCTCTGCGCTGCCCAGAAAACTTCATTGCTACCTGGAAAGGGACTGCAAGAAACTCCTCCTCTGGTGCTCAGAAAATGATGAAACTTCAGCCACAAACTCCTTGGCCAAAACCCAGAAATCGTTTGGCCCGATTTGGACTTCCCAAAATCGACCCCCAAAGGCACTATTCAATCCCCAACAATTCTACACTGTCTGCTGCAAAAATATGGCTTAAAACCCCACCTATGGTGCTCAGAAAATTATTAAACTTTATATTTGGGATCCTTGTCAAAAACCCAGAAAATCCCAGAAAGGATTTTGGCTGGTTTAGACTTTTGAAATTTGAACCCCTTAGAGCCCAACCTCAGCTGCAACTGCAAAACTCGGCCTACTGGAAACTGCCTGTAAATCCTCCCGAAAATGCCCCCAAAGTGCTAGGCTGACCCTTGCTATCCAATCCCTGACTTCCTGAGTGAGCTCTTGGCCTAAGACACCTGCTCCTAAGCTCCACGAAAAAAAGTTGAGTGGCCTCTGCGCTATCCCCTAGCCCAGCAATTCAAACTGCTGGAATGCTAGCTCTGCCGATTGTAAAACTCAACATGAATGCTGGTCTATTATTTCTATCTCAGCTCTCTAACTCTCCGGCAAACAATCTAATCTCTGCTGGTGTCTATCTCCCTCTGTGTATTCTCTAGTTGCCCAGAAATACGCACTCCTTGCTCTGTGTTGGTTGGTTGTGCTATGTCACTGCCCCGGAACTCTTGAAATCCTTATAGAAATGCCTCTCTAGGGCAGGCATGGATGGTCCCCCAAAGTAGAGGTTGAATCTCCCGCTTGAGAGATTCGTGGCTAAACAGCCGGTTGACTCAACTAAACAGCAGAGTGAACAATCAAGTGATTTTGTTTGCAAGATGTATGAATGAATCCCAAAATGAGAGTTTCTCCCTCCTTATAACCCCTTGGGCCTCCCTTGCCTTGTGTGGGCCCCTGCATCCACCTATTTGAATTTCCCTCCAAGCTATTCGAATGGGCCAATTCGAATTCCCATGTGGGTGGCCCCCACATTCCACTAGTAACCAAATTAAGTCGAATTGCTTGCTAAGTCCCTAAGTCGAAAATGATGGGTTCTCTTCGTTAGCCAAAATTGTGCAAAATTGTGTAGCAGCACCCTGTTACAAATGTGTTTGAGAAGGGACATGATAGTCTACCCCTCCCAAATGTTGTTTACCCTCAAGCAACCTCAAAGCTGGGTGCTTCAATATGTGCTCACCCTCCCAGGTGGCATCCTCATCCGACAAGTTCTTCCAACGCTCCAAAAATTGCTTGTCCTCAAGCAATGCCTGAACGAGCACCCTCTCTAATTGTTGCTCCCCACTATCACTGCAACATGTGCCAGGGTCTCAGATGTGCCACTGAATCATCCCTGACCTCAGCACTGTCCTGATATGAAAGAATCCTTCAATATCAGGATCCAAAGCCATCCTGTCCAACATGAAGCTCCCCTTGCTCCACTCACTAGCATTCCAGTGCAAGTACTAGAAGTCCCTTGCTCCATCAGTGACTCGCTAAAGCCCCCAATGAAAAATCTATATGATCTCCCCCTGTAGTAGCCAACGCATCCCTAAAGGTTATTGAGCTGTGAAGAGTTGTTACGCCCCAGTTCCCTGCTAGTCCCAGAGTGGTGCCACCATGCTGACGCAGCACTACTCTGACTATGTTATACTCCCCATCGTGCGCAGACAATAAACTCCTCTCCTAGAACTTGATGGTGGAGTACTGAAAGAGGCAAGACACATCCTGCCTAGGCATCTTCATGGAACCAAGGCCTACCCATCCAAATCTAACTCTGAACCTGTGCAGCAAAAGAGAATTTTTGCCTCGCCATATGATGAAACCCTCTGTGAACCACCATGTGTCATCCCAAGAGTGAATTATATCACTCTCTGCCATGACTCCGCTCATCACGAGTGATCTATCGATCAACTGAATCCCTGCATCCCATAGGCAAACCTGCTGCAGCATAGCCCTGACAACCGATGGAATCCCTTTGGCCCTCATCTCTAGTCCTTGCATGCCACCCATATATAGGCTCCATACATCATGAACTAATCTGAGGCATGCTAAATTGTCCGGTGCCTGCCACTGTGTAGTATTGATGACCACTGGAAACCACGTGTGCCAAATAGCTACCCCTTGAATGCAACCAATAGATGGGTATTTGATACGCGCAATCAACTCAGTGTATGCAGATCCATCCTGCTCCTACCAACCATCGCCATTGGTTCGACTACCCGCCCCCTGGAGAATGTGTCGATACAATGTCGGGAACCCAGATACATATTGGACAACTATCTCAGCCGTACACGGTATCCTCTGCTCATGCATGGTCCAGACATGCCCTGTGGAAAGAGTGAAACATGTCTCCCCTATGACCAGCTCCCCAGGCATAGGATCAGTGATGAATGATATGCCATCCCTGTTGGTGATCACCTCATCCCTCGACCTGTGGCTATCAACTCGTGCACCAACTCAATGCCCCCGCTGAGAAGTCTCCCCTCTGTCGCACCAAGTGTCATCCAAATATCTTGGGTAAGCTCCCCATCCCCTGCTGCTCGTGCCTAGAGTGTCAAAGGACAACAACCAAATCGCCCGTTCCTGTAAGTTACATAGAAGAGGGTCATAAGTATGAGTCCCCGCGGATGCCATCAAGTATCACTCATCTCTGTGCCCATCAACCGTGGGTGAACTACACCCAAAGGTATGCCCGGTATCTCCGTCCATGGGTGTCTATGGGTGTCCCTGGAGGCAACACTCCAAGACCTCGTTGTGCAGCACCATACACCTCTGCATACTATCGATCATCCCAATACTCTTGGACATGCCACTATACACCGCGCCTACCCCTATACACTGCTAGATACCCTCGGCTGCAGCTATGCCATCTTGTATTGTCCTACTTCCTACCTGTGTCACTGCACCTGTCACTCCCCGCATGTACTCACTGCGATGTGAGGCACTCCCACTCCGCAACACAGTCCAACACACTACAGCACACCACCATGCATCTCCATGCCCACCTATAGACCACTGCTCAACGCTAGATGCTCCCACACATCCTTGGATATGATGGCCTAGAGCTATGTCTCTATGTGTCAAGCCACACCCGATCAGTATCATCACCTCCACCATCGCATCATTATCCCCGCTGATGAATGGATCTTCCCTCCAAATTCCCCCCTGAGGGATCCAAGAAGTGATTCTCCCTGTGTCAGCAGTGATGCTACCACTGCTCCGCTCCTCTGCATCCTTTGTGCTCCGCACAAAAGTGAGAGCCCCTAGCTCCATGCAAGGCACCGTCTAGTGGCTTGCCAATGCCACCTCCTCCGACAGACTCCTGCCAAAGTATGTTGATCACCCAGTGATCCCATGTACAAATGCCATACCAAGAAAACCAAAAGAGTTTGTCCATAAACTGGTCGGCCACTGGTGCTGACCGAGACTCCCCTAGCGAATGTGCATGCTCAACTGCTAGGTCAACTGCACCATCTCGGTTGTAGTCAACCAGCATACATGGGAAATGATAGGTAGTCCCTCCAGATCCCAATGCCAGTCGGGGCTTCCAGCATCCCCAGTGCCTGGAAACTCCTGCTGAGCTCCACTTGGGTCCACTACCATCTCCATAGTCCACTCCACCAGGTACCAACTCAGAATCTCTTGCCACCCAACCCCAAGAGAGGGATCGAATGCACGAACTCCCGCACATAGAACAACCCCAGCATGCAGGTGTTGCACCCTGTGCAACTCAGGTCGTCTCATCTCGTTATCCTGGTTAATACATACAATCTGACTAGGTAGCTCTGTCTCTCTCTGTCCAACGGGCCAACGTAACCTAACAGTGCTGCCAGCCCCGTCTATGTTTGCCCGAAGAGGGCTGCTCTCATGCTCCAATGTGCCTCTAGCTACACCAATAGGGAATCCAACTGCTCTCCAACGTCAGTCAATTTAGCCATGGACTCGGCACAAACCTCTATCATGCCCTCCAGCAAATCGAGATAAGCAATCCAGTCAATTTTATCTCGAAATCACGAAATAAAATCGAGATGTTATCAAGATGTTCGCAACACTGCGAAAAACTATTGAGTGGCCTCTGTGTTGTCCCCTATCCCAGCAATTCGAACTGTTGGAATGTTGGTTGTAAAACTCAACAAGAATGTTGGTCTATTGCTGTTATCTCAACTCTCTAACTCTCCGACAAACAATCTGATCTCTGCTGCCCTATATCTCCCTCTGCGTATTCTCTGCTGCCCAGAAATACGCACTCCTCGCTCTGCACTAGTTGGTGGTGCTATGTCACTGCCCCAGGACTCCTGAAATCCTTGTAGAACTGCCTCTCTAGTGTGGGCACGGATGGTTCCCCGAAGTAGAGGTTGAATCTCCCACTT